>CAWUFW010014084.1:0-433810 GCA_963921515.1 Calotriton arnoldi
GAAGATTCCCATATATCAAACGGCAACATGTCTTTTTAGCCTCCCAGGAATGGGAGGAACTTGTCGCCTCGTACAACCATAATCCCAACCCCCCAACTACTGCATGGCCTGGGAGAAGCGACGCAGGACATACTAACAAAGACCCAATCTGGGCAATACTACTAAGTACTATGCAATACTCAGCAACGGCGCTTCAGTATCAATCACACAAACTGGACCTTCAGCTTACAGTTCTTCAAACCCTGGCCGACTTCACCTCAGGGATTGATAGGAAGCTAACTTGATCTGAACGGCCTAATAAAGCGAGGGCAAGAAGCGGCTTTCAAAGCCCAAACGTCGCAACAAGAATGCACTTGCGCTCCAATAGTTGATAAATTACTTACACTACCATCAATATCTTCCATTTACGACAGGTACCTATTATCCGCCTGAAACCAAAAGTCAAACCTCAGACCTCCACGATTAGTGAGTCACCCACGGAGGGAAAAACAGAACCAGTACCCCAACTCATGGAGGCAACACCAACGAACCTCGATCATCCATTAGGGGAAGTGGGCCTCGGCAAATATTAAAGCGGGGAGCACCCGAAAAAAACACCTTGCCAGCGAAAACCCGCCGCAAACAAAAAGGAAGGAAGAAACAGGAAGTTAACCTCCCTGGATCAACATACTGACAACCAGCTCCAGGTTATCTCAGCCGAACCCAACCTCAGTCTTGAGGACATCTTAAATACCTCCATCCCTGCCACGGAAGGTAAAACTGAATGCCCAACTATAAGATCCAATAAACCACTGGAATTGACTGTGAGTCTATACCCCACAACAAGAGTCAACAACACCCAGGAACTGACTCACGAACCAACCAGGAGGCCGCCAATTAGTGTCCTAATCCAAAAGTTACCAACTCAGGGCGACTATCAGGAGGTCACTTCAGCTAGATCAGAGCTAGCCATACCTTCACAAGCTCTCAATGCACCCACTGAAGGGCTCAAAGCTTAAGACCGAAGCTGGGAAATGATCCGCAGGGCAGTCATAAAGAGCTATTGCAACCACAGACGAATGTTATCGAGCAAAGAACCAACATACATGACAAAATTTGGTCACCGGCTGATCTACTGTCAGCTCTTCAAAACAATGTTAATTGTGGAATAAATAACATTAATAATGTCCAACCTAGGCCTCAAGCCTACACAGCAACTAATAGTGATGGCGTTCCGCCCCAGAACAGGAACCAACAAAGGTAGAGGACATAGACACCATCATATTCTGCCCAGAGTACAAATCACGATGTCGAGCGGATATATTAAACAGAGGTAATGTGCTATGGCTCTTATATTCCATCACGTCCTAGCTAACATCAGTTGCACCGACCTACTTTCAATAGAATTCTTGCCCAATAACAACCAGCCAAACACAGAAGTGACCAAAACAAGATGGAACACCTCTGAGAGAGCAAACAGAATTATGCAGGAAAAAATCGATTTCAAAACTGGGGGATAAAATTGAAGGCAGAGCCAAACCATATATCCATCACCCTTTTTAATTACAGATGCCAAGCAGTCAAAACAAAAGGCCCACCTCTGTACTAAAAGGAGCAAGGAGTATCACTCCTGAAACTCGAACAAAAAACAAAATGTCCATCACAATGAATGCAGGCGCAGCCAATTTAGTCGACTCATTCGCCTACAACCAACAACTGGATGCACATACAGCGAACAATAATATCAGGCAACCAAATTGACAAGGGGGCTCCTCCAGCAGAGCAATACGCAATCAATATCTGCATTTGGAACATCAACGGTTTAACCACCAAAATCGATGACCAAGAGGTCTAAATTATTTAAAAACATTTGACATAATCCTGCTTCAGGAGACCTGGGAGAAAAACCCTTCGAGCTCCAAGGTTACACCTCCCGCTGTATTCCAGCAACAAAGGGATCTGATTTCTGCACCGCTCGGGGGTCTAATGTTTTATCCTCAATAACAGAAATAGGAGATATTTCTCTGATAAAGATCTACATTCCACCTCCAAGTTGCATCAGGCCGTAATAGCAATGCTCAAATTCAACCAGACCCATCAGAAAGTAATAATAATTAATGTCTATGTGCACCCAGAAACATAAACTAAAGGCAGCAAAAGGGCTGGCCTCGAACTAAAAGTAATGACGACGAAGAGGATACAGATCACATCTTCTTGGCAGGCGACTTCAAGATGCACCTCTTGGGAACGATCAAGACGAAGACTCAACGCAAGATCTAACTGGCGCCTGGGAATGAAATGAAAATGAAATGAAATGGAAAACATTTCTATAGCGCGATAGCTGCCCTGAGGCATCCCAGCGCTGCTGACGAGCACGGATAAACAGAGAAAGCCCAGTGGTTAGAAGCAGTTGTTAAAGAGCAGTGTTTTTAGGAGTTTACGAAAGGACAGCAGATTAGGCTACGCCTGTATGCGTGGGGGAGAGCGTTCCATAACTCGGCGGAGTTATAGGAAAAGGAGCGTCCGCCACATCTAGCTCTCTTTATTCTTGGGAGTAGGGCGAGGGAAGAGGATGCCGAGCGGAGGTTTCTGCTAGGTTGATAGAGGATTATCATAGATTGGCTGACTGCTGGGCCATTCCTCCAGAAGGTCTTATGAGCAATACACATGGCTTTGAATTGGATTCTCTCCTAACAGGCAGCCAGTGAAGGCTCCTCAGTGCTGGTCTTGCGGATTGCCGATCTGCGGGGTCTGGAGGGAGCAGGCGAGCTGCGCAGTTTTGAATGATCTGGAGCTTGTGTGTAGTGGATTGAGGGGCTCTAAATAATGGGCGTTCCCATAGTCCAAGCGGGATAGAATGAGAGCCTGGACCATGATTCTATTTGCCTGAAATGGGAGAAGAGGAAGTATTTTGCGTAGCATTCTCAACAGGCCATTAGCAAGTGGCCGATAGTTTTGCTGCTTGGTAGTTGAAGCTAAGGGGAGCGGTCCAACCAGATGCCGGGGCTTTTAATCTGGTCTTTGGGGACTGGGGGCAGGGCCAAGGCATTTAGGCCAAGGTTTCTCGGGATTAAACGATGGAGAGTTACCGAGGAGCATAAGCTCGGTCTTGTCCCCGTTGAGTTTTAGGCAAGAGTTCCATCCACTTGGCTACCTTCTCTGAGCAACTTCTAGGTCGCGTGGTGACTTCTCGGGGGTGGTTTAATGCCACCACGAGCTGAGTGTCATCAGCGTAGGTAATGATTTTTATGCCAAATAGACGGACAATCTCTGCCAAAGGACTCATATAAACATTGAACAGCGTGGGGCTCAGGGAGGAGCCTGAGGCACACCACAGCTGAGGGCATACGTTTGGATACAACATCTCCTTCAAAGACCTGGAAAGATCGTTCTTCTAGGAAAGACTGTATCCAGGTGATGGCACTGCCTGTCACTCCCAGACTCCTGAGTCTAGGATCAGTATGTCGTGGTTGACAGTATCAAATTCAGCACTGAGGTCAAGAAGAATGATCGCTACAGTGTCTCCCTTGATCCACGATCCTCCTAGCCTCCTCAGTTACTGCAAGAAGGGGCGGTTTCGGTCCATGTTGGGGACGGAAGCCGTTCTGTGAAGGATAGAGTAAATTGTTGGATTCTAGAAACTCTACCAGGACCAAGTTGACGTGCTTTTCCGAAATCTTGCTCAACCTTGGAAGGAGGGAGATAGGACGGTAGTTGCCCAAGTTGTCCTGGTCAAGGTTGGGTTTCTTTAAGAGAGCCTTTACCATTGCGCATTTCCAAGCAGGGGGACCACTCCAGAGGAAATGGAGGCATTGAGCAAGGTCCAAGGACTACTGGGAAGATGTTCCCTATGACTGGGGTCAAAGCACGAGGAGCGCAGGGTGTGAGGGGGCCCGATTTTACCCGGGCCATGATAGAATCTGGGAGTTACGAGGTCCAAAGGAGGGAGGAGCTCCAGTACAACTTGAGTTCCATATCCTGATACAGTAGTGGGAACCAGGGTTTGTTGGTTCTGAGTGGAAGGAAGAGTCGAGTATATATTTTGTATTTTCTGGTGAAAAAACTCAGCCAGGTTGTTACAGCGGGTATGTGGGCATCGTCCAAGATTGGTTGTTTCTGGGGCAGTTTTGAAAGGGTTTTCGGCAATCTGGAAGATTTCCTTAGGGGGAGTTGGAGGCTGAGTTAATTTTTCCCTCGTAGAAGGATGCTTGGGCGGCGATTTCACCTTTATAGGTTCTTATTGCCTCCTATATTCAGATTTGCTGGAATCTGCATAGTTCTGTCTCCACTTGCTCTCTAACCTTTTGCAGCGTTTGTTTGAGTTCCCGTAACCGGGGAGTACCATGGGGAAATCTTTGACCTACATTTTTGTGGGTGAGGTCTCTTGGGAGTACGTCATCTAGGGAGCTCTGAATCCAGTAGTTAAATTTCTCATTGGCCGAGTTAGGTTTGGGTCCCTGGCTGGCCTGGTGGCTTTCCAGAACTGAGATCCATTGTTCTGTAGGAAGCTTAGACCAGTTGCGTTCCAGCGGGAGGCTAAGTTGGAGGAGAAAGTAGGGCCAGGGATTTCCCAGGACAGGGGAATCAGGAAATGATCAGACCAGGGGAGCGGGGACGGTGCGCCTACTGTGAGTTCATTGCAGTTACTGAAGACGGGATCGAATATGTGGCCTTTAGTGTGGGTAGGTTCAAGTACTTCTGTTTTAGCTGAAGTGCGGAGAGGTTCACAATCAGCTCTTTTGCGATATGATCAGAGGTGTTATCTAGGTGTATATTAAAATCCCCTAATACTGTGTAGTTGGACGTGCGAGCAGGCTAGATTAGCAATAGTTACCGGGAGGGTGTTGAGGAATTGTCCTTGGGCCCCGGGTGGGCGATATATTAGTAGCCCAGAAAAAGTGATAGTGGGGAGAAATCTATGGAGAAAGATAGACTCTCGCAGTCCGGTACATGGTCTGCGGAGATGCGACAGTTGAACTGGTCTTTAAAAACAATTGCTAAGCCCCTCTGCCATTCTTACGGGTCCGCCCGTTGTATAAGGTAGCCGTGAGGGAGGGTTTGAGTGAGGACTGAGTCGGGACTCATTGTTGAGCCAGGTTTCTGTCAGGAGAGGGCAACAGGTTTTAGTTCCTCCAGTAACAAGGCGATTTCATTGGCATGTTTAGGGAATGATCGACAGTTCAGCAAGATCATCTTTAGTATAGAAAGTTTTCCAGGGGGTCCAGGTCTTGATGGCCGGACGAAGATTAAAACCACAGTGTGGACAATTAAAGTGCCCTTTGGCGACATTCAGGAGTGTAGGCATTGCCAGTTGCCTTTCCTCTTAAATTGTGGAGGGATTGTGGGCTATAGAATCTGATATTTGTCGGGGAACGGACAGGGTTGAGGCCCCTGGCCCCGGCGGACGGCGGACGGACGCAGACGGCTGCCTTCGGTGCGCCCGCTGCTGGGGAGAATCTAGCATGTGTCCTAAGCAGGGCAATGAGGCTCCGCCCCTCCGGTCTCCTGCCCGGAAGTGAGGAAGTCTGTGGCCGGATACTCCCTCCACGCAAGCAGGAAAACCCGTGGTGGACCGGGAAGCAGTGCGGTTTGTGGCAGGAAAACACAGGTGAGTAAACAGAGTCTAAAGTGCAAAGCGCAGTTACTTTTTAAAAAGAATAATGTTCATCGCTTGTTTAAAATAGGTAAAAACACTTAAGAACAGTTAAAACACTCAGGCTTGCCTTTCTGCCTGCGCGCGTCTGCTGCGCAGAAATTCTGGCATGTGTCCTAAGTAGGGTGTGAGGCTCACGCCCCTCCGGTCTCCTGCCCGGAAGTGAGGAAGTTTGTGGTCGGATATTCTCTCCACGCAAGCGGGAAAACCTGTGGTGGACCGGGAAGCAGTCGGTTTGTGGCAGGAAAACACAGGTGAGTAAACAGAGTCTAAAGTGCAGAGCGCAGTTACAGGGCCCATTACAGGGCCCTTCAAAGACTAACAAAACAACAAGATGCTCAGAAGTACCTCCTTCAGGAACTAGAGCACCTAAATCTGAGAGCACTAAATGGCCGTTTCGAAGGGGATAAACCACCAGTTGCCACCTACCATTCAACCAAAATATCTTCCTATTTAGACTTTACCTTTACAACCCTAAACCTGTTCAATAAAATTGCCTTCTTTAGAATAGGCAATAACGACTAGTGACCACCTGCCCCAAGAAGTGAGACTCAAAGCAGGTTCAACCATCTCACCAGAGACCTATAGAACCATCATCCCAGAAGAAATTATAAACCTCAACGAATAAGATGCAATTCCAGTAATATGGAGGCAATTTCAACAACTGCTAAAGTCCTATTCAACAAAGGGAAGGACATATTAGTCCAGCCATTGAAAACTTGGGAAAATTTCATCCACGTCCTCGGTGCAAAATTTACAACCAGGACAGGGCCAAAACATGAGGAAACTGTAGACTCCTAACAAGGATGGCGAATAGTCCGGTCTCCAAAAACCAGGGGCATATTATCAAGAACGTGTTAAAATTATCGCCGGCTTAGCGGCAGAAAACTGCCGCTAAGCGGCGATAATGGAAGCTTGATAATATGCCTGGAGAATTCCACTAGAAGCCCATGTTCACACCAGAACATGGACTTCTGTGGAATTCTCAAGGGCATATTATCAAGCGGAGGCCATCACTCGCTAATAGCGGAGTTTTCTGCCGCTAAACCGCGATAACCTTAAGCACGTTGTGATAATATGCCTCAAAGCTCCATAAATCAAACCCTAAGGCGACTGCGCAACTCACCACAAGACTTGGGTTTACAGCGCACCCTCCGACAATCAAAGGCACTGATAAGCGAAGGAAATGGGGAAAAAAAGAACGAAGGACAATGAACTATGGGCGAAATTGCTCCACGATGCAAAGCAAAATAATAGTGCCAAATTTTGGCATACAGTCAACATATTACAGCGGCCTAACCACCCGGTATAAATTCCAACATAACCGAGGCAGCCTGGGTTGATTATCTTTTCAATCATTTCAACGACAAAGAGCAAAACGTAAATGCCACCTCTAAACATCTGGGGAATGCAGCGCTGGCAGCTATTACAGGAAGTAACAGCCCACAACCTTGCAACTACAAAGCAAAGTGATTACCCGAGGTCAATACAACGACAACAGGGGACGGAATCATTGCTAGGCATAAACTGCCCACCACCTACAACAGAGGAGCATAGCGGTTCATCAGCACACCGCAGATAATAAAACAAATAACAAGGGGCAGATCCGCGCAGGTGCCCCTGCCCTGATGGTATACCGCCAATGTTGTATAAACACGATGCGGAATTTTGGAGTAAGGCACTAGTTCCAGTTTTTAGGTACGCGCTTAGAACGTCGCAATCCCAGATTCCTGGAAAGGTTCAATTATTAGCCCAATCTATAAACAAGGCGAAAGGAGGGCCCCGAATAACTACGATTGATCGCTCTTATCGACACGGAGGCTAAATACTACGTGGGGACAATCTAGAGGAACTAGCCTCTTGGGCCTCCGACAACAGTATAGTTCCAACAACACAAACAGGGTTCTGTCAAGGGCTAGGCACTATAACCAATATTATGGCACTAACCCTGCTGATGGATGCTGCGAAGGAGGGAAAATATCCCCTATTTTTGTGTTTCATAGACTACACAGCAGCTTTCGATCATGTTGTAGTCGTACCAAACTCTAGCAAAAACTGAAAGGATGGGGATACTTAAACCTCTTTTAGACCAATTTAGGCAGCTGCATACCGATACTTGGATTAGGATAAAGCTAGGTGCTGGGACATATCTATCAAAGAATTCCCACCCTCAAAGGAGTTAAAACAAGGGTGCGTCCTGGCCCCGTTGCTTTTTAACCTCTTTCTAGCGGACCTCCCAGGGAACTCGACAAATGCATCTCATGCGCCCGAAGCTAGGAAAACGACGCTGTCAAACCTGCTTTATGCGGATGACCTAGTGCTGATAAGCCGGACCCCTATTGGACTCCGACACCTTCTGGATGCGACTCACAGCTTTTCGCACCGGAACGTTTTAAAAATAAATTTAAAAAAAACAAAAATTATGGCAGTAAATTATCATAAGAAAAAGAACATAAATTGGTACTTGGACGGGCAGCGTTTAGACCAGACAAAAAGTTATAAGTATCTGGGAATGCTTTAGATCACAATAACTCTTCCAAACTGCAGTTGGAGTCCTTGCGGAGAAGGGAGTCATGACTTATTTAGCAATAAAGCCTTTAAAGAAGAAGTTGCCGGACTTAACTTTCGACCCTCTGCTAAAGGTCCTGCGAGCTAAACTACAGCCAACAATAACCTATGGGAGTGAACCTCTGAAAGGGAAAAAGACGCTGCAGTCTTAGATATAATAATAGCAAACTCCTATCGGGCAATTTTCATCTCCCCAGATATGTTTCGCCGGCCCAAATATGGCTGGAATTTGGCCTACTAAAACAGTTGGTGGAAAGAAGGGGAGCTTTTGCATAAAATGTTGGCACAAAATCAGAGGAGCCGAGAAGGATCAGCGGAACTCTCATTCTGGACAGAGCTGTTTAGCCTTGGAAAATCGCCAGCCAGAGAATACCTTCTGGAATCCATCGACCTTCTGGATCTGACAGGATCTTTGAAAAACTCCAACGGCACACTTCTCATTTAAAAAATAGTGACAAAGGCAACTCGGCTGATATCAGCCCTAGAAGGACAAAGAATCACTTGCTAAGCGACCGCATGGCTGGGTAGTGCTCAATAACTACGAAGCCCTCAAACCCCAACCCTACTTAAAACGGGAAAAAAAGCCACGGAGGAAAAATTCTTAAGGCTCCGTTTAGGAGTTAATGCCGAATAACCCATTTCTACCACCTTGGGAAAGGAGAGAGGAGAGCAGCTTTGTCGCCTGTGTGGACACGCCACTGAGGACCTTATCCACATTATTAGCATTTGCATCAACCTAAAGGACATAAGGAAAACTTTATTAAGACCAATATTCAGGCAGCATGCATCAGGACATGTAGGCAGGCAGTGAAGCTGTGCTTCAATCCAGCTGTAGTGCAGCTAAACTGCCAGCCTTACAAAATACTTTGACATTGTTGCAAAGAGACTCCAAAAACTCCTTGTCATTGGTCACGAATCAACTCAGCACAGAGGAATTGAGCTCTACCTGAGTCTGTCTTTAAAACCTTCTCAGAGCACTTTACGGCTGCACTAGCACTTTAAAACAGGCATCATTGGTAGTTTGTCCACCCAAGCCTAGAAAGAGTACTCTGTTGCAGTCCAGGCATCTTAAGCGAATGCACCGGAGTCAAGCAATAAGTACGGTGGAGGGACAATGACAAGTTTGCCGCCCAATCTAATAACTTATTAGCACCCGATCTTTCAGCTGTTTAAATTACCCAGTGTTTTTAAGACAGTAATAATCATGAGTGTACCTTTTTATGAGAATTTGTTTTTTAATTGTCTTGTTTACAATATAAACATGGGCTTTTTAACACTGTTTTTATTCACTGTATTATGAACAAGGAACCTTCATTTTTATATGTATTCAATGTATGCAATGGTTTTAATTAATCACGCATAATAAACTTATTGCCTATCTTTTACCTATCAGTTTTGTGATGCAAGTTGGCTACATTTCCTGCTTCTGAGTCCATTAATTTAAAACTCACAAGGTCATACAATATGCTGTCAAACATGTCATACACCAGTAACTACCATAGAATAAAATGCAACCAAGGCGAGATGTCACAGTGTACTCAGGATTCCAATCTGAACATCAATGATGACAAGTCAAAATCACATACATATATGTGAAAACCGAAACTCTTGCATCCAAGTATGTAGTAGGAAATTTACTTATGTCTACATCACTTAGTCCTACAGAAAAACTGTCCACATTGCCATACCTTTGTGTGAATCTAAGTTCAGCATTACACCTTGTCTGAAAAAAAGCATTAGCTGTAGGCTGGCCACAAAATATATAATTATTCATGTCACATGTTGGAAATACACTACATGTACAAAGCAAACACCCATGCTAAATTATGTGAACAAATCAAAGGCTGTGCCAATGTCATGTAGGCAAGCAACAACATCAGATGTGTCAAGCGGACATATGTATGTGTGATTGTCAAACATGTTGGCACTGTCACTAACCTTCCAGGGGCTGAATAGATACCAGAAAATCAGATCATAAGTTTGTCACTTTGCACATATAGTGAGTGCACATAACATAGTGAGGTCTAGGACATTTCAAAACACCTATGATAGTATACTACTGCCTGAACATGAAATCAGCATGTAGAAGTGTCCAAAGTATCAGGACATGGTCAACATTTTCAATGATACATAGAACTGAAAGAGACATGTCATAAACCAATGAATAACAGTATCCAACACATATTGTCCTAATCTGTAAGAAATGTGTATGAGGTTCCCAGTATACATAATACACATGGACAGTTATGTCTCAGTGACAATGTGCAAAATCATTAATAGCTGGATTTTTGTACTTTAAGCTGACCAAGGACATGGATTGCAGCCAAGGGTCATGACCCCAATCATCCATCCCCAGATGGAGCCAGAAAGTCTCTACATTATGGCACTGATCAAGACGAGGAATCTTATCGAGAAGAATTTTGGAGTTCTGAAGTCCAGGTTCAGATGCCTGGACATGTCAGTGGGAAGACTGTTGTACTCCCGCCTAAGGACTGCAAAATCATCCTTGCCTGTGCTATTTTGTACAATATATGTGGCAAAACAAATGTCATGTGGGACTCCAAGCAATAACATGCAGACATTGGCTGGCCAGGGGAAACGCAACCAGATTGTGGCAATTTGTTTTATTTAAACCATATCACATGAGTTAGAAAATGTCTGAAATAATGATAACATTTCAATATATGAAAAATGTTTTTAACTCATTCATTGTAGTTGTCTTTGTGTCAAATTCAATATAAAAATCAAGTCACTCATATCTTCTCAACTAGATGCAGGCCTCCACATGTAACAATCAGGGAGACATTGTTTCACATCGAATGCGCTACAACGCATTCCATTACAACGCATAACATTGCTTACAACGCGAACCATTACATCGCAAGGCGTTACAACAACTTGCTGTAGGGGCAGAAGGTGTTGGATTACAATCCACCACCTTCCCTGCTGTTGCACAAATTGGAGTAGGAATAGTAATTATACTATTCCTAAGTCAGCAGCGCCCCCTACAGCAAGTCGTTGTAACGACTTGCGATGTAATAGTTGCGATGCTGTAACTATGACTCGTTTTAACGACCGCGTTGTAATGAAATGCATTGTAGCGCATTCGATGTAAAGAGGTATATTCAACAATCATGTTGTCTGAGCTGTTGAGCAACATGGGGCCATGCCTCAAAAGAATAAATAAATAGGTGTGGTTGTGAAATCCTGTGCCGCTTGCGCAGTTTGCAGCGTTTTCCCACTCTGCGCTCCACGTTCTGCGCGAAGTTCTGAAAAACTCCTCTCCCGCGGAGCAGAGGGTTTTCCTCACTCACGCTCGCCAACATTAAGTTGCTGAGCTCGAGCGAGGAAAATCTTACTCCAGACCATCTCCCGGTGAGATTTCTCAACGTGGGCGGTTGCGGATGGCCGCAACTGCTCACGTTGAGAAACCTTCTGTTCGTGTTGAGGAAGCTGTAGCCTGAGTAGAACATCTGCTCGAGTGGCAGAAAGAAGCAGCGCACTCTTGCGCTGCGCATGAGTGCCATTTGCGCTGATTTTCCAGTGTGGGACAAACACCTGGTGCTAAAAATCAGTGCAAACAGCGCAACCTAACACAGTCCACTGCCTGCGGAACTCCACGTAGCGCAGTGGAGCTTTTTGTTCACTTCGCGGAGTTCGGCTTGGGGAGCTCCGCACAATGGCACCAGGCCTATAAATCAGCCAACGCAGCAATGCAATGTGATGCAGTGTACTGCATGAAAGGGCAGCCCGGATTGCCACATATCTACATCTAAATTGTCAATTCCTGTCCTCATGCACTTAAGCAGTGGAGTGCAGCACACCTAGCAGTCTTGCTGTGTTCTGCAGCAGCATAGTATGTTTCCATTTGGCACTTGGTGATTGATGGAACACAAATATGCCAAAATTGCTCTACTTGATGCTAACCCCATTTTTGATGTCGCCTCACTACGTTTTGGGCCCTTGCCTGTCACGGGTACTTGTGTATCCCACACGATGTGAGGCACCATTTTTATCGGAGGGTGAAACGCTGGGTGGTAGGAAATTTGTGTCAGCCCGGTGATGCCACAACTATCCCACACAAAAATGTGTGAAAAAAGTGATTTTTTCAGCTAAAATTGAGGTTTGCAGGGGATTCTGGGCAAGGAAACGTTGGGGGATCCACACAAGCCATACCTCCCTGGAATCCCTCGGGTGTCTAGTTTTCAGAAATGTGTGGGTATGGTAGGTTTCCCTAGGTGGCCGCCGAGCACCGGGCCAAAAATCCAGGGTACCGCCCTTGCAAAACCAGGTCGTTTTGTGATAGGCAATTTTGATGTTGCCTCACTACGTTTTGTGCCCTTGCCTGTCGCGGGTACTTGGGCCTCCCACACGAGTGAGGCAACGTTTTCATCGGGAGACCCGGGGGAACGCAGGGTGGTAGGAAATTTGTGTCAGCCCAGGGATGCCACAACTTTCCCACACAAAAATGTGTGAAAAAAGTGATTTTTTTCAGCTAAAATTGAGGTTTGCAGGGGATTCTGGGTAAGGAAACGTTGGGGGATCCACGCAAGCCATACCTCCCTGGAACCCCCCGGGTGTCTAGTTTTCAGAAATGTGTGGGTTTGGTAGGTTTCCCTAGGTGGCCGCCGAGCACCGGGCCAAAAACCCAGGGTACCCCCCTTGCAAAACCAGGTCGTTTTGTGATAGGCAATTTTGATGTCGCCTCACTACGTTTTGGGCCCTTGCCTGTCGCGGGTACTTGTGCCTCCCACACGTGTGAGGCACCGTTTTTATTGGGAGACCCGGGGAACGCTGGGTGGTAGGAAATTTGTGTCAGCCCGGTGATGCCAAAACTTTCCCACACAAAAATGTGTGAAAAAAGTGATTTTTTTCAGCTAAAATTGAGGTTTGCAGGGGATTCTGGGTAAGGAAACGTTGGGGGATCCACGCAAGCCATACCTCCCTGGAATCCCCCGGGTGTCTAGTTTTCAGAAATGTGTGGGTTTGGTAGGTTTCCCTAGGTGGCCGCCGAGCACCGGGCCAAAAACCCAGGGTACCCCCCTTGCAAAACCAGGTCGTTTTGTGATAGGCAATTTTGATGTCGCCTCACTACGTTTTGGGCCCTTGCCTGTCACGGGTACTTGTGTATCCCACACATGTGAGGCACCATTTTTATCGAGAGACCGGAAACGCTGGGTGGTAGGAAATTTGTGTCAGCCCGGTGATGCCACAACTATCCCACACAAAAATGTGTGAAAAAAAGTGATTTTTTCAGCTAAAATTGAGGTTTGCAGGGGATTCTGGGTAAGGAAACGTTGGGGGATCCACGCAAGCCATACCTCCCTGGAATCCCTCGGGTGTCTAGTTTTCAGAAATGTGTGGGTATGGTAGGTTTCCCTAGGTGGCCGCCGAGCACCGGGCCAAAAATCCAGGGTACCCCCTTGCAAAACCAGGTCGTTTTGTGATAGGCAATTTTGATGTTGCCTCACTACGTTTTGTGCCCTTGCCTGTCGCGGGTACTTGGGCCTCCCACACGAGTGAGGCACTGTTTTCATCGGGAGACCCGGGGAACGCAGGGTGGTAGGAAATTTCTGTCAGCCCAGTGATGTCACAACTTTCCCACACAAAAATGTGTGAAAAAAGTGATTTTTTTCAGCTAAAATTGAGGTTTGCAGGGGATTCTGGGTAAGGAAACCTTGGGAGATCCACCCAAGCCATACCTCCCTGGAATCCCCCGGGTGTCTAGTTTTCAGAAATGTGTGGGTTTGGTAGGTTTTCCTAGGTGGCCGCCGAGCACGGGGCCAAAACCCAGGTGACCCCCTTGCAAAACCAGGTTGTTTTGTGATAGGCAATTTTGATGTCGCCTCACTACGTTTTGTGCCCTTGCCTGTCGCGGGTAGTTGGGCCTCCCACACGAGTGAGGCACCGTTTTTATCAGGAGACCCGGGGGAACGCTGGGTGGTAGGAAATTTGTGTCAGCCCGGGGATGCCACAACTTTCCCACACAAAATGTTTGAAAAAACTGCATTTTTCAGCTAAAATTGAGGTTTGCAGGGGATTCTGGGTAAGGAAACGTTGGGGGATCCACGCAAGCCATACCTCCCTAGAATCGCTCGGGTGTCTAGTGTTCAGAAATGTGTGGGTTTGGTAGGTTTCCCTAGGTGTCCGCCAGAGCACCGGGCCATAAACCACAGCGTAGCCCCCTTGCAAAACCAGGTCGTTTTGTGACTAGCGCAACTGTGATGTTGCCTCACTACGTTTTGTGCCCTTGCCTGTCGCGGGCACTTGGGCCTCCCACACGAGTGAGGCACCGTTTTTATCGGGAGACCCTGGGGAACGCTGGGTGGTAGGAAATTTGTGTCAGCCCGGTGATGCCATATCTTTCCCACCACAAAAATGTGTGAAAAAAGTGATTTTTTCAGCTAAAATTGAGGTTTGCAAGGGATTCTGGGTAACGGAAACGTTGGGGGATCCACGCAAGCCATACCATCCCTAGAATCCCCTGGGTGTCTAATTTTCAGAAATGTGTGGGTTTGGTAGGTTTCCCTAGGTAGCCGGCAGAGCTATGGTTCATAAACTACAGCCAGGCACTTTGCCAAAAAGGGTCATTTTTCACTGCGAAACTGAGGTGTGTCCACGTTGCGTTTTGCGCCGTTTCCTGTCGCGGGCACTAGGCCGACCCACACAAGTGAGGTACCATTTTTCTCGGAAGACTTTGGGGAACGCGGGGTGGGTGGAAATTTGTGGATCCACGCGGATTCCAAAACTTTCCACCACAGAAATGTGTGGAAAATGTGTTTTTTTGACAATTTTTTAGGTTTGCAAGGGATTCTGGGTAACAGAACCTGGTGGTAGGCAGTCAAGTCACCCCATCCTGGATTCCCCTGGGTGTCTAGTTTTCAAAAATGTATAGGTTTGCTAGGTTTCCCTAGGTGGCGGCAGAGCTATGGTTCAATAACTACAGCCAGGCACTTTGCCAAAAAAGGGTCATTTTTCACTGCGAAACTGAGGTGTGTCCACGTTGCGTTTTGCGCCGTTTCCTGTCGCAGGCACTAGGCTGACCCACACAAGTGAGGTACCATTTTTCTCGGAAGACTTTGGGGAACGCAGGGTGGGTGGAAATTTGTGGATCCACGCAGATTCCAGAACTTTCCATCACAGAAATGTGGGGGAAATGTGGTTTTTTTGCCAATTGTTTAGGTTTGCAAGGGATTCTGGGTAACAGAACCTGGTGGGAGGCAGTCAAGTCACCCTATCCTGGATTCCCATGGGTGTCTAGTTTTCAAAAATGTATAGGTTTTCTAGGTTTCCCTAGGTGCCAGCAGAGCTATGGTTCAAAACTACAGCTTGGCACTTTGCCAACAAAGGGTCATTTTTCACTGCGAAACTGAGGTGTGTCCACGTTGCGTTTTGTGCCGTTTCCTGTCGCGGGCACTAGGCCGACCCACACAAGTGAGGTACCATTTTTCTCGGAAGACTTTGGGGAACGCGGGATGAGTGGAAATTTGTGGATCCACGCAGATTCGAGAACTTTCCACCACAGAAATGGGGGGAAATGGGTTTTTTTGACAATTTTTTAGGTTTGCAAGGGATTCTGGGCAACAGAACCTGGTGGGAGGCAGTCAAGTCACCCCATCCTGGATTCCCCTGGGTGTCTAGTTTTCAAAAATGTATAGGTTTTCTAGGTTTCCCTAGGTGCCAGCAGAGCTATGGTTCAAAACCACAGCTAGGCACTTTGCCAAAAAAGGGTCATTTTTCACTGCGAAACTGAGGTGTGTCCACGTTGCGTTTTGTGCCGTTTCCTGTCGCGGGCACTAGGCCGACCCACACAAGTGAGGTACCATTTTTCTTGGAAGGCTTTGGGGAACGCGGGGTGGGTGGAAATTTGTGGATCCACACAGATTCCAGAACTTTCCACCACAGAAATGTGGGGAAAATGTGGGTTTTTTGCCAATTTGTTAGGTTTGCAAGGGATTCTGGGTAACAGAACCTGGTGGGAGGCAGTCAAGTCACCCCATCCTGGATTACCCTGGGTGTCTAGTTTTCAAAAACGTATAGGTTTGCTAGGTTTCCCTAGGTGCCGGCAGAGCTAGGGTTCAAAAACTACAGCTAGGCACTTTGCCAAAAAAGGGTCATTTTTCACTGCGAAATTGAGGTGTGACCACGTTGCGTTTTGCGCCGTTTTCTGTCGCGGGCACTAGACCGACCCACACAAGTGAGGTACCATTTTTCTCGGAAGACTTTGGGGAACGCAGGGTGGGTGGAAATTTGTGGATCCACGCAGATTCCAGAACTTTCCTCCACAGAAATGTGGAGAAAATGTGGTTTTTCTGCCAATGTTTTAGGTTTGCAAGGGATTCTGGGTAACAAAACCTGGTGGGAGGCAGTAAAGTCACCCCATCCTGGATTACCCCGGGTGTCTAGTTTTCAAAAATGTATAGGTTTGCTAGATTTCCCTGGGTGTCAGCAGAGCTAGGGTTCAAAAAACTACAGCTAGGCACTTTGCCAAAAAGGGTCATTTTTCACTGCGAAATTGAGGTGTGACCATGTTGCGTTTTGCGCTGTTTTCTGTCGCGGGCACTAGGCCGACCCACACAAGTGAGGTACCATTTTTCTCGGAAGACTTTGGGGGACACAGGGTGGGTGGAAATTTGTGGATCCACATCAGATTCCAGAACTTTCCACCACAGAAATATGGGGAAAATGTGTTTTTTTGCCAAATTTTTAGGTTTGCAAGGGATTCTGGGTAACAGAACCTGGTGGGAGGCAGTCAAGTCACCCCATCCTGGATTACCCTGGGTGTCTAGTCTTCAAAAATGTATAGGTTTGCTAGGTTTCCCTAGGTGCCGGCAGAGCTATGGTTCAAAAACTACAGCTAGGCACTTTGCCAAAAAAGGGTCATTTTTCACTGCGAAATTGAGGTGTGACCACGTTGCGTTTTGCTCCGTTTCCTGTCGCGGGCACTAGGTCGACCCACACAAGTGAGGTACCATTTTTATCGGGAGACTTAGGGTAATTCAGATTTGTAAAGCAACTGTTATTACCTATTGACTTTCGATGCATTTCTGCCTTCCAAATAAAAGACATTGTGTAAAAGAAGTCATTTTGAAAAATGACCAATAATTCTCATGCTAGTATGAGTATTCCCAATTTCGAAAATGTGCAAATATCTACTGTTTCTAAACTCTATAATTTGTTCCCATTTCAGAAATACATCGGTGTCTTTCATACCGATTTTTCCATGTATACATTTTCTCACAATAATTGATATATACCCGGTACATAATAAAAAGCCATTGCAAATTGCTGCTCAGTTTTTGACTCTGGGTTCGTCGGGTTCCTGGTGAACCTACAAGTACTATATATCCCCACAACCAGAAAGGTCCAGCGGATGTAACGGTATATTGCTTTCAAAGAGCTGTCATAATTAGAAGAAGTTACAAGTGAAAACGTTGACACAAAAGGCTGTTTTTTCAACTAATTTTCAATTTTTCCTATATTTAACTGTTAGTTTCTATAAAGAAACATTGATGGATATACACAAATGACCCCTTGCTGAATTCAGAATTTTGTCTAAGTTTCTAAAATGTATAGCTTTCCAGGATCCATTATTGCTTTCATACCCATTTCTCCCATTAACTGGAAGGAGGTTGAAAGCACAAAAAATAGCAAAAATAGGCTATGTCCCAGAAAAATGCCAAAACTGTGTAAAAATGTTGGTTTTCTGACAAAAGTCTGTCATTCCCTAAAAGCTGGGAAAATGGTGATTTCAGCCCCACAAACCCTTTTTTGATACCATTTGCAGGGACAAAACCCAGTCGCTTTCATTTGCAGCCCTTTTTCCCCATTTTTCCCAAAAAAAACAAAATTTAGCTGTATTTTGGCTAATTTCTGGGACCCCTCCAGGGGAATCCACAAACCCTGGGTACCTTTGCAATCCCCATGATGTTGGAAGAAAAGGACGCAAATTTGGCGTGGATACCTTATGTGGTCAAAAAGTTACAGGGGCCTAAGCGCGCACTACCCCAAATAGCCAAAAAAGGCGTAGCACAGGGGGGAAAAGGCCTAGCAGCGAAGGGGTTAAAGGTCCTTGTTATGTCACCCTAGGAAGGTTGTACTTTCTGGTGCATTCCCAGGTTTACTTGGTTTTGTAAGTCTGGGAATCTGTCTAAAACCATGGGAGTTGCATGGGTACACCCATGCAACAGTCATGGAACCTTCTCTCTGGCGCAGAGTAAGGCAATGCAGTGATTTGTTATGTATGGGTCACTGTTGGACTTGGCCCTTTTTGGCAGGTTCACCCCTAAACTTTTTGCTTTATATGTAACTTGGTGTTAGTAGTTTTAAGTCTCTGGGCACTTTAGCACTGTGGTCCAGTGTAAAGTGCGTGCGCGCTCTGTGCGTGTGTGGTGAGACTGGCCTGCCCTCCCCATAGGAATGCATTGAGGATGAGTGTGTCAGTGGTAATTCCTGTTATGAGAGGAGCAGTGTGGTCAAGTTTAGTATGTCTGAATTCGTGAGAATAAATGCTGCGCAATGGTGTGCGCAGATTTATGGTGACTAGTAGAGAAATGCCACTTCTAGAAGTTGGCATTTCTGTGTGTCTCTGTGTCGGCCTGCCTGATGTGAATTGCATGTCTGGCTTGTGAGTGACAGGGGCTGGGAGGTGTGTGTGGCTCCAGGTAGGGGCAGGGTGAGTCAGCGCAGGGCTGAATGGAGAGATCTCCATGTAGATGGGTGGGAGGAGTTGCACCTGGGACCTGAATAGGGCTGTGCCTTCCCTAGTACAATGCTGGCTCCACCTCCTGTGGTGCGTCTGATGTCCCTAGCCTACAGGAAGAGGAGCTTGCCCAAAACAAAGTGCTCCAAATCCCCCCATAACCAGTTCTGACTGGTATCCCCAAGCCCTGTGCTGTGACACAAAGGGAAATGTAATATAAATATAGGGGCTGTGACCCCATGAAGTTGTTCACTTCTTGTTCTCTTCCAGGCTGGGGGCCTGCTGATGCTGGGGCCCAGGAGGAACCGCCATGGGGGCTTACGCTCCCTGTTGGAGGGCCCTGTGTGCTGGCCTCCCTGGGCCCTGTCTGGCCCCCTGGATCTCCAGGACCATAAAGGACTGTTTTGGGGACTTCTAGCGCCTGGTGAGCGCTATGCTTTATTGCCTTATTTTTCCCTGAGGAGCGTGTGGGCTATTGCAGCGCTGCGCTGCATACGGAGATAGAGGGAATACCGGCATGCGGGATTCTCCCAGTGATGCCTTAGATGCGGGTGCCCACCCCGCGTTATAGTCTAAATCAAGAGGAGCCTACCCCTCGTTGCCGCATTTTGCCTGATGCATTTGCGGGTGCCCACCCCGCTTATGCGTGTATTTTAGGCGGGTGCCCACCCCGCCATTGTCTTAAATGGAGGCGGGAGCCCACCCCGCGTTTCACCGCTGCGGCCCGAGCCGCTAAACAATTTCTCTCCGGGCGCTCTCCAGCGCGACCCGGAAGTCAGGCAGAGCTGCCTGGCATGGGGCGGGACACGTCTAGGAAGTCCCGCCCACCGCCGGAAAAGCCATCTGGAGCCTCGCGGGCTCCACATCCAAGTCCCGGGTCCCAGGAGGGGGCCCAGGGTGAAGCGGGAAGAAGCCAGTGGTCGGGCGGGGCTCCCGTAAGCTGAGGGAAGCCCCGCATGGAGGAGACCGGGAGAAGTGGTGCCGGTCCCGTGTGTGGCTGCAGCAGAAGAGGAGACGGAGTTCCACCCAGGAGAGCCGCCCCGGTGAGTGAGGGGCTTCGCCCTGCCATTTGATGGGGTCGGTGCCTGGGGGTATCCTGAGCGGACCCGCCAGCGAGCGGGCCGCTCCAACGCGAGCCACAGTGTTTCTGGAGCCCCACGCAGGGCGTCTAGAGGGCCCAGAGGTGCCCGTGCCTCCCCACATGGCTATGTTTGCACAGCTGCCCCGTTTGCTAGAGGGCAGCTGCATAAAGGGGTCCGAGGCACATTGTCGGTGCCTGCCCCCGCCGCGTTAGAGTCCCGCCGACCGAAGCGCCAAAGAAGTCTGGAGCCTCGCAGGCTCCACATCCGAGTACCAGGTCTCAGGAGGGGGCCTGGGTGAAGCCAAGAGGAGACCGGAGCAGCACGGCATGGAGAGCCCGGTGAGTAGTGGCTTCTCCGTTGCGGGTGCCGATCGAGGCACAGGCTAGAGGGTTAGTTTCTGAGCGGCCCCGCATGGCAGAGGGCCGCTCCTACGTGGGTACATATGTGTGTTTAGAGGGCCCATAAGGGCCTGTGCCCTCCATTTTTAGGGGCAGATCGAGGCACATTGTCGGTTCCTGGGCGGTCCCGCCTGAGAGCGGGCCGCCCCAACGATGTGGCATATGTTTAGAGCCACGTGGGGGGTCCAGGGGGCACAGAGGTGCCGGGCCCCCTTCAGGAAAAGGGCCACAGCTGCGCCGCACCAGCGCGGGCAGCTGCAGTGAATTGGGCCCAGCTAATTCAGAGTCCCTGAATGGGACTGGAGGCACAGAAGGTGCCAGGCCTCTAATTGATTCCCAGCTGCCCAGCAAGTAGTGGGCAGCTGCTCCGTTTAGGTTATTCTTTCTTTGGGGACATGTTTGAAGTTAGGAGTGTGATGCACTCCTGCGCCCCATACTTTCCCAGCTGCGCAGCAATGTTTAGGCCGGCACAGAGTGCGCACCCTTGACTTTCCGCTGCCTTGTCAGCGCGCCCTGACATTCTGGACACAGGGCGTTTGAGCCCCTTGAGAAGGCCAGTTGGCCAGGGGTCCCTGTTTATGTGATATTAGGAAATGTGATGCTCTACAATGATTTATGCCTCTAATGTGTTTATGCTTATGGGGTTATGGCATACTGCGTGTATGCTGGTGAGGCCTAATGTCTAATGATGTTTATGCTAATGAGATTATTGCATACTGCGTGTATGCTGGTGAGGACTAATGCGTAATATGTTTATGCTGGTGAGGTTATGGTCTAATGCGTTTAGACTTATGAGGTTGGCGCAGAATCTATTTCGCGCCTAATGTGATACTGTGCATAATGTGGTTTATGTTACCGGATGATGCTGAGTACAGTGGTTACCGGTGATTACTGGTTGTACGTTTATGATATGTGCTACATTTACTAAGTTCTGCTTTGTGCTGGTCCTGACAGTGGTCCAGTTGGCCCTGTCAGGTGTAAATAATCCCTTGTAAATATGACCTCATGCCAGGTGGCACCATGTATATTATGTGAGTACTATTCTAATGTGTTATGATAATACAAAGACTATTTTTGATATAACCTTGTGTGGAGTTCTTTTGTGGTGTGCCTGGTATGTTGTTGCTGTGGGCGTGCGCAAACGCTTTACACATTGCCTCCGGGATAAGCCTGACTGCTCGTGCCATGCTACCAAGGGGGTGAGCAGTGGTTATCTTCGGCGTGTAACTGACTTGCCCTGACTAGAGTGGTGGTCTCTGCCTGGCTTTGGCGCAAGCCTTAGCCAACCAGAGATCCCATTTCTAACAGTCACTCAAATGAATGACCCCTCACAGGCTCCGCAAGGTGGGCTTGGGTGGCTGAACAAATATCATAATAGATTTGGATTGCACATGTACCATGCTGTGTTGTGCAAACGCTGCACAACTTAGGTCACACATATACCGGTGAGTGCCTAAGTGTCTGTGCCACCACATTACATGGAGGTCCTTGCCTAGCTTTGTGCGTAAGACATGGCTATCTGACTAATACATGTTGAATATTGGAATTACATCAGATGGAGTTTTAAAGTCCAGTAAATGTGTAAGCTGGGTGGGACATACACCGGAGAATGGGGGAGCCTGCCTGTCTCCTGCTTCCCTAGGCATGTTTTGCATCTGTGACACATCACAAGGAAGGATTCCCCACACATTGCAGGAATAGAGAGCTTATTCAGAACAGGGAATACAATTGAGTGGGCCATAATCCCCAGGAGCCATCTTTACATACATATATGACTGTGAGGGACATCCAGGTGTGTACCCTGGTAATGGATGTGTGGTCATACAGCTCATCATTCCTGTGCTGCTGTGCTGCCATGCTGCCTGCTGCCGCCCTGGCTGGGTGATAGGGACTGCACATGCATTCCATGGATCCAGACTAACTCCAACGGCAATCTGACGCACCACCTGTCATGAAGGTACAGGCACATGAAAGACTCCTGGACACTGCCCTCTGTCACACAGAGCTGCCAGTGGTGCCACCCAAGTCCTGGCCCAATGTAAGTAGGCCCAAAGTGTGTGATCCAGCATTACACAGACCTCTACAGTTGATCCTACACATTAGGCCAGTTGTGTGGGTCACAACCCGCACACCACCCTGTCACGAGATGCAGGCCTAAGACTTGGTTGACCTTAGCCCCAAGCTCCAATCTGACCAAAATGTGCACACCTCTTATGTCGCAGCGCGGAACGATGACCGAAGACACGCAGGAAGTCAAGCAGAACATGAGAGACTTTGCCACCAATGAGCATGCGCTAGGGGAAGTTGACAAATACTGAGGTCCCGGGAAGCGGATCGAGCACGAGTGGAAACTGACCAAAACCAGTTTGTAGCGTTCAGTAGAGCCGAGGATGAGAAAGTGAACAGAGAGCGGGACCAAACTTCGGGAAGTCTCTCCACTGTAAGATGGCTGTTCAGGAAGAGGATGACCGGGAGCAATCACTGGGGAGAGCCCAAGACAAAATGTTGAAAAACCAACGATCCTCCCGCCGACAGAGCCGATCAAACTGCCACACTCCTGGAGGAGTGTGGCTACCGCAGGTGTGTGGGCAAATACTGAATAGAGATGGGTGGTTGGATAAAAAGTGAAACAAAAGGGACAATAGACAGAATATTAATTAAAAATAACGTGAGAGGTCTCTGAGTTATTATAGTTGATTTCACCTCTCTTTTGGACTTAGGATCGGATTGCTGTGAACCTTTTTTTCTTGGTTATCTCTTTGTTTTTCACCGTCACAGGAGTGGAGAAATAGCCTATTTATTCCCTATTGACTTAGGAAAGGGAAACTTTGTCTGGCATATTTTATTTGTTACTTTATTTCCTGGTCACTCATTAAAACTCACTTTTAAAAATGTGAGATAGTCAGACACCAAGAACTAATCTCATGACAAAGGAGCAATATAATTATTAGATATACTTAACTGCAATCTATTTCTGTCGAGGTTGTCAGTGGTTGGAGGTCTCGAAGGATCTAGAAAATAAGAGGAGCTGGAAAAAGAAGATTATTTACTCCAAGTGGAAAAATGCTCTTGTATTAAAGATAAATCAAACCTCTAGAACTAAAACAAAGACTCCTGACCTACTTCCCGCACTAAGGAACACACCCCTGTCATGTAGCGCATTGCACCACTTGTGCCAGTCAGAAGCTGCGCATCAAAGCTAATACGTGGAACAGATTGCAGAAGCGCCACTGCACAGTGCAGCCATCACGCATTGGCCATTTGAGTAGTGATGCGTCATAAAAAAAATGACGCTAATGTCAGAATCGGGCGGGATACACCCAGGAAATGATGCAATGAGTGTGGCAGGCTGTATACTAGGAAGGTTACATTTAGTTTCACTTTCTCCTTCAGTCTGTTAGTTTGTGCTGGTGTTGGAGGTGTTTTAGAAAGTGGCTGGTGTTTTTGTGTGATTTTTGGTATAGTCGGCGTCTGGTCTGTCCCTGTCTTGTGCAAATTGTGTGCCTTTTTTGTCTTTTTGTTATTAAGTTTATCTGAATTGTCATTGTTTTGTCGGTTGTTTGTCAATTTAAGTGTTTAATATTTTTGGGGTAGGGATTGGTTAAGGGGTGTTTGTTTTGAGTTTAGTGGATATAGTGTTGGTTTGTCCATGTCAGGAAAGGGTATGGCTAAGAATTTCACAGACGGAAAGTTTGGGGGCCTGTTTTGGCTCATGGCCAATTACCTGCCTTACAAGGCATCAGGGGCAGAATCAGGCAGGGATACCTCCGCCAAGGAGCGTAAGGAGCACTGGGAGAAGGGGCGTTGGCACATGTCCAAAGTGTTTGGCGTAGAGCACACCATCCACCAGATCAAACATCACTTGGCTGTTGTAGTGTCCCGAGAGGTGGATCTGGTACACCATCTTGGATTGGAGATTGGCAGCCCCATAGGTATGTATGTATGTATGTACCATCTGTAACATCTGCATGTAGCTACGCTACAATCACATTTTTAAAAAGTGTAAATATGTGAGGGACGGATCATTCAATGTGCTGGTTTCAAAAATCCAGTGTAGTGCTATGTAATTGCTATACCCTTGCCCCAGGGGCTGTTCAATGTGTTGTAGGTGGTGTCTTTGATTTAACATGTATTTGGAAACATTGCCTGATTTCACATATGTGCTTGTGCAGGGCATCATCCAAACATTTTTAATCCTAAATAGCTGAAAGGAAAGGAGGAATGTAATGTTTAATCTCCTGTAATGTTAACCTTTTTATGCTTGGTGCATTGTTCAGCACATGTAGACAGATTAAAATGCCTCTGGCAGTAGTATTTTTTCAGGAAGCTGGGCTTTTCAGGACAGAAAATGTAAACCTTCTTCCAGCATGCACCCTTTTACCATGTTTCAAGGTAGCATTCTTTGCTGCTAGTCGGCACTCTGTGCACCAGTGCCATGAATAGTCTGATATGGTCCTTAAAATGTTACATAGGGTGTAAACCTGTCCTTTTCCAACAGCACTACTTTGGTCTGCCTAGGCTAATTGTTTCCCCCTTGTGTCATGGTGCAAGGGGGCCTGAGATGATGCTGCCCAGAAGTACACAAAACATCACATGCCTGTGTCCAGCATGTTGACTATCCCAAGTCACTGGGATGTCATAGTACTGTTAATTGAATTTAGAATGTGTGTGTTTGCACTATTTACAATTATTGTCTTTTAGGTGGACCTATCCCATACCCCAGGGGAGAAGTTGAGACCTTCTGGTATCCCAAAGCTACCAGTAAGTGTAATAAGTACATGGTTGTAGCTATGTAAGGTTTGTGTGTGATCTATGATAGTTGTAACATTGTGATGTATATGCGGATGTATCAATCACCTGCAACCAAATTACGCTCAGTGTGCAAATACAACTGAACATGTACACAGATTAATGTTAAATGGACAAGGACATATGTCAATGTGCATGTAGGGGCAACAAATACAGGCTCACAGGAATCATGCATCTTTACCAGCTGTGATGATGTTTGCTCATCTACTGTTTGGATGCTAATGGCAATGTATGCAGGCCCGGAGAAATTAATGCATCTTTACCAGCTGTGGTGATGTTTGCTCATCTACAGTTTGGATGCTTATGGCACATGTGCCATCTTCTGCTAAATCTGCAGATGGTCAACACATTTTGAATTTGGCATCTAACACATGGCACAAACATTACAATGTTTCAACAGATGTTGCAGCAAAGTGGAATGAGCTAGGCTAAGCTTGACTGGGCACAGTTTGGTTTCCTATGTCCATATTTAAGTATGACACTGGTGCTGATGAGGTGGAACACGTTACCCAGACAGTGTAACCAAGTGTAAACATTATGGTCTCATGAAATCTGATTTAGAGTAAGTCTGTGTCCAAATGCCACACATATTGCTTCGTTTTGCATCAAATTATGCTCAAACATGATGCATACATTTAACCTCTCCTGCAACATAAGTTCAGTGTGAATGACTATAGGTGGGGTCAGACATTCATGCTGATCAACACTTAAAATGTTTGGTGACACATACCTGTTCCTGCAGCTGTGTGTGAAAACCAAATCCAAATAGTTAAATCTTATATGACCGTGTCAGCAGGCTAGCCATCACAAGCAAACCATTATTCCTATGATGGATGCTGCAAATGTTGTGATAGGCTAATGGTTTTCCTAATCATGGATTTGAGTCATGACAGAGGACATGACATCTCAACATGTGTATCTGTAAGGGTCTTAGAACATTATCAGTAGTATTTTTGTTTAATCATTTACTTACCCTGCCCTGAGGTATGACTGTTGTAGTCCGGCCTCAGGGGTACAGGAGCATCTCTCAGAATAGTCCATGTCAAACATATGTGAAATGGAGTGACAGGGAAACAATTACACAGATGCCCTGGATGCTGTAGGGATGTCGGTCTGTAACTCTTTTTAACTATGGTGTTAGACAAATCATTACCAGACTGCCTGACTGATGCACATTGTGGGTGTAGATGTCCACATAGCAGGGTTATGGTCATATGGCTTGGCAGGTTGTAACAGGATGTCAGGATTCCTATCTCAGTGGAAACAGAATATTTTTGGAGCACATTGGTCAAAGGTCACTGGTCTGCACATGGATTGGCATTGAAATGCCAAACTCATGGCCTTATATACACTATGTCTGATTCTGGGAGGCACTCATACAATGCAAGGTATGTAGTAATGTTGCAGCACTGTGTAAAAGTCCACATGTAGGGATGCACTGTGTCAGCAGCATACAGCCCATTACACTGCTCACCTACTGATAGGGTAACTTGTACTGGCTAGCACCAAAGCAGTAACCCTTGCCTCATGGTGCAAAGTTCCCCACAATGTTCTTGTACAGATTAGTACAACATCATGCATACACTCACTCCTGAGATGCATTGCCTAATTTAAAATGTGTCGCGAGGAAAGCAATCTTGGGAGAAGGTGTGTAAGGTAACCATGGTATTTCTACACCTGTATACCAGAAGCTATATGTCAGATTTCCTGGTATTTGCCCGAGGCTACACTGGTGGAATGTACTATAGTTATGGTTAACATTACAGTAGGACTAGAGGTCCCACAAATCCTGGAGCTACGCTACCGGCACGTACGTCCTTGGACGTGCTGACCGCCATGACGTATTCAGAACGATGGAGGGAGCGGCTCCGACACTTTCGCCTTACGTCTCGGAGGGTTGGGTGCACCAGGAATACGAGGTAAGGTACGTTTCCCTACACCGAGTACATTACTTGTACCTTTGGTCCCCGTAATTGAGCCGTGGACTTACCACTCACCCTTCTAGGCTCCGCGCCAGTAGGCGATGGGGGTTGATAACGTTACACGTTACCCTGTCACTTGGCCTCCTCTTTTCCCACTACATATGCCACTACATATGCCCGGTGAAATGGCTGGATGTGCTTCAAAATGTATACCGCCGGTGCACATAGTGGGCCTCTGTTTTTGGACTACGTCCCACCAACCCCTTGCATGTCCTCCCACGCCACATTGGTGCTCTAGGACGAGGAGCAGCATCCTCTTGGTCTCCGCAGCACCCGCTACACACGCATGGTGAGTCAACGCGGGGCCATTCAGTCAGGCTGGTCATGCTTCACGACCGAGGTATACCACCGTCACACGCAGCAGGGCCCTTTCTAGATTTTGCTTCACCTGCTGTGTTCTTCAGGATAGGTTTGGCATGAAGCACTTCGCGCATGATAGCTCGCACAAGGGACACTCACAGGCATGCATCATGAACTGGGTCTGACTGGGCGATGGTGCATTAGTAAGTGTTATCGTCAGGTGTTCTTGGGAGTTACAAGAACTACTAGGATTGCACGTACCCCCATATGTGGGGGTCATAATGTACACCTGGTGTGGAAAGAGAGACGTGTGACACAGAAGCAACAGCACATTGTAAAGTCTCAAGGAGACTTAATACTGAGTCATGTCCCCTACAAGGGAGGAAACAGCAATACCCGTTTGTTCCCCCTCAACTTTTCGGTACAACATGTATGTACTAAGTTTGCATATAACTAGACACAATACTTTATGCTCCTTTCAGCTGGGTACCACGAGATGGTACAAGAGCATGGAGAGTGAGCTTGAAATATCGCACCATAGGTAAGCATGACTAAAACACAGTCAAATAGAGTACACAATGTGTAATGTTTCACAACAAATGAACATGGTTACACTGTAATAACATGATAATTTTTTCCACAATAAACAAATCCCTCTGAAGGGAAGAGGTCATTGAACAACTGACCGCCCAGTTCCAGTGGTGGCCAGTATATTTTTCTTTATTTTTTTATCCCCTATGCAGAGTGACTATTTAGTTTAGGTCCTGACGAATGCCTCCGGATCCCTTTAGGGGACCAACAAATGGCAGAAACATGTTGACCTTGAACTAGGGTTATATCTGTTGAATTCCTAGCCCTCTTGCTTTTTAATCATGTCCTTGTGACCACCCAATAAAAATTCAGTGGCTCAAGAGAGACATTTATAAATCACTTATTCACTTTCTCTGCACTCTGCTCATCTTCTGAGAAAACACCTCAGCTCCTCCCCACGGGGAGTCATAGCCCACACCACGGTGTGAGGAGGGAGCCCATATAATGAAGCACTGTCACCTAACGGTGAGTGAGGGTTCTTGTCCTGAAGGGAATTTCTCCCTCCTTTTCCTTATACACTGCATAGACTCTATTTTTCTTTTTTCTCCTCTTGTTTATGCACAGCCAGACGGACTTTTGTGGGTTTAGGAATTCTCTCGAGGGATCAGTACCCTCTGGCTTTCACAGATCCCCTCTGATCCCAACTGTGATTATGACACACTGGTACCTGCCACTGCCTGTATCATTGTGTAAGTGGGCCATTGTTGTTGGCTGGTTACAATCATGAATGTATCCATGCCTGCCTAAAAGACCTCCATCATCATTGGCATGGACTACTTAGTAAGTGTTGCACTACATGCAGCTCACTTTGGGTAACTACTTTAAAAGATTTATGCCCATAAGTCTCCCAAGTCCTGTTCCCCTGGGGAGGTGTTGCTTTGTGCCTGGTTCTGTGCTCTGTACCCCATGCAAAAATATGTAGTACTGGGTGGTTAAGCTCACACTCAAAACATATGAGGCCTCTCATGGGCAGAGAAACACATTTACCCTGCTTATCCCAGTATAGCTTTATTCACCATTTATCATTTGACACAGGGCTCCAACAGTAAACCCTTGCATTTCCTGCATACTGACATCCAAGTAATTGGATTGGCCTTGTGCATCCTTGTCTGGCACAGGAGTGATGCTAATTCAGAAGGAGTATGGGCATGAGTATCTGCAAATTATTAGTGCAACCATGCTAATTTATATACTGTAGGATCTCTTAAAAGTGAGCATTGAGGCTATCTTTTTAGGATGATCAAGTTGTCATGTTCACTGAGCTAGATATATGTGGATGAGAGGAACAGTGTTATGACCTCACATGCATCACTGGCCCCATTTGTAGCAGGTAAGCATTTGACTGTATACAAAGTTTTTCACTGTGTGTCTGTCAAATAACAGCAGCTTATTGTTACACCCTGATGGTCTATTGGGAGACAACACATGCCCCAGTATGCCATTGCAGTGGATGTTCTTTGTTGTTAGTGCATTTCCAGCGACAGCAGGTGCTGGAGACTTTAGCTCACTCTTTTTGAGCTTCTAAGAAGAGGGTTATGATTTTAAAAAAATGTTATTCGATTTTTAAACAACAGCAACATACAGCATTTGACAGCATATTGCAATAAAGAAGAAGATTCAGTCCACGCAGGCATGAACACAGTAGATAAATCCATTGTGAGGAGCATTCCTGGACCTGCAGGTCTACTGTTTGCAGGATATTTACTGCTCAGGGCCTGCCGTGACTGGTGCCTCTTTAACGTAACTGAAAGTGAACAGTGGAAGACTGAGTAGGCAGGGGGTAGTGGACAGGTTCAGCTGTGATGATTAGTGTAAAATAGGTGGTTCCAAGCAGGGGGTGGTGTGAGAGCCGTCCCGGGGTGTCGATCACAGATATAGCTGGACTGGGGCATGTGATGGATGGATGTGGCTGCTTGCGGCTATGTCTTGGGGGATGGACCGGGTGTGAGTGGAGAGATGGTAGCGCGTTCATGGTAGCAAATTTTTGCTTCCCACCACTTGGTGGCAATGTGTGAACAGGGCTGCCCACTCTGGGAATAAATGGGTCGCCGACACATCTGATGAACCTCCTCATGCTGGAGGGGTTCTTTCTCCGCCGCACCCCATTTGTGCTTCACTCCTCCCTATGTCTCTACCGGGGGGTGTTCGGGAGTGCCAGTTGAGCGTGAGAATGGGCTTAGTGAGTAACAGGGCCAGGGCTGCGATGCAGGCCTGGATTTTCTGTAGCTTCTTGTGTTTGAATATGCCTATGGAGCATGCGTCCCATGTATATATATATATGGGAGTTCTGTGACCTTGTGCAGTGTAGAGTGGATTGTGTGCCAATAGCATGTGTATAAGCATCGTGTCCGGGGTCTCGCAGCAGTGGCATTCAAACTGTGTATTAGGGAAGTGACGATGCAGCTGGGAGGGGGTTAGGAATGAAGAACTGTATGTTTTTGAACCATGAATTGCGGGAGGCCTTTTTGGGGGAACTCAAGTGCCCGCTCCCATTCCTTATCATGTAACACCCTCCCAAACTCGCTCTCCCACTTTTGATGAAGAGCCGTGAGGGGGCAAGTGTTTGCGTATGGCCTTATACAACCAGGCGATAAGGTGGTGGCCGGCCCCCTACACAGTAGGGCCTGAAGCACTGGATGCGTCACTGGCTGTAACCGCGAAGGTCTGGCAGGTGCGGCTAAGCCGACAGTGAAAGAGGAACTGACCCAGTGACTTTCCTCAGCCAGCTGATCGAAGGGAGAGGAGATGCCCCTCCATGAAGAGGTGGCCCACCTCGAGTAGAGAATGGTCTGTCCAGACTCTCAGCTCCGCAGTGTAATAAGCTTGGCTGCGGGAAAGACCTACCAGAGGCACATTTGGGGTATAGAGCGGAGTTCTTCGGGACAGATGATGTATCCTTGCCATGCATGCCTTCACTACCACCTAATAACACAACCAGAGGGTCCCTGAATATACGAATACAGGGAGAGGGGGGCAGGAATATCAAAGCAAGAACAAAACAAACCCTCTCCCTTTAACTACTCAAGCAATGGGTATACCTCCTACAATAAAAATATTATCATTGTCCCAATAGATATGAAAAAATTATTATTCTTCTGTTTATATCAAGCTTGATATAAACAGAAGAATAATAATTTTTTTCATATCTATTGGGACAATGATAATATTTTTATTGTAGGAGGTATACCCATTGCTTGAAGTAGTTAAAGGGAGAGGGTTTGTTTTGTTCTTGTTTGTTTTGTTCTTGCCTTCACTACCACCACCTGCACAAGCCAGGGGCTGTGGGGCGTTCCTTCAGGAAAAGGAGGTGTTGGATTGTGGGTCCCAGTAAGGGCCTGAGGTCCGAGCTCGCTTCGCCCAGGTATCACCCAGCTGTTCAGTGGGACAGCCATTGGAGCTTTGCCACCAGAAAGTATGCTTCAAAGGATGGGGCCCCCAAGCCTCCCCGGTCCACTGGCAGCTGCAGTTTGGTCAGGATAACGCGCTGCAGCCCAGACCCTCATATGAGTCTACAGAGGAGAGAGTCCAGTTCCCTGAAGTGAGGGGGTATAACTGGGAGATTAGTGAAGTAGTACAGAAGGTGGAGTAGGATAACCATCTTTGCCAGGGCAATTTTGCTGATAGGTGCCAAAGGAAGGGACTACCAGAAGTGCACTTGGGACAGGATACCTATCAAGGCCCTGCAGATGTTCCCCATGTAGATATCCAGGGAGTGTGGTAAAGGTGGAAATACAAGTGGTGCGTCGCCTGTGCATGCCAGTTAAGGGGGTGTCACTAAGATATAGATCATGAGGCGGTTGTCCAGAACTGAGAGGGTATATAACCAACTTCACCTAGTTAACTCATAGTCCAGCTGTAGTGGCGTAGGCTGCTAGCATATCCCTAAGGGACGTTAAGTCGGCTGTTATGTCCCGCACGTATATGAGTGGATCATCCGCATATAAGGACACTGTGTGTGTCCTACTCTCTAACGGAATGCCCCACTCCCGGCCTCCCTCACACAAACGTACGACCAGAGAATCCATTGCCAGTGCAAATAGCAGGGGCGAGAGCAGGCATCCCTGCCTCGCCCCTCAGCTCACCGGGAAGGAACCAAGACAAGATGTCCCAGGCGGATCCGGGATATTGGGTTGGAGTACAATAGTTTTGTGTAGGCTAAGAGCTAGGGTTAAACTCCCATACGAGTAAACACTGCAAACAATTAATGCCAGGTCAGGGTATCGAATGCCTTCTCTAAATTAAGAATAAGGCAAGACGCCTGTGGGAATTGACCCCTCACCTGGTCCTGCATGTGGAAGAGGCGGTGGATATTCTGGAACGTGTTACTGCCCAGGACAAAGCCGTTTTCATTGGGATGCACCAGCTCTTGGAGGATCTGAGCATATCGATCAGCTAGAATCGTGCCTATGATTTTATAATCCGACCGAGAATTGCTGTGGGCTTATAAGAAACCAGTAGCCTGGGGTCCCTATCTGGCTTGGGGAAGGAGACCAGGATGGGCTCACAAAGTGACAGGGGAAGCTCCCCAACTCCCAGTGCCACTCCGTACATCTCCACCAGGCAGGGTGCCAAGAGTGGTGAGAAGGTGTGGTAATACTCCGGGGGGGATCGTCCACGCCTGGTGTCTTGTTCCGGTTGAGGTAGCGATTTACCTCTTTTACGTCTGCTGGTATTGCCTCTGCTTCCAAGGAGAGTCTGGTGGGGGTCGAGATGTGAAGAAGAACTATGTCTTTCAGGAACATGTCTGTATGCTTCTGCCGGAGGCTCTGGGTGTGGACTATAATGCCTGCAAGTTCGATCACTTCAGTTATGGGCTAAGTCACTGACTCCTGCCGGACCAGCCATGTTAGGAGTCTGCCAGGCTTGTAGCCTTCCCGAAGGACTTTAGCTGCACGCCCTGTGAACTTATAGCGCTGCAAGTTTTTAAGAAGGGCACCGTATGAAGTTTTCACATCTACTAGCTTCAGGGAAAGTGTGGGATCAGCATCTACCAATTTGCCTAGGCCAGCTAGGGGCCACTCAGCAGCCCCTACGCCCTCTCCAAGGTCCTGCAGACTCCTGCTATCTGGTGGATACAGGCTCCCTCGCAACCACCTTGAAAGAGTCCCATTCCAGCATCCTGGTGGATGCCATATTGTGATTTTCGGTAATGTACTGCTGAATGCATGTACCCTGCTTTTCCTGGAACACCGGATTGACCCGCAACTATACTGGATCACCAGGTTGCGTATGTTTACGCGTGTCTGTAAGTGTGTGGAAGCTATTATGCCAGCTTGTAAGGAACGAAGTGTATCTGTATGTTCCTGTGTCCAATGTTTTACTGAAAATCAGGTTTTATTAAGTCGTAGAAAGGTTTTACTCTTTCTGCGTAATCTAAAATGTATGTTCTACCAAAATTTAGGAATCCCAGGATCGATTGTAAATTTTTCAATGATTTCGGAGGTTGGAGCAGCGCACATTTTTCAAACAAATTGGCTGCCAGGCTTTTTCCTTCACTTGAAAGCTCATATCCTAAAAACAGGACGCTGAGGTGGGCAATTTTTGATTTCTTAAAGTAAAATTTGTTCCCTCAGATGCAAATCCCAAAATTATGGTATTCACTCTGTTCAAGTGTTCCTCTAGGTCATCGTCCGTTAGATAAATATCATCCACATAGGACAATGCCTCTTCATCCAAAATTTGAAGTAACTCTGTTACTCTGGCCGAACACAACCCCGGGCTGTTCTTATACCCTTGGGGAGTAAACAAAATTGCCCATGGGTCCCTAGCGCTGAGAAGGCTGTTAGATACCTGCTTTCAGGCACTATATTTTGGCAGAAAAATCCATTTGAGATATCAAGTGTCGTTTTATATTTTTTCCGCACAATGTTATTCATTAATGCGCCACTGTGTGCATTTTGAACTGCAAATGTCTTTGTGCAAGTGTTTAAATGTCTGTAATCTAAAACTAGACGATATGTGTTGTCTGGTTTCGATAGGGGAAACAAAGGATTGTTCATTGGTGAGGTGCAAGTTTCAATCACCCTCTGGTATTCAAGTCGATCTAAGATCTCCCTGACCTGTTTCTTAGCTTCTTGCTTTATTGGATACTGCCTCTGTGCAGTTGGAGTAGTCTTTAAAGGAATTATGTGGTGGGTTGAATCCTCATCCCATCCAACATGGTTCTTGTATAATGCTGGAGCCTGGGCTACTGCCCACTCCTGCGCATATGTGTGTTTTAGGTGCATGGGAATATGACCTGAGAATGCTGGTAAAATTACAGTTTCTCCTCTAGGGCAATCCATGATAAATGCTGGCGGCCAAACTTGTTCAGCTAACAAAATGTCATAGCCAAACGTTAGGTTCTCCCAAAAGAGACCTCTCACTGTTCTACATTTGCTCCCCTCCAGCTGGAGCGTTATTTCATATACTTTATGTGGGACGCTCACCCTCATATCGGGTGTTTCTACAGTGATATAATCATTCAAGTCCGCTGTCACCAGAAATTCCATCAGGTTCCGGCGAGCTATTGTTATCTCTGCCGCACTGTCTAGCATCATCAGAGCCCATTCCCCGTTCAGTAGTCGAGTCCTCAGAATTCTGGGCATGTCTGATCTTTAGACCTGCAACTTTCTTCTTTTTGAACTGTGGCTTTTGCTTTGGTTTCTCTTCTTTCTTGGAAGTGTAATCTTGAGCGTGCTGCTTGTCTCTGGACTTTGTACGCTCTTCTTGTCTGTCTGACCGTCCTTCCCTCTCGGAGTTTTTCGATGAACCCTGAAAGGAACGAGAGAAACATGTATCAGTATCCTGATACCTGTCAGGTTTCCTAATATTATCCCTATTCCTAGGGTTGTACCTCTTTTTGGAGGGCTCCTGTGGAGGAGATCTACCTCGGGATTGAGATCTGTTTCCTGTAAAGTTTTGTTGTTTTTTTATTGTCCCAATTCTTCTTAGTTGAAGCAGGTGTCTGCTTGGATGTGTCCTTTTCAGGACTGCCCAATAGTTGTGGTTTTAAAGCTTTCCCACCCAAACTGTCTCTGCCTAATTCTGCGTATGCAGTTTCAATTATTTTGGGTAGTTCATGTTGTTGTTCTAAAGGACTGAACTCCCTTAGGCATTGGCGGATAGCCACTGAAGCTGCTTCCCCTTTAATATTAGCTAATATTATGGCCGATACCTGGGCATAGTTACCTAGTAATTCAGGGCAGATTACAAGCCTTACGCCACTTTTGCGTCACTTTAACATGGGAAAAGTGACGCAAAGTGGCGCAAGGGGCTTGTAAATCTGCCCTTCATCCCTAAGTTCGGGGCAGGCTCTGCTCCGTACTCATTTTGTATTTGCCTAATATATCAGGTACTACTGCTAATGACGGGATACCATGTGTTCTGGTATAAATGGCAGCAAAGACCATACCCCATGTGGTACAATCCTCTAATTGTGGTGTTATCCCCATGGGCAAACAGATTGTTAACATTATGTGTTTTTCATACGGGGTAGTATTCGGGAATACTGCCTCTAGCTGTGTTATTTTCTGAGCTACCCAGAATGGTATTTGTTCACGTTTTGTGGGCATTTTACCCATTACCGCGTGCAATGTTTGTGGTGTGATTTTAGTTGCTGTACCCTGAGCCTGAGTTCCACTTGTTGCAACTATTGCTGGGTGGACTGTAAGTGTCCTCATGACGAATTGCATCATGTTCCTATAGATTTTAATGAACTCTTTGTGTTGAATTAGTAAGTCTCCTGGTGGCATTGGTTCATTGTCAGGATGTGGTGTGTAGGTCGCTAATATTGGCCATGTTGCCCCTTCTCTTCTGAGCGGGCCGAGTCTTACTTTTCTTCTTATATGGGGTAGGGCGCCTTTAAACCAGTATAAATGTTCCTGGTACGTGAGACGAACCTCTATGTCCTCAAACGGACAATATTCTGCTGGTGCATCTCCTTCTGTGTAGGAGTGAAATGTTTTTGTTCTTGCATTTGCTGCTGGGAATGTAATCCACGAATAAAATACCTCAGTTCTGTTTTGATTCGTGTGCCTCAATCACGAAAACTACTATGCCACCCCTAGATGATAAACCATGTTCTAGCAGTTTCAGGGTGACTGTATTTCTAAAATTCGGTGCAATTTGTATTGCGTCTGCATCTTCCTCGTCTGTGAGGGGCAGTTCTTGTTGCAGTTGGTCTAAGACCTCGGTAGTCATTGTTTTTAGTACACTAAATAACTCTTCAAAGGAACCAAGATAAGGTGTTTATGCACAATTTTAGGAACACTGTGTTCTTCAAGCTTGATTAGCCAACAGCCAATAAATAGGATTTTGTAGCCTACTTAGCTGTGGCGGAGTTTGTGCCCACCCACTCCAGGTATCTCTGGTGTTTTGTGAGTAGGGGTCTCTGAGAATAGCAGGACTGAACTACTCAGATTCTACTGTTAAATAAGTGCCCAACCAACGTTGGCGGCACCATGTCGTGTAGTTCCTATATACCCTGTACAGGATCTGCGCGTTTGGATAACATATAAACTGTGGCATTGGTGGCAGACTGATTCTGTGCACCCCCACCGGATAAGTTAGCCTGTCTGTATCAGCTAGCTCACAGTGCCACTAGAATCTCCTCTTATCGGGGAGAGAATAGTTTCTGGCAACCTCAGAACATGACAACCCTGATCCCCCAGGATCGTGGAAACAATATACTACTTTTCGCTCAGTCACTCGTTCTTACTTATTTTGTCTCAGAGATACACAGAATAAACATACCAGGCGTTTGTCAATAAAGGTTTATTGAACAGTTGTTATTCTAGTGTAGAATAGATGAGCTGCAACAACCATTAGACAGTAGCAGAGATATATGATTAGAAGCACTAAGAAAGTAAATGGATGGTATAGCTCTACCATCTTGCAGAAATCATAAATATATACATGTACAGAAAACACCTGATAAAGGTCCGTACTCCTACGATGCCTCCCTAACTAGATGTACCTAAATGTACCTAGCTTCTGTGTAGGTGTTATGCCAAGAATCCCTTAGGATCTAGTCCACCCCATTACCCGAGAATGAGAGAATGTGGGACCCCGTCCTGGTCTCGAGTTGGACACCCCGCGAGGGATGTTAGACCACTGCTAGCTGGAGCGTCTGCATGCAGGAACCTCAGCGTCTCTGGTCAGTGTGTCAGCTGGGAAGTCACGGTCCCCTCCAACTGTCTAAGCAAGACATGATGTATATATACCCATAGGTCTCCCCAGGGGTCCGTGCTGTGATACTGTGTCGGCCTAAAGGATGACATCGGGCCTGAACTTCATACAGAGATATTATACAGGAGATGTCAGTCCTGCTGTTAGTCCTGCTGTGCTTCCAAGAAGCCTCATGCATAATGTATGAGATTCAAACTAGGGAAAACCCACGTTCTGACTGCAGTGTCGTATCTAGGTAAAAGGTCAGTACCTATGAACCGTTATGTATGTAATGTAGGGAAGGATATAGGTGAAAGGTTGCAATGTTACCTGCGCCTATATAGGGTACCTATATGGAATATAACAGGGTCTTCAAGACAATCTTGTAGCAGTTTTCAAGTGGTTGTGGGATGCAGGGGGGGCACCCATTTGAGGTCCTTCACATGTGTGTCATGATCAGAAACTGTTTGTCCCTGAAAGTCCGCATGCTGAATAAGGGGTATCAGTTACAGGAGAGCAGAAGAAGCGGTCAAGCTGCATGTGGAGGCTATATGGGAAGGAATGGAAGAAGTAGAGTTGAGACGTAGGATATTGGGAATGCCATGCATCTCTATGCACTCAGTGGCATATCTAGGTTCGAAAGTGATCCGATGAATTGGCCGGAAGCGTGGGAGAGGATAATGGGGTCTGTCCAGAGCTAAGTCAAGCACACAGTTATTATCTCCCAACAGCCATGTAGACACCGTGCTGTGGGCTAGTACTGTGGAGAGTGTATTCCAAAAGGCCCCCTACTCAACGTTGGGTGCATAAACGCTTCTGATTAGAACTGGCCGACCATCTAGGTGTCCCTCGAGGAGGGCGTAAAGGCCAGCTCTGTTGATTGTTCAACCAGTTTCCTGAAAGGGGACCCCAGGAAGGATTCACATCAGGGCACCGCGTGCATACGCTGAGTAGGTCGTGGCACAAAAGTGGCTCCTCCAGCGCCTGTGCAAACAGTCCAGCTATCCGGCTGTCACATGTGTCTCTTGTAGCAAAATAACCTGCAGCTGCTGGCGTTTACTGTAGGAGTAGACGGCATAGCACTTCCTAGTGGTGTGCATGCTGTGAATGTTTAGGGTAAGGAATCGGATGTCAGTGGTGTGAGCCATACTGATTCGTGAGTAGGGTGATCTTGGAGTGCTCTAGAGTTTGCCACCCACACACCCGGTCCCAGCCCCAGGAACCATGAGACTTCCGCCCACCTCAATGATGGGGTTGTGAGAGAGGAGATGTTTAAGGGAAATTGTGTCAATGGGGGAGGAAAAATCCCAATGCTGACAGCTTACCATAACTGGTGGAACACCCAAACAGAGCAAACTATTCCCACCCTAGTGTATCATAGGGGAAGGCTAGTCAAAGGTGCTGGGCGGGGTAGTCCGAGAGTCATTCTAAGGGTAGTTTCAGAGGATTGGTGGTGCGGAACGAGAAGCCGCTAGCGGCCAAGGGGCATGCCGTTAGGAGACTGTGTGTAGCTCATGTTCCATAGATGGGGAAGGCACATGCAACATGTTGCGCTTAAGTGGGTTACTTTGGTAGGGGTACCAGTGTGTTACTGATGATCTGTCCGGTGTCACTGAGGTATCAGGACCTGATTATGGCTGCAGGCAACCTATCAAAATTGTCAATGTTACAGTGTTCAAATGAGGTTATCTGCTGTCTACGGAGTCACCAGTGGAGGGGACTGAGAGTCATCGGAATAGGGTGTGTTTTCTTCGGAGGAGAATATGTGGGGGCCATTTTCGTCATCTGTTGTGATGATATTGGGACCTCAATCTTGTGGTGGCTTGTTTGTGGAGCGGGAGGGGTATCTCCAGGTAACTGGGTTTCCAGGGCCTCTGAGTGTGGGTTTGGAGGAGCCAGCTGTGGGGCTGCGGTGGCAGATCGGAGCCAGCCCATGTTGGTGAACCTCTTTTGTGTGGGGTGATACCACTCAAAGAAAACACTGAGCTGTTCCCTGTGCTGGAGTCGAGGGCTCTGCAGGGAACTCCTGCACGCGACCTATCAGCCTCCTCCAGCGGTTTGCACTGAATCAGTATTGTAGGGATTGCCCTGGGCCACTGGGAAGAGGGCCATCACCTACTATCAGCTGTGTGCACCTCGATTACGGTGCCAATAAGCAATGGCCGGGGCTTGTGACAGTGAGGGGTAGAGCGAGGGGAGGATGGACTTCCAATCATGGCCACGATAATCCCCCAAAGCTCATGGTTGCTATGAGCCGATTGCCTTGCCACAGGTGCGCCAAGGGACAGTGAACAGCTCTGTGGCACAGCTACACTTTTACATTTATGCCTCGATATGGCATGCATCGGTTGAGGGTGGCGGGGGACACGCAACCATGCGCACCTACTTGCCATCACTGCCCCCCGTCTGGCTCCCTAGCGGGTAATGGCACACTCTGCAATCTATGTAGGGGAGGTGGGAACCCCTCCCCATGCCTTGATTATGGTGCTGATCGGAGGATGACATGGAAGGAACGATCCCCTCTGTGCACTCGCTCACCGCTGCTCACCTTGGTCCCCAGCTGGGGAAGAGTGTGCACCCCAGCCATGCAGCAGGCCGAGACAGCCCCTCCACTCTGATGTGGCCGGCCTCCTGCAGTTCTGTCGGTCTCCTCTTTGCTGTAATATGGGCACTGGGGTGGTGCACCTAACTCAAGGAGCAGTTCCAGTTCCAGCGCCCATGGGGTGTAGGGAGAGCCTTAGGGGATCAGGTCCCTATATCTGCAGCTCTCTCGCCCCGCCACAGGCAGGGATGGAAGCGGATGGTCGGGCTGGTGAGCGGAGTGCTAAGAAGTGAGTTATGATGGTACACATCCATCATGGTATATGTAGTCCTTTCTGCTACAAACATAAGACACTCTGGTTTGTAAGAGTGAATTTATTTACAAATGTGGGTCGGTTACCCTGTGCATTTTTGCAGTGTATGGGGCAACCACACCAACATTGACTGTGAGCAAAGGATGACCATACAGGTTCCATTTTGGAGACATGTCATGCAACATGTAGAGGTGACGAGAATTTCAGTGAGGAGGTACTAATTGCCATTAGGGAAGGTAGGCTTCTTCAAAAGTCCACAAGTGGGTAAGATCAACAGGTGCACAAACAACAAGTTGCAGTTCTGGGTGACAAAGGATGTGGCATGATGATAGACACAGGACTACTAGACAGGCCAGGAGGCACAAACAAATGTTACCTGGCAGTTCACCGACAGAAACTGGGGAACTCCACATCTTCCTCCCCTGATGGGGTTTGAGACTTCCCTGCAGTTTGTGGTGTTTGTGTGGGAGGTATCTGAGGTACACACATCAGGGGTGTCTCCCCAGTCCCCACCAATATTCGTCTGTGCCAGTAAGGAAGGCAGCACATTGCTGACAAGGGTCTGATGGCTTCTCAATAAGGTAACAACGTCGCAATGGAGGGCACCCATTGTTGCTATATAGGAGTATAACTTGCGCTCCATTTATTCGCACGGATGGTCCCAAGCTGGGTGGGAACCTCATTGGTGTCCATTGTGGAGGGCTGTTGTTCTTGCCTCTGCCTTATAACACCAGCAATGTCAGCTAGGGACTCATCCCTGATATGCTTATTAGTACTGAGAGACCTACGGACAGCATCTAGGATGCCCACTAGGATCTTCACCCCCGCCCACACATCATCAGCCATTCACTGCTGGACTCCTACCCTCACTGTTGGGAGATAACTTGGGGGTCCTCAGAGTAGGCAGCTGGGCTTGGATCGGCAGATGGGGCATGTCCTGTGGGTGGTGGTTCCTCTGGAGACTCTGCGATTCTGCCATTCCTTGCTATGACTGGAGGAGAAGATTCAAAGCAGTCGAGGAGTTGTTGGAAGGTGTCATCGTCCATGGGGAGGCAGGATGTCATCACCAACAGGTTGGTCATCACAGACAGGCTGCGGTACTGGAGGTGTTGTTTGTCCCTCGGCAATGAAATAGAAATATGTTAATAATGATCTATGATAGATGCTGACATAAGTAATTTAGGGGACAATCAGACTTTATTTAAATCCACTTTATATCAATCAATCAGTTGGTATTTGTAGAGTGTGGCTTTTCACCCATGAGGGTGTCCAGGCGCTTGGTTGCTGGGCTTAGTAGAAGAGCCAGGTCTTAAGTCTCTTCCTGAAGTTCGTCAGTGAGGGTGATGTGTTTGGAGGTGGAGGGGAAGACGTTCCAGGTCTTGTCAGCGAGGTGGGAAAGAAGCGTCCGCCATTGTTGCTATGGCGGATGCAAGGTGTTTGTGCCAGGGCAAGGTGGAGGTGGAGCGAAGGTTTCTCGATGGTTGGTAGAAGTTCAGGAGTTGGTTCATGTATGCTGGAGCTTGGTCATGGAGGGCTTTGTAGGCGTTTGTCAGTAGTTTGATTTGGCTTATTTTCTGGATGGGGAGCCAGTAGAAGTTCCTCAAGTGCTAGGTGACGTGGGTCCATTTGGGCAGGTTGAGGATCAGTCTGGCTGACGAATTCTGTAGCATTTGGAGTCTTCTCATGAGTTTGGTGGTGGTTTCTGCATACAGTGTGCTGCAATAGTCTAGATGTCTAGTGATTAGGGCTTGCATGACTGTTTTCCTGGAGCTTGTGGGGAGCCATTTGAGACTCTTCAGAGCATGCGGAGGGTGTGGAAGCAGGCCTCGGAGACTATCTTGATCTGTCATTTCATGGTGAGTTTGCTGTCCAGGATGATGCCGAGGTTGTGGGTGTGGTCTTTGTGTGGGGGTGGGTCTGAGTTCAGCGGGCCACCAGGTGTCGGTCCAGAGGGCGGTATGGTTGTCAAAGATCAGCACTTCGGTCTTGTACATGTTGAGCTTCAGACAGTTTTTCTTCATCCAGGCTGCAACGTTCTTCATGCAGTTGTGGAAGTTGGTCTTTGCTGTGGTGGGGTAAGATGAGAGCGAGAGGATGAGCTGGGGTAATCAGCACAGGATATAATGTTGATATTGTGGGTTCTGACGATGTCGGCTAGAGGCGTCAAGTAGATGTTGAAGAGGGTGGGGCTGAGGGATGAACCTTGAAGGATGCCGCAGATGGTGCTTATTATGGCTGTGGTCTCCAGTGTGGTGATTTGTTCCCATGTGGGGACATGTTGGTCGGGGAGGCTTCTGTAGGAGTGGGAGGCTGGGGATGTCGGTAGGTTGGGGCTTGAAGTTCCTGTGGATGGTGGATATCTTGTTGTGGAAGTGATTTACTAAGGTGTCACAGAGTTCTGCTGATAGAGGGATCATGTTCTCAGTGGCTGATGGGCAGGAGAACTCCCTGACAATGGTGAAGAGTTTCTTGGTGTGGTTAGCGCTAGCCTCGATGCAGTCTGCCAGGGCATCCTTTTTGTGTCTTTTGAGTTGTTGGCGGTATTTGTTGAGGGCTGATTTGAAGGTGATTCGGTCTGTATCATCCCTGCTGGTGTGCCATCTTCTCTCTAGTTGTTTGCAGCTCTTCGGGGGTGTACCAGATGGCTTGTTTGGTGGAGATGTGAGTTTTGGCTGGTTTGATGGAGGCAACTCAGTCAGCAGCATTGGTGATCCAGGTGTTGAAGTTCTTTACTGCCTGTTTCAGGTTGGTTGGGGCATCAGACTGGATGGTGTTGAAGGTGTCCATCCATTGGTTTTGTGTCACTTTGCCCCAGCTACGGAAGGAGGTACTGGGATGGGCGGGCTGGTGCGAGGAGGCCTGTGATGGTGATGGAGTGGTCGGTCCAGGTGAGTTCTGTGGTATGGCTGGATTTGACTCTGTTGCTGGATGTGAAGATAGGGTCCAGTGTGTGTCCTGCACTGTGTGTGGGGTCTGTGACCAACTGGGTGATGCCGATGTTGTCCATTCATTCCAAGAGGTTGACTGAGTTCATGTTGGTGGTGTCATCTAGGTGGAAGTTGAGGTCTCTGAGGAAGATGTAGTGCTTGGATTCTATGGTGAGTGGGACGATGACGTCTGTGATGATGTCGCAGAGGCCGGTCTGTAGTCCTGGAGGTCTGTAGGCGAGGGTGCCTCCGATTGTAGCTTTGTCGTCGGTGTGAAGTTGGAAATTCAGGTGTTTCATGATCTGTGTGGTTTCGTCATCGATTGGGGTGGAGCGGATTAATTGTTTGTGGGTAATGGCAATGCTGTCTCTGTGTTTGTTGGTGTGCTCCTGGTGTTTCATCTTGTAGCCATTGGGTGTCGTGGTGGCAATGTCAGGGTTTGACAAGGGGTTGAGCCATGTCTCTGTGATGAAGGTCACATCGGGGGTGAGGGTGAAGATGGTGTCCCAGACTTCAGTGGTGTGTTTGCAAAGCTATCTTGGGTTGATCAGGAGGCACAGGAGGGTTTTTTGGGTGGTGTTAGCCGGCGGGTGGGAGTGGCACGGGTTTCTGTGATGATGGGTGGTCCTAGGTATGCATATGAAGAGACAGCAATGGCAGGTGAACGGTCTTACTATGGAGCATGGAGATGCGAGGCAGCAATTGTTGCGTCGTCTGGGGTCCAGGGCCGAAGATCTGCCGAGGAGTACCAGTGGGTAGCCAGAGGGCCAGGGTTCCTGGCACTGGGCCTGGTCCAGGCACGGACGGATGCAGACAAGCTTGCCTTTGGCGCACCCAAGCTGCGGCCTCCATTAAGTAGGTTCTGGGAGGGGTGCTGGAGAGGTGGGAAGTGGGTGGCAGGTGGCAGGAAGAAACAGCAGTGACCGGGCCCAGAAAAGGCCGCACAAAGGAATGGCACTAAGCCAAAAGGCTAGGGTTCAAGTGATAGGTAAATATCCTCAGGCTGGGGCACACAGGAAGGCACCTGACAGGCAGCAAGGGGAGCTGGAGAAGACCAACTTATATTACACATAGATGTGTAAAACATATCTTCCTACAAGTAAATGAGGCCTTGTTACACTGTTGTTGCCTTTTAAATGACAATATCTTTACATTGTTTACACAACCACTGTGTGACAAGGGGGCCTATTTGTGTGATACCACAGAATGCAACTCAGCTAGGCAGCTTGCTGGCCTGCCCTGCCTGAAAGAGTGAGTGTGGGTAAGGGCCCCATTGAACATAGTGATTAGCTTCTTTTTGTTATGACTATATTGATGTAACATTCACTTATGACACCACTGCTGAACACATTGCACCATGTCACCAGGGCGCCTGCCTTTCCTCTAGCCATCAGTTATCCCACAGCACTGACAAAGTAATGCTATTTTGTCATCTATTGCATTTAATCCTGCACTCTGCCTATCACACAGTACACCACTCTACTCTGCCCTGCTGTGCTGTCTTGTATGCAATTTGCGCAATTATGTGGCCGAGGGTCATATCTGACACTGATCCACACAACTCTACACAGCAAGCTACCTTGCTACACCGCAGGGATGGATAAGGGCACATATTTACCATATTTGACTTATTTGTGTGGAATCCAATAGTTTCTTTGCACACATAGTCATCTCTATAGTCCAGAACAGTAGACATTGAGACCCATCTCTGATGGGGATAGGCACCGTCACACTTGGAAATATGCAACTGCTCAAGCTCAATCCATTTCCTCATTGCACAAGATGCTCATCTGCAGAGTAGTACAAATGTCTTCACTCAGCCCCACTCACTTGTACTTGTACGTGACTCCTCTGGCAATCATCATTCAGACCTATCAGCTCTACTTCATCTCACACAATGATGACACCCAGATCATACATTAACTCTCAGGAGGCACCAACACCACCAACATTTGTTACATTATGCAATTGACCAATTTATCTACCTGTATGTGAGAGCTGTGGCTCATGCTGAACCTCACAAGATAGTAGAGAGGATATTCTGCAGCATGTACCTACCCTGGACACCCACACAACTAGACCCAAACACCTCCCCACTCCAACCATCCCAAAACCTGCCATTCATCTTGGACACCTACCTCACCCTGTCATTTCACTACTCCCTGTTTCACCTTCACCTGCTTTCACACATGTTGCATAGTCAGACTTTTCTTCTTATGGCCCCTCTCCTGACAACTGCTACACCATCACCCAGGCCCACATCACAAGTAGAATGTAGTACACCAATGCCCTCTTCTGTGGCATCCCTGCACAGATGCCACACATGTGGAAAACTGTAAAACACACCAGTGCCTGACTATCATTCAGCCTACCTTGTGGCACACACATCACACCTCACCTTCTTAAGATACAATGGCTCTCCATTCAGACACACTGCCAGTTCGATGTGCTCAGCCACACCTACAAGGCACTACACTACCAGGGACCCATCTAGCTCACACACCTTCTATGCTTCCAACAAACACTCATGGAGCCTCTGCTGTGCATCACTTGCATTCTCCCCGTCCCCAATATTCATTTGAGCAAGAAAGGAGGCAGGGTGGTCTCTAACATGGCAGATAACACCTGTTAAAATCACACACAGCACATCAGGACAACTACATGCAATATGATTTAGTGCTAGTGACTGAACACCTGGCTCTTCACATGATCCTACTTGGAGAGTCTTAACATACTCAGCACCTGGATCTCCTTTTGGGTGAGAAGTTAATCCTCTGGCAAACCCATTCCATTCCATTCTATTACTTTACACTCCATTTTTGGCTGTCTAGCCCCAAGACAAGCACACTTACTTCATGGTGAAAGAGGGCCTGCATTGTCACTGACATATCTGTTAAGTTTCCAAGGTCCATGCATGATGTGCTGCTACAGACCAGATGTTTTGCTTTGTATTGTGGAACTTGTGGTCCTGGTCAATTATGTTGTGCATTGCGCTACAAGTCCCAGTATTGAAAGATCCTCCTCCAGTCCTCATTGCTGCTCTCAGGATCTTGAAACTTTCTCTTTGGTCCTGCGTTTATAATCATGCCAGCGCTTCTTGCACTCTGGTGCTGTCCTTTCTTTTGGCCTAAACTATTAATCTTATCCACTATGGACCAAATGGCTTCCTTCTCCCCTAATAGCATTTTGGAGGTGACAAAGGGAAGGCATTGATTCTTTGTTACCTCAACTATTAATATCTGGGTCTCTTCCTCACTGAAATTGGCCTTCCTCTTCCCTTGGGCTGCTGTCTGGCCATCTTGGTGTTGTTGGGCTCCATTTAGAAGTGATAGTGGTCCTGAAGTGCAGTGGATTCCAATGTGTCATTTTTTCCTGCAATTATGTTGCTTTTTTAAAAGTCCTGTCATGCAACTCACTCCTAAGTGACGCAAATCTGATTTGTGGCACTTTACGAGATGCAAATCAGCTTTGCATCAGGTAGGTCGCAGTTGCGTTACAACAGCTTGTGTCGCTTTACTCTCCGGATGCGTAGGAATTTCTGACGCACATTCAGTGTTTGCGATATGGCCCGCCTTACCATAAATACGGTGCAGCCATTTCGCACAGAAGTACCGCAATACAGAGCAACTTTTAGTAACACTATGCTGCTGAAATGCAGCGTTGCATCATCTCATAAATATGGCCCTCTGTTTCAGAGGGTGCATGTTGGACAAAGCTGATAAGAGAAGCCAGGAATCCGAGTTCTATGATCACTATGACATCCGACAAAATGATGGGGCCCACTTGCAGAATGTGAGGAGGGGCCCTCGAGTCTCACATATCTTACAGAAATGCGATGATCTCTGGCTCAATGGGGCCCACCTCCAGAGCAAGGGGAAACCAGAACAGTTGGGTGGACCCTACGCCGAAGGGGTCTGCCTTAATCCCCTGTAGTTCACTTCTCAATCACCTCTAAGGGTCCTCATTTATGAGGCCTCTTGCACCACCTAACATCACTTTTTGTGACGTTCCGTGGCGCAGGAGCCTGCTCCATATTTACCAGGCAGCACTAAGCCACTTTTTTTGGCTTAATGTTGCCTCGTAAATATTGTCAACTTTAATGCAGTTTTCTGGTTAAAGGGGCGTACAATGGGTGTTGCTGGGGTGTTCCCAGCAACATTCATGGCATTTGACACTGCCCCAGATTTACGAGAAATCGTAAATCTGAGGCAGCGCCAAAACGTACGCCACCCCTGGGGAGGTGTAAGGGAGGCACAACGAGGAGAAATATCTCAATTCTCTCCTCGTTTTTACCTCTTCTATGTCTGCTGCAAACTCTTGTGATTGTTTTTGTGCAGGAAGGTTTCCCTTCCTGCACAAAAACAATCATCCCCTCAACGCAGGCACCCTTGCACCATGGTGGAAAGGTGCCTATTGTGGACCGGCGCAGGGGAAAAGGACAGGAATGCGCCATTTTTGATAGATACGGCGCATTCCTGCCTCTTCTTTTGCCGAAGGGCAGCGCAGCAGGAAGGCCTACTGCGCTGCCCTACGGCAAAAGCACACAAATGAGGCCCTAAGACTTTAATTCTCAAGAACAGAGGTCTAGGATGCCTGTATTTACAAAATGCCAATAATTTCGAAACCGTTCTAATTAATGAGATATCACAAGAGCAAATAAAACACGATTTCAAAAATAGCTTGCTTTAGGCTCCTGGTAGGAAGATAATTGCCTTTCAGAGTTAATGTGTCCCTGTGCGTTGTGCTCAGAAATGGATGCTGTAAGCGCCTGAAGATATTTTATTTCTGAGCTGAAGCTTGCTTCATTTCCGTGCCGCTGGTTTTTGCTCAGGCAGAAAATGAGGCTACAAAATGTATCCTGTCTGGATGCAATCATATCATTAAAGACATGACAGACATTTTGGGTGAAAGCTAATACAGTATAGAATGAATTCACCTCATCTGTTTCAAAACAAATAGAAAATGTAATAAACAAGGGGACTTGAACCTTAATTTATTTTATAAAAAAATACAACAAGAAAATGAAGTTATTATGAAAACGACAGTGGGAAAATGACATACATTTCACCAGAGCTAGAAATGTTGTACTAGTGTTGGGGAATTGTGCAAAGGGCCGGTCTATAGGGCAGATGGGCTGGTCTGACAGGTCAGTGTGTAGAGCGGTTTTGGCTGCTTATTTTATAATCAGGTGGGACTCTTCTTTACTGTTGATGCCCTTGATATTAGCTCAAACATTGCCGTCTCCTATATCTTGTAAAAGACCAATACACCATGGGGCAGGTTTACTAATACTTCATGCAATGCAGCAAGGCCACTTGCTGTGTTGCTTGCGTGAAAGGGACAGAGCAGGAATGCACCATATATAATAAGATATGGCTCACTTCTGCTCTCCCCAAGTGCTGACGACTGTGCACTGCCTAGAACCAATGCAGGCACCTTTCTGCCATGCTGTAAGGGTGCATACGTTACAGAAACAATTGTTTTTGTGCAGCAAGGGATAACTTCCTGCACAAAAAAAGAATCCTAAGGGGCAACTTCCTCCTTCAATGCATGACGCAGAATACATCACCATGGACATCATTTAGGGGTCACTAGCAGTCTCAGCTTTGACTCCTGTCGTTTTTTGTTTTGTTCGGAGTTTTATATAGCACGAACTTGACCCGAAAGTATGAGGCATCAGAGCGCTTTACATGAGCACCAGTTACGTTACACAAGGACAATTTTTTTTTTTTAAAGGCACAGGGGAGATTAAGTGATTTACCCAGAATTACAGGATGTTGAGCATTATTGCCGAGACTCAAACCCGGTTCACCAGATTTGAGATACACCGCACTAGCCCGTTAGGCCACATCCTCTCCCTTTACTAGTCCTGTTACTTCCTTTGCAACCACTGGCCTCATAAGTGGCAAAAGCAGTGCCAAGAACAAACATAGGGGCAGCTTTGCATTCCTTATTTTCTGGCTGCTTTTCATTACACTAATAGTGAATAATATTTTATCATTCCTTTTGAGTGTAACAAAAAATAGAACACACTTAAACGGAAGGGGACCTTCTGTGACAGCTATGGTAAGTAAAACTTGTTCTAAATGTATGTTGTGTAGATGCTTGCAGGTGAGAGTGTGTTTATGTGACAGTATGTGGATGTGTGAGCCTGTTGAAACGTAGTATTTCAGTTAACGTGACGGGAAGTCAGTGACAGGCAGTGAGAGCAATAGAGTGAGATTGAGGCCCAGATTTGCTACTTTTGATGTAAGGCAGTGCTGCATGAAAGTTGCTGTGCTGCTTGGTGACAAAGGGAGAGAAAAGAATGTGCCATATCTACTAAGATATGATGCATTTGTTCTTTCCCCGACCTCTGGCACGCTTTTGGCAACCATGGGTCAACACACACACACCCTTGTCCCATACTGTAAGCATGTGTATGTTCTCTAAAGTATACGTTTTGTCCTGGAAGGCATCCTTTCCAGTACAAACTCTATTCTTTAAGGCTTTTCCCACTTTATATGTGTGCTGTACAATGCAGCAAACATGCAAAGTTGAAAAATCGAGGAGAAATGAAAACATGTCTCTTGTTACGCCTGCCTTGAGGAGGCGTATGGTTTGGCACTAATTGCTCTCTACCAATGTTTGTAGATAGGGATTTGTGTCAAAACCCATGGGTGGTTGCATGGTAACAACCATATACACACATGCAACGCCTCCTTGATGCAAAGCAGCACATAGTACAACTTGCCATTACTTTGGAATACTAACCAAAGCAAATCCTGATTTGTGTTGGATAGTAATTCCCACCCTAACGCTTTGCGTTATGCAAACTCAGCATGAAGTGGGACATGCCTTCCCGGAAAAAATCAAGGTCAAGGGTCATATGGTGTTGCTTTCTGTGATGCCATTAAGGTCAAGGGTATGTGGCTGCTCTACAATATATGCGGGTGCTTCTGGGTGGACAAAGGGAAGAGAAGAGGAACACACATGGGACGGAAGATGTATATGAGCTACTGATAGACGGGGCCTCCAAGGGTTGTTTTTTGAATTACAATGAGCCGAGTTACTATAAAAAGGTCAGATTTAAGACTCTTCAGGCCGCATTTAAGATCTGGCTTGCCATTAAAAGAAAAACTGGGCTTGGCAGGCTTAACTACTACACACAGCTTTTTAAAAACCCAACAATGCCAGAGATTTTTAGGGACAATGTTATGTCAAGATGGGAGGGCGCAGGTATTTGCATGATAGGACTTCTGTTAGATGGTACGGAAATATGCTCATTTAGCGAAATTCAGGATAGATATGGGATACCCGCCAGGGATTTTTTTAAATATCTACAAATCCGAAGCTACTTAAGGGAAAAAAAGGGAGGTACAAGAGGTTTTAGCAATAATAGTGTTGTGGATACGGTTCGGTGTGAAGAGGGGTGCACTATTAGTCAAATTTATTTGAAACTGACTCTGTTTACTCAAGATGATCTTGAGAGGTATGGGTCTAAATGGGAGCAGAAGTTGGGCACATCACACGATTTATTTTTAGACTCATTGGAGCTCGGTAGGACTGTGCTCCTCTCTGCAGCCCTTCAGGCTCAACACTATAAAACTTTATTTTTTCTATACTATACCCCGGCTAGAATTGCGCAATGGGGTGGGCAGGATGGGATCACTTGCCCCCGCTGCAATAGCACTGATGCCAATATAGTGCATATGTTCGCGACCTGCCCCCTGTTACTTGGTTGGCTAGGTGAAATTGAAAAGTTTCTGAGGGATTCCCTTAATATAAAAATGAACCTTTCCGCACAGCTTATATTGATGGGAGTTACTAATGAGGAGGCTTTTGAAGACAACCGCTATTTCCTTTCTATAGCCATGGCAGTGGTTAGAATATGCATCATGGCAGCCTGGCTGGATCCCCTGGCACCTGGGTTTCAGCAGTGGTTAGGGAGATTACTAGCCACCTATAATCTAGAAAAGGGAGATTATGGAAAAAAGGGTGTGACAGCAAGGAGGTTGGGGGAAAACATCTGGGCCCCCATTATAAGATGGAAAGAAGGAAACTAAATGTATATAGTATTTCATTGACACCTCCGCAGAAGACAGATGCTCAATAAATGAGGCCACCTATAAGTGCATCCTATAATCGAAATACTCATCCTGCAATCTGTTTAATTTGTTACAATGTCTTTCTCTGGTTTTTCTTTTTTTTTTTCTTCTTCCTTGCTGCAGCTTTTTGCTGCTTTATTTTGCATATGGTGAACCCTAAAATTGTAATTTGTCTGTTTCTCATTCCTCATGTAATCTGTATATGTTTAATTTGCTGGTATTGAAATAAAAAAAAAAAAAAAAAAAGGTCAAAGGGTATGAGATGTCACTTCCAATACTCCTGGCATTTTGGTGAATCAACCCTCATGTGCACCATGCATGGAAAGAGGAAGTGACTAGGAGAAATAAAGATATTTCTCCTTGTTTCACATCTGTCAGGTAGGGGTCCCATTTTGGAGCAAACCCAGGTTTACAAACCTTTGCAAATGTGGTTTTGCCTCAAAATGCATGGATGGATGCATGGGACCACCCATGCTCCATCCACGTAATGCCTACCCAATGCAAAGTAATGCAGAGCAGGTCTATGCGCTGCGTTGCATTGCATTGTATTTACTAAACCACGTAAATCCACAGAATTCGACTTAGCGCGATTTAGTAAATGCCAAAATGGATTTTGTGTCAGGGCTATGTCACTAACGTGACGCAACCCTGACACAAAATTTTAAAATCCGGGCATTTGTCTTTACAAATTCAAAACTGCTCCTATTTGCAAGCATGGGACACTTTTTGCAATCTGATTCCCTAATGGGGGTTGCTTTTATTTTGGTATTCAGAACTATTTTCTGTCCCAGTTCAACCCTGATTTTGCACTGTAAGTTGGACCAACCAATCGATGCATACACATTTTTACCAGCTATGAGGTATTTGCAGTTCTCGGTCGATGCAAATGTCATTTTGTCCCAGACGGTTGGCGCAAAATGACATCCTACACAAGTGCAATATATGAAATTCGTTATTTGCGTTTTTGCTGATGTGACAGCATTTAGCATTCAGCACTTTTTATAAGGAAAAACAGACTTCATGATAAATTTCTCGAAGTAATAATGAGAACGCGTTATCTTTATTTTCAAAACCAAACTACAAATCCTGATATGTCTCATCATCAATGAGAACATCTTTGGTCTTTTCTTGTCTCTCATCCATGGTCATCTGTTTGTTTCGACTGTAAGGAGAGCGATGCCATCGAATTTTTTTCGCTACGGCACCTCACCATCGGGATAACCGGAGGCAGCATTTTCGTTCAGTTGTTAATTAATCCGCATCTTATGGACCTACAATCAGTGCTTTAAATGGGCCGGTACTCACTGGTACTGAGTACCGGCACTTCCGAATTTTCTGGCCGTCAGTACCGGCACTTCTCTTTAGCCAGGGAGAGTACCGGTACGCTAATAGACGGCACTGCAGGCTTCGGTTAGGTAACTCTTCTATCCCAGGGTAGATTCCGGTCTGCTTCTCAGGAGCTTGTAAGCGCAGTAGCCTTTTGCAGAGTCCCTGCTGGAGATTCCAGCAATGTCCATTTGAATGCCCTGAGACTGCAGGGGTCTGAGCGGACTTGCCTTGCGTCATGCTTTGATTAACAGTGCAGGGTCTAGACAGACTCTGCACCGTCGATCAGAGACACAACGACCATTCATCTGAAAGTGCTTTAGCCTCCTCCCACCCCACCCCCTCCCTCTCCATCAGGTGTGTAAATGATGTCCCTCTGTTCACCATTACACTGTGTTTGACAGTGGAGGGCCCATTTAGGCCCTATGCTATTAATCACATTCACACTATTGTGTGCATTTGGGCAAACACAGGTATGGAGGCAGCACACTGACAGTGGCAATTTAGAAAGCCATAGGAGGCAAGGACTTTAAATGGCTTTAATACCACCTGAGACTTTGTGTGAGTGTTTGCTTATGTCTGTGTGCTTGCCAACTTGTTTGTGCCTGTTTTTGTGTGTGAGAAAAGTGAGAGAAAGAGGAAAAGAATCAGGACACTCTCAGGAGATATTTTAAAGGGAATGTCTGGAATGCTTTTGTGTGTGTGTGTGTACACACTTGAGAGTATATAGTATTGTGCCTAAGTTCACCAACAAATAACAGTATGGCATTAAGAAGCAGCAAATATTACAAAACAAGGAACTGTTAACATACCATCCTGTTTGGCTTTCATTTTGTGTACATAAACGCATTTCTCATGTATTTTGATGTGTGCTGCAACTTGTACAGAAGTCATTATGTATCATCATAACCTGCCCTTAGCCCCGCCCCTAACACCGCCCACATGCCACACCTCTAGCTCATATTAATGAGTACCTACACTTATGTTTTCCCATTTAAAGCACTGCCTACAATTATAACAACAGACTGCAATGTCCCGTGTACAGACATGAAGCCACGTCAAGGATATGTTGCTAAATCAGAACGTTTTGGATATTGACAATGAGAGTGACTCCAAAATGTGTATCCAAAATATCCCTAAATCAATCCATAAATGGTACCCAGATAGTCTGTTGATCTCATCAAATTTGGAATCTCGAGCATTCAGTTTGACTCTGCAAAATTACGGTTGTGTGAAATTTGCCTAATTATGCTTTCGCAGAGAGAGAGGTGGGGGGGGGCTCACTGTTCGATCCCCAGCACCGGAGGCAGATCAGCTCAGCATCATGTGACTCTGGGCAATAGCTCACTTAATCTCCCAGGCGGCTCGCAGCGCCTTGAGACCCTCACGGGTGATTAGTTCGCGCTTTACAAATACTTGGTTACTTTCTCATAATTAAGCAAAATGTTGGTGAAATTTATGCAAAATTGCATAATTACATGAAATGCAAATCTGCCATTTAGTGCTACATTTTTTTCAAAATGTGTCCTCCGGTCAATTTTTGCAGCCAGGATGCATTTTGCGCTAAAAAGTACAAAAGCACAACTGCCGCAAACAACAGCTGCTATTGTTCTGGTTGTTCTCGCTGTTCCTGCGCTACACTTTTTAAAAATCTATTTAATTATTAAAGTTTACAGACATTACAACAAGTTACCAGTCAATGAAAGCAATATAAATATATTTATCATCACACCTTCATGAATCATTAGTGCAATCAACACATTAAACATGGACCGCAAGCAAGAAAACAAGCATTTGCAATGCAATAGGTCTCGCATTTGGGAGAGTTCGAGTTATTGGTGTTGTAAATGACAATGTCTTTTTCCCATGTGTTTTGGTTTGGAGAGTAGTGGATGTTTATGATGTGGAGTGGAATTATGTGGGTTGTATTGGAATTGTTAGTTGTGGAATTGTATGGTGTGGAGTGTGTTTGTGTAGTGGAATTATGTGGCACAGTGAACATACAGGGGTGAGAGCTGCACAGAATAGATAAAAAGGCTATGCTAAGGGTGCTGTGGTTAGAGTACCATTGGACTCCATGTCACCAAGAAGTAGCGCTCCAGCTGTGGGTGACCTTTCCTTTTATAATTCTTCATTTTTGGGATAGAGCATCTGAAGTGGACTAGAAGCTGGTACCCTACATTTCCCGAGGCAGGGGTGGGTGCTGGAATGAAGGGGTGAGGGGCTATTTATTTAAATGTCAGTTGTGCCCTGTGAAGGTGCTAGCGTGTGCTTAAATATAATGCTCTCTGCGCACCTGTTTGCATGAGTTCTTTCCACCCCACAGGCGGGTCCCAAGGCCCTCTTAGACTGTGCCTTCTCTTGCATCTAATGACAATGATCTGCTGATGGAAGGGGGCATGGCATTTACAGTAGGTCAGCAGCATGTTTCTTAATTCTGTGCCGTCAAGACCTTATGGCAATAATAAAATAATACATTGGTTCACGGTTACAGAGCGCATTAACATAAAACCAAAAACAGCAATTTGGCTACAATTGGATGAAACAAACTGTTGTTCAAGTGATTCAAGTATATTTACTATAAACTGCTGAGCACATAATGTATCACACAGGCCTTATAGACACTGCCGAGACTGGGATTTTGCACTTGTATCATTTTTTTTGATTTTTTCAAACATTACGTTTTAAAAGTAACAAATTTTCACAGCTTGCATGATTTTCCCTGAATTTTGTGTCCTGGGACATTTCTCCTAATCATGGAGGTCCACCTTGAGAAAGAGGACATGTATGGGCCAGGGCACTACGGTTTTACAATTGCCCAGGACCATTATACAAAGGTGTGGTGCTTGGGGCCGGAAGGTAGTGTTACGCACAAACCCTTTAATGCAGATGTGTTATAACTTGTAGTTGCATGGTTTCATTTTCTTCATTTATGATTAATGGCAAGACAAGCCTCCCAGTTGCATGTGGACATGTTTTGACACCATTTTAAAATCCTTGTTATGTAAATATAAAAACCCAGACCCAAATCCTTTTCCGGCCACATTTATTCTTCCGTTTCTCTGGACAGGGCTTGTAGCCACAATGTTCACCAGATCCTTGAATTAAAGATAAGGAAACCCAGCAAAGCTTCATTTGGGGTAGACATCCTGAGGCAAGTGCATGTGCTGTTAAATAAGGTGAATGCTGCGCTACCTTGAACTTTATGTTATAGTCCAGGGATGGCACATTTAGTTGCAATGGGATCATTAAGGCTGAAGTCAGATTTGTGGCACAGAATACAGTCTTCAAGGTTGTCAACAGTGACTAGAGCCTTGTGACAAGGAAGAGATAGAAACAGGAAGAGAGACGAGGAAAATTGGAGACAAATGAGAGAGAATAAGCAGAGTTAGGAAAAAGTGAAGGAGGCAAAGAGTAAGGGAGGAACAGGAGGAGTGTGGACTTGAAGAGAGAATGGCACTGGAGGAAGGCAACAAAAAGAGGCAGGGAGAGGGATATGTAGATGGAGAAAAGGAAGTGAGAGAAAGACTGGGGGCATGAGGAGAGAGGGTGCAGGCGATAAAACACAGGGTGATTGTGGTAAAAAGAAATACCAGCGAGAGAGAGAGGAATGGGAGTGAGGGCACATTCGTGCAAAGAGACAAGGGCGGGAGATGCGCTGCGGGAAAAGCGAGGGCACTATATTAAATCATAGAGTACTTTGGCAAAGTGAATTAAATAGCTTATGTGCTGTATTTATTGCACATTTGTTTCGTTTATCAAAGAGTGCTTCAGTTACCGATCAGGGCAGAAACAGCTGAAAGTGTCGGATCGACGGGGGAGGGGGCACAAAACACAGTACTACAGTACATTCTGGACTCTGGCACACGAGCACACACACGCAAACGTCAAAAAACGCATTAAGGAATAAAAGTACTGAGACACTTAAAAACGTGATGGCATAGAAAAAAGGCGCAGTTTATTATTAATAATGCGCCCACGCACACACAACCACACGAACGTTTAAAGACAGCAGAATATGCACCTCACACTAATATACAAAATACGTGAAGGAACAGATCATGATGTTGTATGAAAGAAACACAATAAATATACATTTTAATGTGCAAAGTAAAGTCTATGTCCTGCTTTCTAAAGGTGCCGAACTTTCGGATTACTGCATAAACACAAACACACAGTATATAAGCATAATTACATTTAAAAAGCAAGTACTGTGTCCAAATTTGTAAAAGAGAGGAACATACAGATTGTCTGCTTCAACGTAATTTCTTTTTTCGAACTCCATCTACAGATATTACTTTGACAACATATACATATATGATTACGCTTAAACTGTATTATCATGACGTAACCATAAAAAATATATTGCAAATGAGGGAGAAAAACTTTATACGTAACCGACGCTGCTTTCATGTCCAGTGCTCATTCACTTACACTGAATGCAGACATATTTGGAGGCGCTCTCAGTGCTCCACAGTCAACTATCCGGTTACATCTAACTTTGCATAAACAGACCGTAACTTTAATTTCCAAAAGGGCAGTTTGAGACATGTAGCAGCAATCTGCTCATTACAGTTAACGTCAACAGGTTTGGCCAATTGGAAAATATAAATGTTTCACCACAAATAATGCAGCTAGACTCGCCCTCAGAGCAAAGAATGCCGATGTTGCTCATCTTGCCTGGATACTGGTAGTTCAACAGGGCTATTTACATAAACCGCATTAATCGGGCGAGCAGAGAAGACCAGCTCATGTGCTTTCACCCGTAGGCGGAGAGTGGAAGGCTCCGTTCAACACCCCAGCAGCTAGAGGCTGGCCTCCAACTTAAGGCACAAAAGGAAAGCGCAAAACGCACTTCAGCCAACAACGGCGATGAAACACCCTTCAATAGTTTCAGGCTAATGGGGCTGAAAAACAAATTTTGTTTATGTCGATGATACACGTTATGAGGTTACAAGAGAGGCTTAAATCGTTTTTTTGTTAAAGCGAGATTAGATTTGAGAGGACAAAGGCAGGGTAGTGGCTTCGCAGCCGCTCTGCTCTGACATGCAGGCTATGCTCCTAGGTATAGCTCCTATGAGGCAGCATCCTTTCTGCGGGTGGGTGGAATGCGGTTGTATCCCTGAAGAACCTCAAACGTCAGGCACAGGATCAGCATCCCTGCTTAGTGTATTTGAAAGGAAGAGGGGACGGGACCCCATACAGAAGGGGCCATATTAAGCAGCGCTGGCAGAGCAAGGCTCACCCCTGTTGAGGCCGTGAAGCACTCCTCCATTCATTAAATTCCCAGGAGCATTTATCCAAGTACATAGAGGGAAAGGATGTGGGGTTGTAGCCTGGCCTGTATGCTTCAATTGTGGTTTGGTGAACTTTGAGCTGCACTTTGCTCAAGGTGTTAAAGTGCTGAAGTAGCTCACACCTATAATAGAAAACTCAATCGCCAAGCTCGCTCAGTTAATCAGCCCACTGGCTAACGTGAGGGGATGGGATGTCACTAACCTCCAATCCACGGAAAAACTGATTTTTACCGCTCTAGGCACCACTTCAGAGGCCCGTGGACTGCTGTGTCTGCATCCGCCCTTCCACGTCTGACTTTGGATTTAAGAGCTGCGTGGGATGTGGTTTCATGGGCTAAGCTCTGGTTGTTGCAGGTGCGGACCAATGAGCAGAAAATGGACAAAAAATACAGCTCGACTTCGAAAAGCTGTATGAATGAAAAGGTTTCAGAAGAATCGTGTCTCAGTGAATTCTGGTGCTTTTTCCTGATCAACCAGCAATCGCCACAAATCTAACTATACTTTAAACTCTCAAAGAACATAAAAAACAAATCAGCACATGACATGTACGCACACAAAGTGCCCGGGAACATTCCGCCAGCAGCTGCGGTCTCACCTCTGGATAAGCGGCTGAACTGGTACGCACACCTTCACTGCCCCCTCGTCAGCCATGGTGGAAGATTGGCGGGTCCCCTCAAAAATGACAAATGCAGTTCCGACTCCCCACTGCCTGCAGAGCCCGGGATCAGCTGCTCTCGAGCGTAATTTGAATCACCCTCGTTCCCGCACTTGCGCGTCACCGCAAGCCACGCCCCTACCGCTGAAGCCGGAAGCGCGCGCAAGTTTTTATTTACAGAATGAATGTTCTTGTTCATCAGAATGTTTTATTAGGTCGGCGATGCTGCGAGCTTCTAGCGCACTATAAAACAACACAGGAAAACAAATAAAAGCTTTGTCTTCAATCCACTCACCACTTCGACAAACACTGAGAAATGACTGTCGCCAACGATGTCCACGCCGGTCCTCCACGACAATAAAAAAACAAGCTCTCGACATTGCGGCTCTGAAGCTTTGATTCAAGCTTTGATTCAAGCTCTCGACATTGCGGCTCTGAAGCCCGCGAGACGCCGTGCGTGTGCACGTCTGCTGTCCGGCGCCGGGCACAGCTGTGAAGCACACGAGTCAAATAGACGCCGTGCGTGTGCACGTCTGCTGTCCAGCGCCGGGCACAGCTGTGAAGCACATGAGTCAAAGAGACGCCGTGCGTGTGCACGTCTGCTGTCCGGCGCCGGGCACAGCTGTGAAGCACACGAGTTAAAGAGATGCCGTGCGCGTGCCCATGTGCTGTCCCCGGACCAAGCTGATAGACACGCCGTGAGCGTGCATATCGGCTGTCTGGGAAAGTGCACATCTCCTGTCCCCCTTCCAAACTAAGTCGACAACAATATATCTCGCTAGCGAGCAGCTTCGCTGCGTCGCTAGGCGAGACCTAAAAAGGTCAGATTAAGACAGGACCAAGGCAACACTATGTCCATCACCACAGAGTATAAATGTCTAGGGCATGCTAAGAGATATGAAGTAAATTTACACTGTTGGTACCTCATCGAGAGTCAGTTCTCATGCATTGAATACATGCATCCTGTATTGATATCATAGTCCTGTTAACACATTAGTATTTCAATACCCACGATCAGCTGCCAGCATGTGTACCTTAAGCAGAAAGGGCAGCATTAGCAAGGCCAGCCTGTAGCGATTGCCATGTATTTTTAAGTTTACTGCTCGAGGGGAGGGTGGAATAGTACATTTCGAGCTGTTCACTGCAATGTATTAGGTCTGATAACCATGATATTGTCATGGGGATTTTGGGCCTGATTACGATGGTGGTCGGACCGCCACCGACAGACCATAGGTGGCGGTCCGACCACCGACAGCCCTTCGGTCTCACCGCCAGATTACAATTCTGGCGGTTGGACCAACAGCGGTCGGAGGAAAGACTGCAACCTCTATCAGGACCATAGATCCTGGCGCGGCAGCAGTCGGAGTCGTGTCCCTGAAGGGCGGCGGTGCCGAGGCAAGCACCACAGTCGGGATTACGACATCCCTTTCCAATAGACTTTTCATAGCGGGAAGACCACCATAAAAAGGCTATCGGAAAGGGATATAGTGGCCACCAAACAGGGTCCCCACCCAGTGTGGGTCACTGTAAAGTGGCCCTGAGGGCACATGTAGTGCCCCCACTCACCTCCGGCACGGTGGTCATATCGAAATGCGGCGGTCGGACTGCTGCCTGCTTTTTAGGCGGTCTCCTGCCCGCCGCAATATCGGGTGCCGGTCTGACCGGCCACCATCAAAATCAGCCCCTTTGTTTCTTCCCCATATGCATGTGTTAGACCTGGCATCATCAGGGTGGTCTTCCCCCTGGTTTTTTGCCTTTTACCTCCTGTTTATGCTGATTCCATTTGTTGGCCTTAGGACTCTGAGCACTTTACCACTGCTTCCCAGTGCTATAGTGCATGTGCTTCTCCCCTAAGCATGATGACATTGGTGTACACCTGATTGGCATATTTGTTGTACTGATAAGTCCCTTGTAAAGTGGTATACCATATACACAGGGCCTGTATTTCAAATACTACTAGTGGGCGGCAGCACTGATTGTGCCACCCACAGAAGTAGCCTTTCAAACCTGTCTCAGGCCGCCACTGCAGTGCCTGTGTGCACAGATGCTGCCACTTCGACTTGGCATTTCAAACTACTTGCCAAGCAATAAACTTCCCTTTAAGTACATATGAGTCACCCCTAAGGTAGGCCCTAATTAACACTAAAGGCAGGGTGCTATGTAAGTTAAAGGTGGGACATGCACCATTATGTTTTGCATGTCCCGGTAGTGACAAACAGCCTATTTTGCTTTTACTACTGGGAGGCCTACTCCTCTAAAAGGCTAGCATTGGGAATTCCTTAATACACTTATAAGCTGTAATTCCTGATCAGAGAGGAGTAGCTTGTTCATGTTTTATATGTTTGGAATGATAATAAATCCTCCTTACTGGTGAAGGGAGTTAACATTACTGTTTTAGAAATGCCACTTTTAGAAAGTGGACATTTCTCTGCACTTACTGCTCTGGATGCCTGACAGCCTGTCTCTAAGCGACGTCTGGGGTGGGTGACAGCTGCACGTTTTGCATTCCCTCTAGACAGCCTCAACACAGGAAGCATATGTGTTTCTGAGTACCCATCTACATACATCTTCATTCTGATGGCCTTGCCTGGGCAGGATGGAGGGGAGCGGCTAACACTTCACTTTAATATGCTGTTTCCTGTCCCCACACAGAGGACTGATTACCCCCATGCACACAGATAGCCAGGCAGACAGGACTGTGTTGAAAGGGATCCTTGTGCTCTTCAGAGGGCTGCTTTGCAGTCACCCTCTACATCAAAGGCACTTTTGGGTATAAGTGCTGGGTCTCTGACCCATTAAAATCAGACACTTCTGTATCTTGAACTAAACCTGTGTCAGAAGGACTGCTGTGCTGATTAAAGGACTCATCTTTGGACTGCAGAATTGGAAGGCCTGCTTTTCTCTTTGTGATGCCCTGCTGATTGCTGGTCTCTGACTCTGCTGAAGGAGAGCTGGACTTTGCCTTCCTCCAAGTGATCTCCAATGGCTTGTTGAGTTGCCTCCTGTCACTTGAGACTCAGGGATATCAAAGTATCTACCCCTGATCCTGTGCCTTTCTCACTGGAAGTGGCCCAGATACTTGCAACATGGATTTTGATGCATCTCCTGTCTGTGTGTAATAGAACCGGCACATTGACCCAATTGTCCCAGTAAAATCGGAGCATCGCATCGGAGCCAGCACTTTGCCTCGAGAGATAGATGCACGGGACAGTGTATCGCTGCAGCAGCAGTTTGGTGAGATTGATGCACCCTCTTGAATGCATGGCAGAATCTGGTGCATTGCTCGATGTCTCTCACCTCCAGCACCCATCTTTGGAACTGACGCATCACCTTCACTGCGTGGAGAAGATTGATGTATCTAGCTGTTTGTGACCAGGAAAGGTACTTTGTTCATCGGGGCCTGCATGGGTCCTGTAGCCAGCTGGTGCTCCACCGCGGTCATCTCAGACTTTGACTTTGCCCCAGTCCAGCATGACCTAAAGAAACCTTTTTAGCGCTACCTGCTTCTAATTGCTTTACTGCATTTATTCTTTTAAAATTCAATATCTCAACTTCCATACATTGCACTTTTGTCATTGGGGTCTTGTTTTGTTCAGAATATATCAATCTACTTTCCTAAACCTGTGTGAAGTCTTTTTGGGGTATATTAATTGTGTTACTGTGTCTGTTGCACAAGTACTTTACACATTGCCTCTTTAGATAAGCCTGACTGCTCTGTGCCAAGCTACCAGACGGTAGCTTCCCTGACTCGAGTGGTGGCTCCTGCCTGGCCTGGGTGCATACCTCAGCCAATCAGGAATCCCATTTCTAACAGCATGCAACCCTTCTTTTAGCAAGCAATATGTTCACTCAAGTAAATCCTCGGACGGACAGTGGAATCTGGTCATTACACCCTATAGGGCCACATTAGGAGAAGGTGATATATTGCTTCAAATCTTTGCATTCAACATTTTTAAAGTGAAGAATAAGACATTATTTGCATTATCATGCAACAAAATATATCACTGGACAACCCCCAACATCATCAAGGATCATGTAATTAAAGCAGCAGTGTAATAAGGATAGCCCAGCCCAACCTAGACAGCATCAGTGGGAGAGCAATTGAATTCCTTTAAAAGATGTCATTAAAAAAAGGAACTAAACCTGCCCATCAGCCTCACAAAACTACCAGGAAGGAGGGGCTGAAAATCTAATAAAAGAAAAGGGAACAAAAGGGGAGGGAATGTTTCACTATTCCGACCTAAGTTAAGGGCGAGGGGCAGATGGAATATGCAGGAAAACCAATGGCGAAGATCCAAAGGACAAGCCATTGAAAGTTCCAAAGGTATTGGGGTTACAGGATATTGAGCTTTCTGAGAAGCCATATAAGAAGAGATGGGAGAAATACAGTGTAACCCTCCATCAACCCTTTTCTAGAAGCAACCCCTTCAATCAAAGAGATGGAGCACTCTCGGTTGAGGAGAAGTAAAACATAGAAAATTAAATTTAGAGAGGTAATCGGGTAGTAGTTGCCATCGGGTTATGATTTTACTTTTCCATCGGGAAGATTTTGTGATCTATTTGTTTCATAGTAAGGGATAGCTGTAGCGATTTTTCTAATAGAGGACAATCAATTGCTTAGCCTCTCCCAACATATGCCATATCAAAGACCATTCTGAGTGACTCATGCCTTTCAACTTAAGCGGTCTAATACCCATAATTATTGTACATGGGTTTGCTGGGATAAGGTACCTTATTGTCCCCTTAATATGGCCCAAGACCTCCTTCCAGTAAGTCTGATTGACCGTTCACACCAATCAAATATGTATAAAGTCACCAGCTGCCTGGTGAAACCGCCAACATATCGTGGATGCCATAAGGTACATTCTAGTCAGACTCATCTGAATCAGGTGCCACTGGTATATTACCTTATAGGCCGATTGTCTATGTGGGATGCTCTTGTATATTTTGGGAATTTCTTTCCACAAATATTCCCATTGCTTATCTATGATCATCAGCCCTAAATTGCTTTCCCAGAGTGTATAAAATGGATGTTTAATCACTGGGTTAGATTCTTGAATTGCATCTAAGTCCTAGAAATAAGCTCTTTAGTGCCCTGAAAAAAGCAGAGTAACTTTTCAAAGGGAGTGAAAGGCCTCACTGCTGTCAAGGCATTTGGTGGGTATAATACCCAGTGGTGAAGTTGACTTTATTGAACACGAGAATGTTCTGCTAAGTGGAATTCTTTTTTATTGGTCAAAAGATTTTATATTTGAGCCATGGAAAAGGTTCCTTCTGGTCCTACAGACGTTGTCTGTCCATTCAGCAAATGTTCTACATCCTAACAATGATGTATAGTCAGGGATTCTTACTATGGGTGTGTTGGGGAAAGGAATGTGGTGTAACATTTCTTACGCCCAACTGATCCCAGATAACAAGTACTGATCTGGTGGAGGTAGTTATATAAGCAGTCTTCGGTCTACTCCGACAAGGAAGCCTAACCAAGTCCCAGAGTGGCCTACACATCACAGTACAGTCCATATGCTGCAAAGACTTTTCAATGTTGCAAAATACCCACTCTGAGACATATCGTAGATGAGCTGTCTATAATATTCAATCAAATTGGAACAGGCGACTCCCTTGCTCTTTTGGAAGCAGAAGGCAAAGACTTTTCAATGTTGCAAAATACCCACTCTGAGATATATCGTAGATGAGCTGTCTATAATATTCAATCAAATTGGAACAGGCAAATCCCCTTGCTCTTTTGGAAGCATAAAGATGGATTAAGCCTTGAAAAACAAAATATTACACAACAGCTTCATCGTGGGAAGAGCACCACCTGGTAAAAGAGGAGGGAGCCGCTGGAGTGAGGGGCCGTCAGCAGGAACTTTCCGTGTTGGAGACGGCACAGCAGACTGCAACACTAATGAAGGTGAACTTTATTCCGGAGCACACTGGAGTGCTTTTAATATCACAGAGGATGTGTACTTAATCACTGTGATCCTGTTCAAATATAATGACATTGCGGAACCCACTATGGGTGAAAAGCGTAGCAGTTTCAAACTCCATGTCCCAGCATACATTGCAAGTGACTGAAGCTACTAAGCAGGCACACCTGAAGCGGCTACTACTAAAGTCAGCTGAATCATGGGACAAAAACCGCAATTCCATTTTGCCCAAGAAGAAGGAGCAGACAGCTCTGAAACGCGTTGGCCATCAGGGATAATTGACGGGCTTAAGTCACCTTCAACATGCAAATAAATGAAGAATTATTCTTACCTGCTGTCGAGTGCTTTTCCATTGCAGAGCCTTGAAAAACAAAATATTACACAACAGCTTCGTCGTGGGAAGAGCACCACCTGGTAAAAGAGGAGGGAGCCGCTGGAGTGAGGGGCCGTCAGGAGGAACTTTCCGTGTTGGAGACGGCACAGCAGACTGCAACACTAATGAAGGTGAACTTTATTCCGGAGCACACTGGAGTGCTTTTAATATCACAGAGGATGTGTACTTAATCACTGTGATCCTGTTCAAATATAATGACATTGCGGAAACCACTATGGGTGAAAAGTGTGGCAGTTTCAAACTCCATGTCCCAGCATACATTGCAAGTGACCGGAAGCTACTAAGCAGGCACACCTGAAGCGGCTACTACTAAAGTCAGCTGAATCATGGGACAAAAACCGCAATTCCATTTTGCCCAAGAAGAAGGAGCAGACAGCTCTGAAACGTGTTGGCCATCAGGGATAATTGACGGGCTTAAGTCACCTTCAACATGCAAATAAATGAAGAATTATTCTTACCTGCTGTCGAGTGCTTTTCCATTGCAGAGCCTTGAAAAACAAAATATTACACGACAGCTTCGTCGTGGGAAGAGCACCACTTGGTAAAAGAGGAGGGAGTCGCTGGAGTGAGGGGCCGTCAGCAGGAACTTTCCGTGTTGGAGACGGCACAGCAGACTGCAACACTAATGAAGGTGAACTTTATTCCGGAGCACACTGGAGTGCTTTTTAATATCACAGAGGATGTGTACTTAATCACTGTGATCCTGTTCAAATATAATGACATTGCGGAACCCACTATGGGTGAAAAGTGTGGCAGTTTCAAACTCCATGTCCCAGCATACATTGCAAGTGACCGGAAGCTACTAAGCAGGCCCACCTGAAGCGGCTACTACTAAAGTCAGCTGAATCATGGGACAAAAAACGCAATTCCATTTTGCCCAAGAAGAAGGAGCAGACAGCTCTGAAACGCGTTGGCCATCAGGGATAATTGATGGGCTTAAGTCACCTTCAACATGCAAATAAATGAAGAATTATTCTTACCTGCTGTCGAGTGCTTTTCCATTGCAGAGCCTTGAAAAACAAAATATTACACGACAGCTTCGTCGTGGGAAGAGCACCACCTGGTAAAAGAGGAGGGTGCCGCTGGAGTGAGGGGCCATCAGCAGGAACTTTCCGTGTTGGAGACGGCACAGCAGACTGCAACACTAATGAAGGTGAACTTTTTTCCGGAGCACACTGGAGTGCTTTTTAATATCACAGAGGATGTGTACTTAATCACTGTGATCCTGTTCAAATATAATGACATTGCGGAACCCACTATGGGTGAAAAGTGTGGCAGTTTCAAACTCCATGTCCCAGCATACATTGCAAGTGACCGGAAGCTACTAAGCAGGCACACCTGAAGCGGCTACTACTAAATTCAGCTGAATCATGGGACAAAAACCGCAATTCCATTTTGCCCAAGAAGAAGGAGCAGACAGCTCTGAAACGCGTTGGCCATCAGGGATAATTGACGGGCTTAAGTCACCTTCAACATGCAAATAAATGAAGAATTATTCTTACCTGCTGTCGAGTGCTTTTCCATTGCAGAGCCTTGAAAAACACATATATATATATATATATATATATATTAACTCAAAAAACAAAGGTTACAGGACCGTTATAGTGAAGCTCAGATTTCACTCATGCAAAACCATTGAAATTCAGCAGTTATAGTTACCTGAGCTAACTATATCTTACTCCCGCAATGCACTGTTTATGACCTCACATTACATCACTCATGACATGATCAGTGACATCACTGATGACATCAATGATGACATAATCCAGTGGGTGCATGTGTTGCAAAAATGTTTCTGAGACTCAAAGATATATACTGAGGTACTGCATAACTTAAATTACTATTCTTTCGGTACTACTAATGAGTGATTCTATCATATGTTCTCTGAGTGGGTGTGTGAGTGTCTGAATCTGTTTGTGAGTGGCTGTCTGAGTGGCTGTATGGGTGTGTGAGTGGCTATATGGGTGAATACGTGAGTGTGTATTTGGCTATGTGAGTGAGTGTGTGTGACTATGAGTGGCTGTATGGATGAGTGAGTGGCTATTTGAGTGGGTGTTTAGTTAAGTGAGTTGGTGTGTGAGTAGCTGTTTTAAAGAGTGAGTGTCTGTGTAAGTGGTTGTATGGGTGAGTGAGTGGGTATGTAAGTGGTTGCATGAATGTGTGAATGGGTATGCAAATGGTTCTGTGGGAGTGTGAGTGGGTGTGTGAGTACTTGTGTGGCTGAGTGAATAGCTATGTTGAGAGGCTGTATAGGTGAGTGACTGTCTGTATGGTTAAATAAGTGGGTGTGCAAGTAGCTATATGGGTGTGTGTGTGGCTGTGTGACTGGCTGTATGGTTAAAGAAGTGGGTGTGTGAGTAGCTATATGGGTGTGTTTATGGCTGTGTGAGTTGTTGTATGGGTGAGTGAGTGGTTGTGTGAGTAGCTGCATGTGTGAGTGAATGGCTGTGTGAGTGCCTGTATGGATCTGTAAATGGGTGTGTGAGTGGTTCTGTGATTTATGTCATCAGTGATGTAAATTGAGATGTCATCAGTGATGTCACTGACCATGTCATGAGTGATGTAATATTTGTGGTCATAAGCAGTGTATTTTGGGGTGTAACTTATAGTTAGCTCAGGTAACTACAACTTCTGAATTTCAATGATTTTATATGAGTGAAATCTGAGCCTAACTATAAATTTCCTCTAACCCTGGGTTTTTTCAGTGAATTTCTAAGATTTTTTAAATTCTATTTCCTAACTTTAACGTCCCTGTAACCTTTATTTTTTCAGTGAATTGGTAAGGTTTTTCAAATTCCATTTCTAAAGTATTATGTCCCTGTAATATTTAGTTTTTTTAGTTAATTTGCAGGGTTTCTTATTTAATACTAAGCGTACTACAATTAATTTTGATTTTTAAGTAATTTTTTTTGTGGAACTGCAGACATTCTATTTTTATAAACATACTTTATATACATTTAAAAACCTAAAAATCACATATGTACTTAATGTAAAATTTATAAAGTTTTTATTAATGTAATGAAACAAATGTTATTTTTTTAAATAATTTTTTGGGTACCACAGTACCTTTGGAGGTCCAAAAACATAGAAGGGACTACTACTCCATGGGGCATATTCACAAGAACGTGTGATAACCACCGCAAGTTTAGCTTAACGCAACTTCTCACAGCGCAGTCCATCGCGGGAAAACAACGCTGTGTTAACGTAGCATTCTCAACCTGGCGTCACCATGCGATAGTCCCACAATAACGCATCAAATGACCGCGTTAAAAACAACGCGACGCCGAAAAAATGCGAAACACCAACGCGAATAAAGTTGCGATGAGGCCAACCACGAAAAAAAAAACAGCGACTTCCAGCGATAGGCCTGCAATCCCCATGCGTCTGGCGGGAAAATGCACCATAACAGCTGAACAAGAAAAACACACCATAAACAAATCAAACTGCGCAGCAACATGGATGCACCCGGAACCAGTGCCCAGGTCAACGCGAACCCCACAAGCCCCACAGACCACCAGCAATGAACCTCGGGGTCGGGGAAGGCCAAGGAGAAGAGGAAGAGGAAGACGGGGTACAGTCCGCAGGAAAACCCGATCGTCGTCACAGAGGTGACAGAGCACCAACAACAACTGTCCGTCACCACCACCGTGTCATTAGCAATACAGACGAAAAAATGGCATCCCATCGTGAATGCAGTCGGAGTGCCGAGGAGGCCAAGATGCGCTGGCACGATGTCAAAAGCCAAACCAAGCAGAAACCTTCTGCCAACAGTAAGGCAGCAATGGCGAATGGAGGTGGGAGTCCTGCGCCACAGGAGGAGCTGGAGCAAATGGCGCCCACAGTCATCAGTGTGGAGACGGTGCAAGGAATTGGGAGTCAAGACACTGCTCGACATGACCTGACACAACAGCAACAGGGTGAGTAACGAACAGGGACTGTGGGGACGGGGGGGACGGGCACAATGGCACACATGCACAATGACGTGTAGCCCACCGCACACCCACAATAACCCTTGGTAATGTCCCTGATCCCCGTGGCACACTGCAGCACACATACAAACATCAAGTAGGCCCCCGTTCACCATGTGCCCAAAGGGGTCCCACCCCACACATCACCAATTACACAACACACACATGCACTCATGCGAAACACAGCAAAGATGCGATTTGAGAGACACACTGACAATGCAAGTGACACCACATGACCAGCAGCATGGCTGGAGTACAGTCACCATGACACTGTGCATGCCCCTAGACTGAGGTGGCTGAGTGTGGACCACATCCGGAAAGGAGCAGGTCACACTCTGACACATCCACCTGCACAAAGAACCACTGACGTCAACAACACATCTGCAGACAAACAATGCACAAGAGTACAAAAACTGTCCAAGAGCACAAATGACCCAAGTCGCCAACATCACAGCACCTCAAAAGCACAAAAGCCAAAGGCACACCACCTCCAAGGGTTAAGGGGCAGCAAAATCACAGCTGCAGGTGCAACTCCCACACAAAGCAGCACACACACATAGCAATTACAGCACACCCACATGGACGACAATGTGGTACACAGCCCAACACCTACACTGCAGAACAGAGGACACAACTGGGTCCGCCTGTGCGTAGAAAATGGCCAATCACATCTGACAAAGCAGGAAACTGTGAGATGCAAATGTATGTGTACAACCTCACCTATGTCATGTAGTCCAAATGTCCACTGTCCCGCATCAAATAGTCCGCCCCTCCCAAACAGTCACAATGTACATTGTCATGAAGTCTGAATGTAAAGTTGAACAATGCGGCAACATACATGCCAACACGATGTCAACAAGCATCTCCCCTTCACATTGCAGAGGGACAAACAACACCCCCAGCAGAGCAGACCAGACAACTCTACAGTGATGCTGAAGAGGACCACCACACTTCCGACACCTACGCCCCACAACAGTCCATGGACATCTAAGGCAATCGACCAGGAGCAGGGCAGCACCGCTGCATCGAGGACACCCCACCCCCTGCACAGACAACACAGCTGGACGCACCCACCACACCGGCTGGCTCCCAGCAGCCCACCCAAGCACACATCGCATTCCAAGGCCAGGTGTCAGACTGCCAGAAGGGGGTGGCCGAACATGTGCGGGTGGGGTACTACCTCATGGAAGCCGAACCAGATCACATACGTGGGTGTCTAAGTCCCATCAGGGCCCACCAACACTCCCCAATGGGGCCCACACTGCGACAGAGATGCATGCCTTTGCACATTTCCAGTACTGAACCACACCCAGAGCCAAGGGATGATCATCCACACCCCCACGCCGGCCCAGTTCACTCCTTTTGCGTATTGAGTGGGGGACGACAAAGCTACATGTGCAATGTCCCACACGCTGCCTGCAGTGACATGGCTGTGTCCTCTGTACACGGCACAATGTAATGTTGTAGTGCCCGGGGCACAAATGCATTCATCATGAGCACATGGACACACACAGATAGTTCGTTGAGCTGGCCACGGGCACGTGCGCTCGACACCTTTATTGGCATGGTCACATGTACAGTGACGCATGTGCTGGATGTGTGTGGGGTGAGTGTAAGCCAGCCCTCATGGAGTCGTTGGTGCTGGCAACAACTTGAACAGTGATCACAATTGAAGCAGAAACATGTAAACACCAGCACAATAGAAACAACTGTGAAGCATCATGGTGGTAGCCGGAGGGAGTAGTGTTCACCCAACATGCAAGCAGAATGTTCCTTGATTTGTGGTGCACTGAGTTAGTGGCACCTGAAGAGCTGAGCAGGGTATCAAGCTGATGATGCCCCCCACGACAGGTGTGAGCAACTCTGACAGTCTGGCAGTAAGACACTTCCAACTCTTGCACCTGTTGTTTGGAGTTGGTCCTGGCGGTGGTGGCGTGTGCATCCTGTGGTGATGCGACGTCCGGACAGGTCAGGACTCGATTTGGTGTGTGAGCCAAGGTGGACCGCAGTTGAGGCCGGAGGCAGCGGACAGCGCAGGGCCACAGACACATGGCGTTGATGACCCCCAGACCATCGACCCAGAGGCCATCCAACATGCCATCAGACTGGGGCCATGGTTTGAGCTGCACAGAGTTAGTGGCCCCGGATGCACTGCGGCCGGCACAGGCACACCGCCACGGGACGGGGACTTGCAGTGCAGTGAGATAGGGCCATGCGAGGTGAGCGGGTCCTCGTCGATGTCGAAGGTGAATGTAGCGGAGGTTTGCGGGGTACAGTGGATGGTGTCCTCCAGGGCATGATGCAGAGGGCAGGAGCCGGCCGGAAGCGGCAAATGGAGGAGTGGAATGCTACAGCCTCGTTTTGGCCACATAGTCAGTATCACCGACATGATGATGAAGACAACCCCCAGTCCATGGACTCAGTCCCCAACAAATCTCAAGAAGAAAGTGTCCATGGTTGTCGGGGAACAGACTTAGTGGCTCCGGAGCTGAAAGGGGATGCAGTCTGCGACGAGGCCAGTACAATGATATCAGGTCTGCCATTAATGAATCATGACTGAGTTCCCAATGTGTGCCCTACTCGACCGATGTGTAGTCCGGAGGCAGCGGCCAGCGCGGGCCAACCGCTGTTCAGCAAGCTCCTCCTGGAACACTGACACACGGCATTGAAATGGCATGTGGGGATGACTTGTGGTTGACCGAGGCAGTAGCGACAGAGCTGAGCGGGTGTTTGGCCAGCGACGATGCCATGTCCTGCCTGGTAGGGACTGGCATGGATTTGTGTGGGGCCTGCAGGACCGCAGTGTAGTCCGAAGGCGTAGTCATCAAGGGCCCACAGACACGTGTGGTTGGGAAGCCATGCACATACTTTGTGTCACCACATCGAAGGGAGTATAGTGATATAAACTCAGCCATAAAATGTGTACTTGGCCATTGTGTAATCAAGACTCAGTTCCAAATGTGTGACCTACTTGACCGCAGTGTAGGCCCGAGGCAGCGGTCAGCAGGGGCCCACAGCCACGTGTCGTTGGCCCGCGATGCACAGGGTTGGTGACACCAGGGCAGTTGTCGGCAGTGTTCGGACACCTCCGTAACGATGGTCCTTTCTCCTCCGGACTGAACCGCGTCTTCCTCTTACTCGTCTCCCTGCGTACAATGATATGTACTCCGCCATGCAGAAATCACGGATCAGTTCCTGCCTGGTAGGGACTGGCATGGATTTGTGTGGGACCTACTCGTCCGCAGTGTAGGCCGAAGGCGTAGTCATCAGGGGCCCACAGACAAGTGTGGTTGGGATGCCATGCACATACTTTGTGTCACCACATCGAAGGGAGTATAGTGATATAAACTCAGCCATAAAGTGTGTACTCTGCCATAGCATAATCAAGACTCAGTTCCAAATGTGTGACCTACTTGAGCGTAGTGTAGGCCCGAGGCAGCGGTGGAGTAGGTCAACGAGAAAGGAATAAAGCGGGCCTGTGTCGCGGAGGCCTTGATGGTCTGAGCAGGCTGCGAAGGTCGCGGGCCTCGGGCTTGGAGCTTGCACCGGCACGTTGTGGGCCCTCCTTGACACACGCCGGTGTCGGCAGGTGAGCAGTGAGGCCTGGCTGCGCAGGGGCAGGCATGACGGGTCCGGGGACCAGCGGCCCAGGGTGCAGCAGGCGCACAGGATCTCAGGCCACACCACTCGCCTGCGGCGGGGTGGGAGGCGCCGCCCTGGCAGACATGTTGGGCATTCCGGAAGAGAACCACGCCCAGTGCTTCATGCTTTTATTCACACCCCTGCGCTGGCCTGGCGTACGCCGGGCCAGCCCACTCCGCACACGCTTACAGGGGGACATCACAAGCTACATTTCCGCGATCTTCCCCACTGGCTGGGGTGAGATGGTTGCGTCCACTGTCCACGACACTCCAAACACCAGCAGTGCATGTAGACATGGCTGTGTCTGTGGTCTGCATACTGCAGTCTGTCCAGCACATCTCCGCCAAACTTGGCATTGTGTACATACTCATTCATGGGTCACTTGCCTCCTTCGTACATGCCTGGTTCCCACCTCTCCCCACATTCCGGTATTGTGTGGCTGAGGTGCCATGCCGTCGATGGCTCATGTACATGGCTGACCAAGGTTGCCACAGTAAGTTGTACTGTCGTGTCTGGTGGGGGGGCATGTTGTTTGGCATGTTGTATGTGATTTTGTCACGTGTGCAGTGCCAGAGTTGTGAGTTGCATGATTGTGGGGTTGAGGTGTGTGGTGTGTTCATTTGGTACTTGCCAACGGGCAGTGCATTCCCATGGGTGCCATCCTGGAAGCGCTGGTTGATGTTGGACTGTCGGAAGATGAAGGGATCATGTACACTGCCTGGGTAGTTGGCCATGACATTGGTGAGGAGTCCCCTGTGGTCCACTATTGCCTGCACGTTGATGGGATGCGTGTGCTTTCTGTTGGGGTGTTGGCAGGGGGCACAAGTGGGACAAGTGTGCAGTCGATTGCCCCGACACGTGCGGGGATCCAGCTATGGCGTATAGTCCTTGCTTGGTCTCCAGCTGTTCCTGCGCATTGTGGGGGATGTATGGGTGCTGGGGTCCCTAGCTGGTGAGGGCATCCAGGACAGCTGTGAGGGACTTGGATGGGGCTGGCTGTGAGACTCCTCCGACTCGGGCTGTTGTTGTTTGGGAGGATACCAGAGGCCAACAGGTGCAGCACAGCCAGCAGCTTTGTCTGCCGAGGGATGTTGGTTGTCCGCTGTGTTGGTACCGTCAGCCTGTGGGCAATGATGTTCAGGATGTGGAGGATGGTTGTCCTTTTGGGCGTGTAGTGGGCATTGGCATTGTCTGGTGTTAGGTCTGTGGGGCTGGTGCATTTCCTGAAGGTCCGCTGTCTTTGTCGGTGCTGCCACTGTGGTGGTCTGGAGGGGGGCGCGGGGGGGTCGGTCCGTTGGGGGGGTGGCAGTCCTGTGGGTGGTGGCGGTGGGTGTTGTTGCCCTCTGGGGGCTCCGGGGTGCATGGTGAGTGGCTCCATGGCATCTGTTGTTTTTCAGGTGTGGCTGTGGGCTGGGCTCCCTTTTCTTGTGCAGGTTGACGTCCGACTTCGCACCAGGTCAGAGCAGGTGTTAATTTCCTGCTGGTAACGCACCGTATCACCTGTTTTGTGTTCCTATCGCCGATGTGGCTGGTCGTTGAGAATGTTGCGTTGTGGTGTTGTCGCGGCTTTTTGCTCGGGAACGCCTACTCTGCATCTCATTAGCGTTAGTTGCCGGGGTCATCTGTGGCGATGTTTTTTGCGACTGCTTTCGCAGGAAAACTGGTGTTATGGGCTGTTAGCACCAGCTTGTGAATGGGGCGATAAATTTAGCGCGACTTTGGATGCGTTAAAGTGCCGATAACTCGGCAATAGCTCCTTGAGAATATGCCCCTATGGTTTTTAATTCTGATCACATGATCAGAATAAATCCGCGGGTCCGCATCCGGGGATTCGCGGGAAATTTGTAAATTATTTAAAATATGTACACCCCCCTCCATTTTCATTAATGACATCAGTGTGAACATATTTACAAGTATATATAAACCGCCTTATATATGTTTTTCAACAAAGTTACCCATTTTACAAGTTTTGCGAACCCGCAAATCTACACACTGGATTCGCAAATTCACTCAAAACCCCACCTATGTACATGGAAAACCACCCCCAAAAACAGGTATTTCTCCAGTGAAGTCTCTAGAAGGAGGATTGAGAACCAGTGATGCCCTGCTTTTACAGAATGACTGAAGCTACATCTTCTGTGCTGGATGTACATCCACAACCTGATGAGGAGAAAAATACACCACCTGGAAGAAAAGAAAGTGATGTCTGGACGCACTTTACAATCCTTTCTGGGGAAAAGAAGGTAACAGCAAAATATGTGTGGTACAATATATGCAGCAAGCAGTTATCCAGAGGCACTGCAAAGAAGTATTCACATGGTACAAGTTCCATATGAAGCACTTAAAAACAATTCATGAAAGGGTCTACAACCAGATGATGCGAGAGAAACAGGTGCAGCAGGACAGTCCACCTCTACAGCATCCTTGGGAGAACCGTCATCAGCTGCAGTGATTACAATACCAACTGCCTGAGAAGAATTGAGTGAGATGGTTATTCACGGTGTGAAGTGCCACATGCTTGTTGCTGTACAAAATATCCCCTGTTGCTGCATACTTGAATACAGTTAAGAAGCATCACTGTTAGTTTTATTTTATTTTTTTGTGCTTCCAGTTACCACATATTGCTTTCTGAAGACTGAAGCGAGTTGCTTTTTTGCATTTCCCCATCCTTACCCTTTAACTCCTCTTTTCAGTTTTTGTTAAAAAAATAAAAAAGTTAAAAAAAATTGAAACGCTGTTAAAAAACTCTTCAAGATCTAAACGTCTTTTGTTAGAACCACCATCTGGTCAAGGAAAGCATTAATGTATGCCTGGGTGTGTCAGTGTTTGCGCATTGATGTTTGCATTGATGTTTGCATTGATGTATGCCTGGGTGTGTCAGTGTATGTATTAGTATGTCCCTGTGTGTGTCAGTATGCGTCAGTGTGTGCCTGGGTGTGTTATTGAATGCATTAGAGTTTGGGTAGGTGTGTCAGTGTCTCCAGTGCTATATGCCTGGGTATGTCAATGTCTGCTTCGGTGTATGCATGGGTGTGTCAGTGTATGCATCGGTGTATGCCTGGGCGTGTCAGTGTATGTGTCAGTGTATTCCTGGGTGTGTTATTGGATGCATTAGTGTTTGGCTGGGTGTGCCAGTGTCCGCTTTGGTGTTTACCTGGGTGTGTCAGTGTCTGCAATGGAGCATACCTGGGTGTGTCAGTGTATGCATCAGTGTGCTATTGGATGCATTAGTATTTGGCTGGGTGTGTTAGTGTCTGCACTGCTGTATGCCTGGGTGTGTCAGTGTTTGTGTCAGTCTGTGCATGGGTGTCTTATTGGATGCAATAATGTTTGGCTCAGTGTGTTAGTTTCTATATTAGTGTGTGGTTGGGTGACTCTGTCTGGCTGTATCAGTGTGTGTATGGGTGTTTGAGAGGCTGTATCAGTGTTCGGCTGAATGTCTAAGTGTCTGTATCGATATGTGACTGTCTGCGTCATTGGCTGCATAGGTATGTGCCTGGGTGTGTCAGTTTCTGTATTGAAGTGTGGCTGAGTGTATCAGAAGTTGCATCAGTGTGTGTCTTGGTATGTCAGTGGCTGTATCGGTGTGTCCCTGGGTGTGTCAGACATTATATTAGTGTGATCCTGGGTCTCTCACTGGCTGTATCAGTGAGTGCCTGGGTATGTCAGTGGCTGCATTGGTCTGTGCATGCTTGTGTCAGTCTGTGTGTGTATGACTGGGTATGTGAGCAGCTGCATTGGTTTATGTGTTTGAGTGAGTGAGTGGGTACATCGGTGTATAACTGGATGAATGAGTTGCTGTATCAGTGTGTGGCTTGGTGTATGAGTGACTGTATCAGTGTGTGAGTCCATCTAAGTAGCAGTTTGCATGTGTAAATGGGTGTGTGACTGACTGTATGGGATTTTGAGTGGCTGTATTAATGTATGTTTGGGTATGTCAGTACCTGTGTAAATGACTCTATAGGTGTGTGAGTTCATGTATGAGTTCCTGTAAGGGTGTGTTTGTGACCCAAAAGTTAAGTTACAAATATACATTTTTTTAACTTTACAAACACATTTTATTAACACATTACAAAACATTTTAAACTAAACAATTAACAAATAAAAATAACATAACTTATTTAACTAGTAACAAATACACTTTTGTGTACAAGTACTTCAGGAAGCACAAAACAAAGTGATGTTTTTGAAGCATCTTACAATACTGTCAAGGGAAAAAAGGTTATTGATAAATATCTCTACTGCAATACTTGCAGCAAGCAGCTATCCAGGGGCACTAAAAACAAATATTTACATGGGACACCTCCCATGTGGAAGCAATTAAAAACAATTCCAGAAAGGGGCCACAACTAAATGATGCGGGACAAACTAGGTGCAGCAGGATAGTCCACCTGTACAGCACCCTTGGGAGAACTGCCAACAGCTGCAGTAATTTTAATCCCCCCTACCTTCAAAAATGTAAGTGTGATGCTTACTCACTGTGCAAAAGGGCAATTGCTTGTCACCATAAAAATATCCTCTGTGGGTGTATTTTCCTTTTTTTACTGTTCTTAGGTTCTATACTCATACACCAAAAATGATGTACTTTTAAAAGAATCACCAACGAACAGTGGGGAAAAACAATCATAAAGATTGTACACAAAAAACCCAAAACTTGGGGGCATATTCTCAAGGACTTATCGCCGATTTATCGGCACTTTAGCGCCGCAAAAGTGGCGATAGATTTATCGTCCTATTCTCAAGCTGGTGCAAACTGCCGACATCGCCAGTTTCCCAGCGATAGCTGCCGCAAAAAACATCGCCACGGATGAGAGCAACAACTAACGCTAATGATATGCAGAGTAGGCGTTCCAGTGCAAAAACACACGAAAACACCACTTCGCGATATTCTCAATGACCAGCCAGATCGGCGAAGCGATCCAAAAACAGGCGATAAGGCGCGTTAGCAGCAGGGATTTAACACCTGCCTATTACTGGTGTTAAGCAGGACGACAACCTGCAGTAGAAAGGAGCCCAGCCCAGAGCCACATCTGAAGACCAACAGATGCCATGGAGCCAATGATCATGCAGCTTGGAGACCCAAGAGGGCCACAACACCCACCACCACCCCCGGACCACCCCCACCCCCGGACCACCCCCGGACTACCACCTAGGCAGCGCAGAAGAAGACAGTGGACGTTCCTAAAACGCACCAGCCTCAGACACTCAACGCCAGAGGATGCCATTGCCCACTACAGGCTCAAAAGGACAACCATCCTCCGCATCCTGACCCACATTGCCCACAGGCTGATGGTACCAACACAGTGGAGAACCAGCATCCCTCCGCAGACAAAGCTGCTGGCTGTGCTGCACCTGTTGGCCTCTGGTACCTTCCAACCAACAACTGCCAGCCCTATCAAACTTCCTCACACATGTCCTGGATGCATGTCCACAAAAGCAACGGTGGGCCCCTGTATCCGCACCACATGCTAGTTCCAATTCGTAGTGTTCCTGCACAACTAACCCCAATGCCAGCCGTTGCTTGACGCCTCTGTGCTCCAGATCCAAGATTGTAGTCACTGAAATGGGGGTGCGCCAGGTCATGAAGTCCAGTAGTCAACAAATACATAAATCAACAATACGAAAAGCTCAGCCAACGTGTTCCATTCCCAACGGGGAACTTCATCAGGGCAACGTGTGAATTTAATTAACTGCATATGCTGCGGGAACTCCCCAATACAATTCCATATTCAGAAAGTCAGTATTCAGAAACCTGTTGGATAAATGGTGACAATGGTCAAGCGTCCGTATAGTCACAAACGTAATCTGGTACAGTGTATTGCACTTGGACAAACCGGAATGCTAACAGGTATGTTAAATCCTGCATACAAAGACCGTAACAGAAGTTTGTGTGGGCGTAACCTTTGTAGGAAAGAAAAGGAAGGTTACGACCACACGAACGTCTTATTATGCAGGATTTATCATACCTGTAAGCATCACGGTTTGTATCAGCTTGATACCCCTGTACCTTCACTTCCCCCACACTGCGCAGGAACAGCTGGAGACCAAGCAAGGGAACTACGCCATAGCTGACTTCCCGCAAGTGTTGGGGGCAATTGACTGCACACATGTACTACTTGTGCCCCCTGCCGACACTGCACACAATAACCGCAACAGAAACCACACGTATTCCATCAATGTACAGGCAAAAGTGGGCCACCGGGGCCTGTTCACCAATGTCGTCGCAAACTTCCCAGGCAGTGTGCATGATTCCTACATCTTCCGCAAGTCCATCACCAACCAGGGCTTTGAGGATGGCACCTATGGAAATGCACTGCTCGTCGGTAAGTACCAACTGAACACACCACACACCTCAACTCCACAATCACACAACTCACAACTGTGGGAATGCACATGTTACAAAATCACATACAACATGCCAATCAACATGCCCAACTACCAGACACGACAACACAAGTAACTGTGGTAACCGTGGCCAGCCATGTAGACAAACCATCCATGGCATGGCACCTCTGCCACACAATTGCAGAATGTGGGGAGAGGTGGGAACCAAGTATGTGCGAAGGAGGCAAGTGACCCATCAATAAGAATGTACACAATGCCAAGTGTGGTGGTGATTTGCTGGACAGACTTCAGTATGCAGAGCACAGACATGTCCATGTGGACATATACTGCTGGTGTTTGTAGTGTTGTGGACAGTGGACGCAAACAGGTTACCTCAGGCAGTGTGGAAGACCTTGGACATGTAGCTTTGTCGTCCCCCCCTGTAAGCATGAGCGGAGTGGCCTTGGCCGGCGTATGTCATGAATAAATAGCCCGGGGCTCTGGGCGTGGTTCAGTTCCGGGATGGCCACCAAAGTAACTACTGCGTGTGTCTCTGTGTCCGCCATATCCTGTCCATAGGCCTACACACACGTGGCGGACCACCTTCAATGGCCAGATTTACACTGGAGACGAGGTGGCTACATCCTAAGCCAACCCACGCACATCTCATCATCGCATTCCGGGATCTTGTCTGCCAGGGCGGCGCCCCCACCCAGCCACCGCCATGACCAGTGGTGCCTGCACGATCCTGTGCACCTGCTGCACCCCAGCCCTGGTCCCCAGACCGGTCCGCCACCCAGCAATGGCTGGCCGCCCCTGCGCACCCAGGCCTCAATGCTCACCTGCCGCCACCGGCGTGTCTCCAAGAGGGCCCACCACGTGCTGGTGCAACCTCCTCAGCCGATCGCTGGATTCCCCGCCACAGGCCCCCAGTGCACCCTGCGGCACCGCACCGTGGAGTCATGTGTGTGCTGACTGCTGCCTTCGGCGTACACTGCGGTCCAGCAGGGCTCTCAATTCAAATCGAATCTTGATTGGCATGACGGCGTATCGAGGTCTACGCATCATCGCAGGCTGCACACCCGCTCAGCTCTTCAGGTGCCCCTACCTCAGTGCACTGCAAGTCACCGTCTCGTGGCGGTAGGCCCGTGCCGGCCGCAGTGCATCGGGTGCCACCAACTCTGTGCACCACACGTGCCGGCCGCAGTGCATCGGTTGCCACCAACTCTGTGCACCGCAAGTCATCGTCCCGTGGCTGTAGGCCCGTGCCGGCCGCAGTGCATCGGGTGCCACCAACTCTGTGCACTGCAAGTCATCGTCTCATGGTGGTAGGCCCATGCCGGCACCAGTGCATCGGGTGCCACCAACTCTGTGTACCGCAAGTCATCATCCTGTGGCGGTAGGCCCGTGCCGGCCGCAGTGCATCGGGTGCCACTAACCCAGTGCGCCACAAGTCATGGACCCTTTATGATTGAGTCTCGTGGTGCGGACGCCATCATGTCACCTCCGGCAGTGGGGAATGTGATGTGGTAGGCCCCTTTTATTGGCAGGGTCACATGTCCTGTGGCTGTGGCATGCTGACAACTAGACCAGTGATCAGCAGATCACTACAGGGAAGACCTGGGACATGTAGCTTTGTCATCCCCCTGTAAGTGTAAGCAGAGTGGGCTGGGCTGGCATATGTCAGTCCAGCATAGGGGTGTGAACAATGAGCCCGGGGCTCTGTGCGTGGTTCAGTTCTGGGCTGTGTAGTGATCTGCACGGGGGCTTATGTCATGGATGTGCAGGTAGGCCGCTATTATGGGACAGTAATAACTGAACGCACACACACTAGTATTATGCTACGGGCCAAGACCCCGAGCGGTCATGTGCCCCTTCATTTATACCTTTGGGCGTGCCCGCCCTCCGGGTGCCTGGACTAGCTACAATGTATAGTGCGGGCCGGGTGGCTCCGTCACTACAGGCTGGACAAGAAAGTAAATAATGTGTGTGTCTCTGTTGTAGTGTCGGTGCCACCCTGACCGCAATCGGCAATGTTGCACCCTGTGACTCAAGTCCCACAACATGAGCAACATGGACGTAAGGGGGAATCACTGACCCTATATTCATCCATACCTTCATACTTGAATGATCATAGACATGACACATCTGTGTGAATTTGAATGTTTTATTCACATTCAGTGGAGTGTTGAAGCTGGAGCAGTACAGGGCCATGCAAACCCCACTTTACATTGTTGCCCCGTGGAGGGCCAGCCAGAGTCCTTTGGGGAATGACAAGTTCATCGGAAGAGGAAGAGTTCAGTCCGCAGTCTGATTGCTGTGTCATTGGTAACCAAACAGAATATGGCAGTCCATGTCGAGGTCCAAGGTGAGTGTCGCAGAGTGTATCGGGGGATAGTGGAAGGTGATGATGCAGAGGGCAGAACCAAGCAGAAACAGGCCATATGGCGGAGATGAATGCTACCGCTTCCTTCTTACCACTAAGGCAGAATCATCCGCATCTTCGTCCTCTGATGTTCCATGTGACTCACATGTGGGTGGTGTTGTTTTATCTCCATCACTGTGTGGCAGTGACACATCAGTGGCCGGAGGTGGATTGGCTGCAGCACTGTGTGTCACTGACACATCAGGAGGCGGAGATGTGGATGTAGAAGCAGCAGCAGCATTCATCAGCGCCAAGCCTTGTGGCGGCAATGCCATGATGAGGGTCTGCAGGGCATGGAAGGACCCAGCTACATCTCGCTGGTGTGCAGCCGTGGCAGCCATTCTTTCCGCCTGCATCCGCTCCATGTTCTCCATGATCCTCCGCATGTGTCCCAACTCCCGCCTGACGTCGCTGGAGCCACTCTGACTAGACAGTTGTCCTTGTCTCAGAGTCAGGACTCCAGCGATGTCAGCCATGGATCGTTGGAGAGCATGGAGCGGACTGTGGGTGTCCGTTAGGGACTGTAAGTGGTCCCTGATGGGACTGAGACACCCACATATGGCATCTAGTTTGGCTGCCATGAGGTCGAACCCCACCCGCACCTGATCAGCCATCTTCTCCTGGCACCCTAACACACGGCATTGGAAGGCCATGTGTTGTTCATGGGGGTCCTGGGAGACAGCCATGGTGGTGGGTGCTTCCTGCTGTGTGGTCTGTGCAGGGGGTGAGGTCTCCTCGATGCAGCTGGGCTGCCCTGCTCCTGGAGGTGAGGTGCCGAAACTGTCCATGAGCTCTTGGAGGGCGTCGGTGTCGAAGGTGTGGAGGTCCTCTTTGTCATCAGTGAAGAGATGTTCGGTCTGCTCTGCAGGAGGTGTTGATTCTCCCTCTGCAATGTGAAGGGGAGATGCAGTTTAACATTGTGTTCACATGTATGTTGACGCATTGTACAAGTTTACATACAGACTGCTTGACAATGTACATTGTGACTGGGAGGAGCTGCCTATTTGATGCGGGACAGTAGACATTTCGACAACATCACGGATGTGTGATTGTACTTGTACATTGTCATCTCACATTTCCCTGCTATGCCAAATGTGATTGGCCAGTTTCTACACACAAGCAGCACCAGTTCTGTCCTCTATTCTGTTGTGAACGTGTTGCAGTTTGTACCACATTGTTGTCAATGTTGATGTGCTCTGAATGTTATGTGTGTGTGCTGCATTTTGGGAGAGTCGCCCCTGCAGCGCTGATTTTGCTGCCCCTTATCCCTTTCAAGCGGTGTGCCTTTGACTTCTGTGCTTATACAGTGCTGAGATGTTGCATACTTGGGTAAATTGGGCTCTTGGTGGGAGTTGGGACTCTGGGGCATGGTTTGTCCACAGATGTGTTGTTGACGTCAGGGGTTGTTTGTGCACGTGGATATGTCAGAGGGTGACCTGCTCCTTTACGGATGTGGTCCACACTCAGCCACCTCAATGTCGTGGCGTGCAACATGTCATGATATATTGACTGCAGCAATGCTATTCGTCATGCAGTGTCATTTGCATTGTCAGTGTGGCTCACAGACACGCCGCTTTGCTGGGTTTGGCACATGTGCATGGGTTGGTTGTGAGATTGGTGATGTGTGGAAAGGGCCCCCTCTGGGCACATAGTCGACGGGTGCCTACTTGCTGTTTCTAGGTGCAGTGTGCCAAGGGGATCAGGGACATGATCCAGAGTCATTGTGGGTGTGCACTGTGCTATACTTAATTGTGCATGTGTGACATTGTGCCCATCTCCCCCCGTCCCCCCCGTCCCCCCCGTCCCTGGTCATTACTCACCCTGTTGCTGTTGTGTCAGGTCATGTTGAGCAGTGTCCGGTCCCCCAACTCCTGCCACCGTCTCCACACTGTTGACTGTGGACACCATTTCCTCCATCTCATCCAGCTCCTCCTGTGGCGCTGGACTCCCACCTCCAGTCTGCATTGCTGCCTTCTGGTTGTTGCCGAGTTTCTGCTTGGTTTTGCGCTTCACATCATTCCAGTGCCTCTTGAGCTCTTCCATTGTCCTCCTCAGCACTCCGACTGCATTCACCTTGTCCAAGATGGACTGCCATATTCCAATTTTTGTTGCCAATGACACAGTGGAGGTGACGAACAGTTGTTGATGGTGTTCTATCACCTCCATTATCAGGATCCTTTTTTCCTGCGGACTGAACCGCGTCTTCCTCTTCCTCTTCTCCTTGCCCTTCCCTGACCCCGAGGTCCCAGGCTGGTCCTCCGTGGGGCTTGTGGGGTTCTGGTTGTCCTCTATACTTGCTCCGGCTACCTCCATTGTGCTTCGCAGTTGTTTTTTTTCTTTCTGCTTTTATGGTGTTTTTTCCTACCTGATGTGTGTGAATTGCAGGCCTGGTGCAGCTTATCGCCGATTTTTTTATCGCGGTTGGGCCCATCGCCACTTTTTTCACGATCGGCTTTAGATTTTTATTGCCGTCCCGGTAATTTTATCGCGGACATTTGACGCGTTATTGGGAAACTATCACATGTTACCGCCGTGTTGAGAATAAGACGTTAACACAACGTATTTTCCCGCGATAGACGGCGATATGAAAAATTGCGTTAACCTATTTTGACAAAGATTATCGCACATGCTTGTGAATATCCCCCGCGGTTTCTAATTCTGAGCTGTGCAGAATATATATGTGATGACTTACATGACTTTTTCATTCAAACAAACTGTAACATTAAAGATATCAAATTGAAGACATCAAGAGAACTTTGCTGTACGCATATGTTAAATTTTTGCAGGTACTTTAAGCAACGATTTGAAATTTTACTGTTCTTCATCAACAGGTGCTCATCACATTCATATGCTGTTCTGGGTCAAAGATGCACCTTATGTTGAAACAGACACAGATGAGTCTGTACTTTCTTTCATAGAACACTTTATTACATGTAGCATTCCAAAAGACACTGTTGAAAAAAGGATAAAGCAGCAAGTACTGTGTTTCCAATCACATAGATGTGGAAAGTACAGTCAGCAGAAATATTTTATTATTTTCTTGGCTCCCCATTGACCCTTCATGTTTTTCACAGTCTGGAGCCAGTTCCTTCTTCCCAGTTCTCTTTGAAAAAAAAGAAAAAGTATAAAACTGTTAGAAAAATCTTCTTTAAAAACAATAGTACTTTTTTCAAACATTTCAAAAGTACCCCATAAATTCCTCCCAGGATGGGAGACACAGTTTCTGACTGCTCCTGTATTTCAACCTGCACTCCTCTGGGCTGAATTCATACTTACTGACAAGGGACTCCTTCATAATGGAATACCTCAACCTCTTCCTCTTCTCTACGGCCAGTAGGGCATCCCTTCCATCACCAGAAATATGACTCTAAAGGCCAGCTCCACAATCCTCCTCAGAGATACTCTCTACCTCTAGAGCTACTTCATATGCCTAAAACAACCTGTCTATATCACCCCCTCCTAACAGTCAGTCACCATGGGGCAGATTCACAAGGACTGGCGCATCCCTGCATATTAGCAGGGATGCGCCAGTACTGATGCGACACGCAATTCTACCCATGCGCCACCATGGATGCGTCGCATTTACAATGCGGCGCACCGTGGCGCAGGAATAGACAGATGCGTGTCGCATCTGATGGCGTAAGGGCGGCGCATTGCTGGAATCCTGTCACAAGCGTGACGCAACTCCAGCAATGTTCAGGGACCGCCCATACCTAATGTGCTGCGCCACTCCTTACGCCTGCTTCAAGCAGGCGTAAGGTTTTGTTGCAGCGGCCTCTGAAAAGTGACTCCGTGAAATCTTGTAGATTTCACTGCGTCACTTTTACGAGGCTTTTTCCGACGGAACGCCCACCCTGCATACATTAAACCTGACGCAGGTTTAATGTGGCACAGGGCTTTACAACGTGACGCATCTCCCTAGAAGGGTCACGTTGTAAATAAGTCATAACGTGGTGCATTGTTTACGCTGCCGCTGCGTCACAGAAGTGACGCAAAGGCGGCGCAAATGTGTTGCAAGGGGCTTGTAAATCTGCCCCCAAGTCTCTGGGTATATGGACTATTTCTTCTGCACTGGATGCAGTACCTTTGCTCCCACCATTTTTAGAAGACTCTAACAGCTATTTGGGCTTCAAGTCCACCTTCTTGACAGTCACTTCATGAGATAACAAGACCTTCTCTCCTCGAAGGCTCTCTCAGCCTTAGCTTTTCTCTCCTCTGCAGCCAGCTGCAGCCTCAGGTCCCTCTCAGCCTGTCTGTCCTTGACCTCCTCAGGGGACTGGGTTTGGGAGGAGACTCTACTTCCTGTATTGATTCAAATAGGGAACTCTCTCTCTGTGGGGGATCCGCTCTATACTCTGGAGCCTTTGCCCAGTCATTTCTCTGCTCCGTTCCCTCCTTCTCTGAGCCACTACCCTTAGGGGTCCTGATTCTAAGGTCAACTACAATCAGGATTATCCCTTCTCAACAGTGCTGAAGTACTCCTCTTAAAACTCTTCCTGTGGTGCAGATTGCACTCTGCGGATGTCCTACCAGGCTCTAAGGGCGAACTAGTACTCAAACCTGGACGTACAGGTAAGTAAATGGGTGTGTGAATGGTTTTATGGGTTTTTGACTGAGTGTTACAGTCACTGTCCTGCTATATGAGCGATTGGTACATAAATGCTTTTGTGGCAGTGTAACTGGGTGTGTAAGTGCCTGCCTGACTGTGCGAGCGTTTGCAAATGACATACTATTAAATTGCATACTATAAGCAAGCATCCACATCTGATTTCAAACACATTCATTCATATTGGTCTATTAAAATTAATATACATTCAGTATACCAATTCCTCATTCTCCTTTTTCTGCTCACTGTATTTTTTGTTAATATTCTCATCTAAGCACCTTTGTATTTTCCCTTCTAGTATAGTGTCTAGAAACTACACAATTCTTTTCTGCTTACAAACACTCACTATTTTTTATCTAAATATACTTTTATATAGTACAACCTAATTAACACACCTGTAAAAGCTTTTTGCTATTCTGTCAGTTTTATTTCTATGTCTGGTAACATCTGTTTTCATTCCAAATCTCCAGTCAGAGCTCCTGCGAACCACCGCCACTCTCAGAAGAAAAGCAGCTAAAATGTCTACCCTTCACCATGCTCTTACACATGCTTTGCTCATTTTTGTTATACCACTTCTAAATGGTCAGTATTTCTTTCACCCTTTCCATGTTTTCTGTGAAGAAGCTCAATTTGGCTGTTTTTTCCACAAATCTGCAAATCCTCCACCATGCTCAGCGTGGCCCCTTGGGTAACTTTGTGGTGGATTAGCAGGAATGCACGGGATCTATGACTGTATATGTGAGTGTCTGAGTGGATCTGTGAGTGTGTGTGTGAGTGTCTGTGTGGGTCTGTGAGTGGGTGTGCGAGTGCCTGTGTGGGACTGTGACTAAGTGTGTGAGTATCTCCATGAGTGAATATGTGAGTGTCTATATGGGTCTGTGAGAGGGTGTGAGAGTGTCCGTGTGGGTCTATGGAAGGGTTTGAGAGTGTCTGAGTAGGTCTATGAGTCGGTGTGAGAGCACCTGCATGGGTCTGTGAGTAGGTGTGAGAATGTCTGAGTAGGTCTGTGAGTGTGTGTGAGAGCAGCTACATTGGTCTGTGAGTGAGTGTCTGTGTGGGACTGTGGGAGCATCTAATTAGGTTTATGAGTGGGTGTGAGAATCTGAGTAGGTCTGTGAGTGGGTTTGAGAGTACCTGCATGGGTCTGTGAATGGGTGTGAGAGTGCCTGCATGGGTCTATGAATGAGCATGTGAGTGTCGATGTGGGACTGTGACTGGGTGGGTGAGTGTCTGTGTTGGTCTAAGAGTGGGTGTGTGAGTATCTGTGTGGCACTGTGACTGAGTGTGTGAGTGTCTTTGTGGGTCTGTGGGAGTGTCTGAATAGGTCTCTGAGTGGATGTGAGAGTGTCTGTATGGGTCTGTGAGTGGGTTTGAGAATCTGAGTAGGTCTGTGAGTGGGTGTGAGAGTGCCTGCGTGGGTCTATGAATGAGTGTGTGAGTGTCTATGAGAGACTGTGACTGGGTGTGTGAGTGTGTATATTGGTCTGTGACTGGGTCTGTGAGTATCTGTGTGGCACTGTGACTGGGTGTGTGAGTGTGAGTGGGTGTGTGAGCAGATATATATATAGGCTGCAATAGATGCACTTCATCAACTGTTCCCCAGTTAGTGATGATGGCACACCTGGTTCCTTGTATTTTACCCGTGCCACATGGCATTCACAGTGGTTTTCAGGAACATATACTCGTGTTACCTCATCTAATTCAAGAATAAGTTTCTATCACAGATACGTCTTGGGAGACTTATATTTTAATAACGCCCTTTTCCATACATTGATAATGCCTCTAACTTTGCCCACACTTGCTTACCTTTCAACACACTGCGCATCACTGGAGTTACAGAATGCTGGGCCATCTGCACTGCTATATAGAGCACTAGTCTTTTGTCTATGTCTGTCACTGTAGTTTGCTTGTCATTTTTGCGCCTAGTCATCGGCTGATGACAAGATGATTTTATTGCATGCTGCAAAATTGCCAGGTTTTTGCCATGTCACAATAAACATAGAAAAGTCACTAATAGATACTATAAATACAATGTCCATTTTCAAAGCGCGGTATGTGATCAAGACCACAGGCTTGTGGTCGAAACGCATCATCCTGACATGCTAAGGCAATAAACTGATTCATTTTATCTTCAACTGGAGTCTGTGCCCTTGTTTGGCCTGCTGCGGTCGTTCACTGGGAATCTGGTTTCACATATATATATATATATATATATATATATATATATATTATCTACTGGCGGTCGCCAGTAGATAGTTATAGTTAGGACCTATTTTCCATAGGAAATCCGCAACATTCTATTTGAAATAACTTCGGCGCCGGTTGACGAATCTTCGCGAAAGTTTCCAACTTGTTGGGGCGCTCCCGGTCCGCTCCTATCCTGAAAGTCTTGGGGTGATTTGTCAACCGGGGCCGAGAAAAAGGGGGTCCCAAAACGCGTTTTCCCCATTCATTTTTCCATAGGAACCTTTCATCGCAGCTACAGCCCGAACTGCTGAACGGAATTACACCAAATTTGGCAAAGAGGTAGCCCTTGGTTCAGTGTCGTGCCTTTTGCTTAAATGGTGTAAATCCGTTCAGTAGTTCCTGAGAAAATCAAAAGTAAAGTCATATATATATCTATGGCCGAGTAGGGTCCGCGTACCCTCCCGATCACGAGCTGCATGCTAATTGGCTGTCAAGTGGCTGTCAACACTCCAAATCAGGAAGTGTTGGCAGCCATTTTGTCCCTCGGTAGAACCGAGGTACAGAAACAAGTGCGCAAAGCGCAAAAGGGGGCAGGGTAGAAACACCCTGACCCCTAGGTCTGCTCAGGGGTCCCACAAGGACCCCTGGGCAGAAAAGCATTTTTTTTTTTTTAAATCGGCGGGATGCGCTTAGGGTGCGCCGATCCCACCAGAAAAAAAAAAGAAACAAGTGCGCAAAACGCACAAAGGAGGCAGGGTAGAAACACCCTGACCCCTAGGTCTGCTCAGGGGTCCCACAAGGACCCCTGGGCAGAAAAAGCATTTAAAAAAAAAAAAAATCAGCGGGATGCGCTTAGGCTGCGCGGATCCCGCCGAGAAAAAAACGAAGCGCGGTCTCCCGCGCTTGTTGTTAATTGCCCCGGGTGGGCCAAGTCCCGGGGGCATGCAGGGGTTTATTTATAATATGTGGGGGGCCTCTAAGGCCCCCCAATCCCTGGGGACCACCACCCCCGGGGCTTTAAAAATGGTGCGGGAGGGCTCTCGGCCTTCCCGCAGCCCCGGGGACCGCCATCCCCGGGGCTTCTTTTTAAAATTAATAGTACCTGTGTGGGGGCCCAGCCCCCCACGCCTCGGGACCGCCACCTCCCGGGCACTAACAAAATAAATGTGGGGGTCCGTTCGGACCTCGAAGCCCGGGGACCACCACCTCCCGGGGCTGTGCACTGAGATGGGAGTGGGCCGTGCGGCCCCCTCCTGGAGCCTGTGGTGGCCCTGGGGACCGCCACCCCCAGGGCCGGCTCCTGCAGTGTCCCGGGGTGCCTACCCCGGGACACTGCTGTTTGAAATGGCAGGACGGGAGCCTCGCGGCTCCCGCCCTGTCATTGCAAACTTGCTTAGCTTCATTGAAGCGAGAGCAGAAACCTGCTCTCGCTTCAATGAAGCAGCGCAGAACTGCTTTCCATAAGGGGAGCTGCATGTCAGCAGCTCCCCTTGTGGAAAAGCAATGCCGGCTCCCGCAGGACGCGGGGAGCCGTTGGGACCGTGCGGGGATTGGGGACCCCCCCACGGTCCCCAACTAGTGGCCAGGCCCCAGGGAATGGGGTCCCCAGGGCTATTAGTGGCCTGGGAGGGGCCAAGCAGCCCCCTCCCCCAAAAAAAAAAATGGAAAAAAAAAGGTTAAGGCCGGCCCCGGGGATGGGGTCCCCGGGGCCTTAAATGGCCTGAGGAGGGGGCCACACAGCCCCCTCCAAAGATTTTAATTATAAAAAAAGAGGCATGCCCCAGGGGATGGGGTCCCCGGGGCCAATAGAGGCCCAGGGATGGGGGCCACGCGGCCCCTTCCCGTTTTGTTTAAAAAAAAAAATCATCAGGCCCCGGGGATGGGGTCCCCGGGGCCAAAGTGGCCAAGGAGAGGGGGCCACGCAGCCCCCCTCCCATACAAAAATAAAAAATAAAAAAGACCGGCATTGTGCCGGAGGCCCCGCCCCTCTCTGCAGCAGTCTGCAAACACGCCCCTGGCGCGTTTGCAGATGGGGAACGATTCCCCTTGAATACTGGGGGTCCTAGGGGGCCAACTAGCCCACCAGGAACCTCCAGTATGCGCCAGAGGCTGTGTTGCAGAGAGGTGTACAGAGGCCATGCCCTTTTACACCTCTCTGCAACGCAGCTCTGTCGCTTTGGAGGTACATGGTGGGCTAGTTGGACTCCAGGGACCCTCAGGATTCAAGGGGACTTAATCCCCCAACTTAAAAACGCGCCACGGGGCGCGTTTGCACAGTGGTGAAGGGAGGGGTGGGGCTTCAGGTGACATGTGTGCAAACAGGCCCCGTGGTGCGTTTTAAGATGGAGAATTAAATCCTCTTCAATCCTGAGGGTCCCTGGGGGCCAACTAGCCCACCAGGTACCTCCAGTAAGCGCCACTGGAGCTGCGTTGCAGAGTGTTGTAAGCGGGGCGTGGCCTCTGTACACCTCTCTGCAACGCAGCCCCTATGTAAAGTCATATATATATCTATGGCGAGTAGGGTCCGCGCACCTTCCCGATCACGAGCTGCATGCTAATTGGCTGTCAAGTGGCTGTCAACATCTCCAAATCAGGAAGTGTTGGCAGCCATTTTGTCTCCTCGGTAGAACCGAGGTACAGAAACATGCGCAAAGCGCAGGCGCAGGGTAGAAACACCTCTGACCCCCTAGGTCTGCTCAGGGGTCCCACAAGGACCCCTGGGCAGAAAAAGCATTTAAAAAAAAAAAAATCAGCGGGATGCGCTTAGGCTGCGCGGATCCCGCCGAGAAAACGAACGGACGCGGTCTCCCGCGCTTTGTCTATCAATTAGCCCTCGGGTGGGCCAAGTCCCGGGGGCATGCAGGGGTTTATTTATAATAGTGGGGGGCCTCTGCGGCCCCCCAATCCCTAGGGACCCACCACCCCCGGGCTTTGGAAAAATCGGTGCGGGAGGGTTCTCGGCCCTCCCGCAGCCCCGGGGACCGCCATCCCCCGGGCTTCTTTTTTTAAAATTATTAGTACCTGTGTGGGGGCTCCGAGCCCCCACACGCCCCGGGGACCGCCACCTCCCGGGGCACTAACAAAATAAATGTGGGGGTCCGTTTCGGACTCTCGCAGCCCCGGGGACCACCACCTCCCCGGGGCTGTGCACTAGATGGGAGGGGGGCCGTGGCGGCCCTCCTGGGCCTGTGGTGGCCCTGGGGACCGCCACCCCCAGGGCCGGCTTCCTGCAGTGTCCCGGGTGCCTACCCCGGGACACTGCTGTGCTTGAGCTGGCAGGACGGGAGCCTCGCGGCCCCGCCCCTGTCATTGCAAACTTGCTTTGCTTCATTGAAGCGGAGCAGAAACCTGCTCTCGCTTCAATGAAGCAGCGCAGAACTGCTTTCTCCATAACGGGGAGCTGCATGTCAGCAGCTCCCCTTATGGGAAAGCAATGCCGGCTCCCGCAGGACGCGGGGAGCCGTTGGAACCGTGCAGGGATTGGGGACCCCCACGGTCCCCAACTAGTGGCCAGGCCCCAGGGGATGGGGTCCCCAGGGCTATTAGTGGCCTGGGCAGGGGCCACGCAGCCCCCTCCCCCCAAAAAAAAAAAGGAAAAAAAAAGGTTAAGGCCGGCCCGGGGGATGGGGTCCCCGGGGCCTTAAATGGCCTGGAGGAGGGGGCCACACAGCCCCCTCCAAAGATTTTAATTATAAAAAGAGGGCATGCCCCGGGGGATGGGGTCCCCGGGGCCAATAGAGGCCCAGGGAAGGGGGGCCACGCGGCCCCCTTCCCGTTTTGTTTAAAAAAAAAAAATCATCAGGCCCCGGGGGATGGGGTCCCCGGGGCCAAAAGTGGCCAAGGGAAGGGGGGCCACGCAGCCCCCCTCCCATACAAAATAAAAATGAAAAAGACCGGCATTGTGCCGGAGGCCCCGCCCCTCTCTGCAGCAGTCTGCAAACACGCCCCTGGGCGCGTTTGCAGATGGGGAACGACCCCTTGAATACTGGGGGTCCCTGGGGGCCAACTAGCCCACCAGGAACCTCCAGTATGCGCCAGGAGCTGTGTTGCAGAGAGGTGTACAGAGGCCATGCCCCTTTTACACCTCTCTGCAACGCAGCTCTGTCGCGCTTTTTGGAGGTACATGGTGGGCTAGTTGGACTCCAGGGACCCTCAGGATTCAAGGGGACTTAATCCCCCAACTTAAAACGCGCCACGGGGCGCGTTGCACAGTGGTGAAGGGAGGGGGTGGGGCTTCAGGTGACATGTGTGCAAACAGGCCCCGTGGTGCGTTTTAAGATGGAGAATTAAATCCTCTTCAATCTCTGAGGGTCCCTGGGGGCCAACTCAGCCCACCAGGTACCTCCAGTAAAGCGCTACAGAGCTGCGTTGCAGAGTGTTGTAAAAAGGGCGTGGCCTCTGTACACCTCTCTGCAACGCAGCCTCCCTGGCGCATACTGGAGGTTCCTGGTGGGCTAGTTGGAATTAATTCTCCAACTTAAACGCGCCACAGGGCGTGTTTGCAGACATGTCACCTCAGGCCCCCACCCCTTCCTTCACCATTGTGCAAATATTCCTCTAAAATCAGCCGAACTACGAATTCCGATTTACTCACCTATTATCAGGAGAGACCTCAGTGCTGCATCTTTGAGCCCAGTACTGATCCTGAAAAGTAACTTTAACCGTACTTACCAGTAACTTGAATTTCCTTCCATAGGCTAACATTGACTGGTTTCACTTGGAAATTCTTCTAAGTGTGGAGTTTTGGAACTTTAGAATATCCCTCTTAAATCAGCCGAAGTACGAATTCCGATTTACTCACCTGTTATCAGGAGAGACCTCAGTGCTGCATCTTTGAGCCCAGTACTGATCCTGAAAAGTAATTTTAACCGTACTTACCAGTAACTTGAATTTCCTTCCATAGGATATCATTGCCTGCTTTTTGCTTGAAAAAGTTTGTCGATTTTTGAAACATACAAATATTCCTCTAAAATCAGCAGAACTACGAATTCGATTTACTCACCTGTTATCAGGAGAGACCTCAGTGCTGCAACTTTGAGCCCAGTACTGATCCTGAAAAGTAATTCTAACCGTACTTACCAGTAACTTGAATTTCCTTCCATAGGCTAACATTGACTGGTTTCACTTGGAAATTCTTCTAAGTGTGGAGTTTTGTAACTTTATTATATTCCTCTAAAATCAGCTGAACTACGAATTCCAATTTACTCACCTGTTATCAGGAGAGACCTCAGTGCTGCATCTCTGAGCCCTGTACAGATCCTGAAAAGTAATTCTAACCGTACTTACCAGTAACTTGAATTTCCTTCCATAGGCTAACATTGACTGGTTTCACTTGGAAATTCTTCTAAGTGTGGAGTTTTGGAACTTTATAATATTCCTCTAAAATCAGCTGAACTACGAATTCCAATTTACTCACCTGTTATCAGGAGAGAACCCAGTGCTGCATCTTTAGCCCAGCACTGACCCTGAAAAGTAATTCTAACCGTACTTACCAGTAACTTGTATTTCCTTCCATAGGAATCCATTGTCTGGTTTTCAGCAGAAAAGTTTGTGTCGATTTTCACAAACTACAAATATTCCTTAAAAATCGCCTGTATGACTTAAACGCATTCTTTCAACTGTTTACAGGAGATGCACTCAGTGCTGGATCCAGGATCCACCACTGAGTAAGAAAAAGTAACGATAACACTACTTACCTGCTAAGTGAATTTCCTCCCATAGGATAACATTGGTGATTCTATGTGAAAAAGTTTCTAAGTGTCAACTTTTAAAATACAATAATATTCCATAAAAATCACTACTGTAAACAAAACGCTTTTACTCAACTGTTCACAGGAGATGTCCCAGGACTGAATCTAGGATCCAGTCCTGTGGTTAGAAAAGTAATCCATAAAGTAACTAATTGCATTTAACTAGAAATTCACATTGAGCTCAATGTTGCATTGTGTTTGAAATTGTGTTGCCCATTGTTGCAATGGGCAACACAACTTCAAACAAAGTTACAGTTGTTGCAACTGTAACTACTGTACTTAAAGTCTATTGCCTATTGGCAAAGTATTTAAACTAAAGTAATTCATTCTGAGAAAGTATATTTTGTAATGTAATGTATAATGTAATTACAATGTAATTTAAAAAATAAAATATCTAAAAATAAATAGTTTAAAAAAGGTAGTAAATCAGTATCAAAAAAATAAATATAACAATTAATACATTTAAAAATTGTCATTTACAAAACCTTTGAAATTCACTGAAAAAAACCATAGGTTTCAGACATGTTATAGTTAGGAATTAGCATTTAAAAAACCTTTGAAATTCACTAGAAAAACCATAGGTTTCAGGCACGTTATAGTTAGAAATTAGCATTTAAAAACCTTACAAATTCACTGAAAAAACCATAGGTTTTAGGGACAGTTATAGTTTGTTGGACATTGCACTCGTACAAAACCCGTGGAAATTCCCCCGTTCTAGTTAGTTCGGCGAACTATAACTCGCGCCCCGCAATGCACTGCTGATGACGTCACATATTACATCACTCATGACATGGTCAGTGACATCACTGATGACATCACTGATGACATCTCAAATGACATCACTGATGACATCACTGATGACATCATCCAGTGACTGTGTGTTTCTGTAAAGTTTAAATATGTTTAATATATATAGGGAAAGGCGTATTGAAGAATGAGTGGGTGTATAAGTGTCTGTATGGATGATTTAGTAGGTGCGTGACTAACACTATAAGTGAGTGATTAAACGTATCTTACTGAGTGCATGGGTTAGTGACTAAACTGGGTGAATGTCTGTATCCGTCTGTCTGTTGCTGTGTAAGTGGCTTCATGGGTTTGTGAATAGCTACATGAGTGTCTATATGAGTTATTGATTGGTTGTCTGAGTATCTGTATGGGTGCCTGAGTGTTTGTGTGGGTGGGGTGTGTGCCACTCTGTGCATAGATGTGTGAGTGGGTGATTCACTGGGTGGATGGTTTCAAGAGTGCATTTGTGATAGACTGTATGGGTGGGTAAGTGTGTGTAAGAGTGTGTTAGTGAGTAAATGTATGTCCCAGTGGTACATGTGTGAGTAACTACATATGTGAAAGGCAGTATATATGTGTGTTGGAGTATATAAATAGCTATAAGCGAGAGTGTGTGATTGTGAGAGTGACTGTATGGATGAGTGTGTGCTTGTATCAGTGATTGTATAAGAGCGTAAGAATGTGCTAGTATTTGTATGAGCAAGTGAGCTGGTGTGTGGATAACTGTATAGGTGAGTAAATGGCAGTGTGTTTAATTATTTGCATGACTGACTAGGTGTGTGAGTACCTTCTATCAATGAGTGGCGGTGTTTGGAGTGTCTCAAATAGGAGTATGAGTGCATATGATAGTCCTGTACTGGAGTGACCGTAAGTATGAGTGACTGTACGGGTGAGTGAGTGGATGTGTGTGTAGACCTAAGAATCAGTGAGTGGGTATGTAGTTATTGGTGTTGGAGTGTCTATGGTTTTGCGAATGGCAGTCTGTAATTTAGAGTGGGTGTATCAAAGGTTATATTAGGTGTGAGGAGGTGCATCAGATTATCACGTGTATGATGTCATCAGTGATGTCATCAGTGATGTCATTTGAGATGTCATCAGTGATGTCATCAGTGATGTCACTGACCATGTCATGAGTGATGTAATATGTGACGTCATCAGCAGTGCATTACGGGGCGCGAGTTATAGTTCGCCGAACTAACTATAACGGGGAATTTCACGGGTTTTGTACGAGTGCAATGTCCAACTAACTATAACTGTCCCTAAAACCTATGTTTCAGTGAATATATATATATATATATCAAAAAATCGATCACTCCTTTTAAGTAACCAGAGGACACAGCGGGGATGCGTTTGGGAGTTCCTTTAATGACACTCGTTCGGCATAATGCATTTCGAGCTGTTGTGTGCCTTCCTCAGATGCCGCTTGCAGTCAATAGGTTCCATTTACCTCCTCCATTGAAAATACCATGGCCTCCCTTTTGTTGGAGGTCTGCAGCTGCAGTCTGATGTTGGGGACTGCAACTACCATCATTCCATGTTCCGGTGAGTACTGCCAGTGGAGTCAGGAGTCCGCTCACATGAGCGCTGTTGTGCCTGGCATGGGAGGGGCTTGATATTTTAAAGGAAACCCCTAAATTATTGTCCAGGACCCCTCGGGGTCCCCAACGTTCTGCCCCATTCGGCAAAGACAAGCTGGGCCGTAAAACAGAATATAATCTTCCTGCTTCCCCGTGAAGTCACGGTCTGTACTTGACAGCTGGCCACTTGCCTGGCCTGCTTCTGAGGCGGTCCTGTAGTATTCGATCCCTCGGTAAAGAAAATTGCCATGTTGCCAACAATCCACAGGACACTTGGAGAACGGGTCCTCTAACATGCATGCTGGCAGCACGTGAAAACATCAAAAATCGATCACTCCTTTTAAGTAACCAGAGGACACAGCGGGGATGCGTTTGGGAGTTCCTTTAATGACACTCGTTCGGGCACAATGCATTTCCGAGCTATGTGTGCCTTCCTCAGATGCCGCTTGCAGTCAATAGGTTCCATTTACCTCCCTCCCTTGAAATACTATGGCCCTCCCTTTTGTAGGAGGTCTGCTGGCTCCACTTGATTGAATGCAGCTGCAGTCTGATGTTGGGGACTGCAACCACCATCATTCCATGTTCCGGTGAGTACTGCCAGTGGAGTCAGGGAGTCCGCTCACATGAGCGCTGTTGTGCCTGGCACGGGAGGGGGCTTGATGTTGTAAAGGAAACCCCTAAATTATTGTCAAGGACATCCTCGGGTCCCCAAGCGCTTCTGCCCTATTCGCAAAGACAAGCCGGGCCGTAAAACAGGAATATAATCTTCCTGCTTCTCCGTGAAGTCACGGTCTGCACTTGACAGCGGCCACTTGCCTGGCCTGCTTCTGAGGCGGTCCTGCGGTATCCGATCCCTCGGTAAAGAAAATTGCCACGTTGCCAACAATCCACAGGACACTTGGAAAACGGGTCCTCTAACACACGTGCTGGCATGCACGTGAAAACATCAAAAAATCGATCACTCCTTTTAAGTTTTAGTAACCAGAGGACACAGCGGGGATGCGTTTGGGAGTTCCTTTAATGACACTCGTTCGGCATAATGCATTTCGGCTTGTGTGTGCCTTCCTCAGATGCTGCTTGCAGTCAATAGGTTCCATTTACCTCCTCCCTTGAAATACTATGGCCCTCCCTTTTGTAGGAGGTCTGCTGGCTCCACTTGATTGAATGCAGCTGCAGTCTGATGTTGGGGACTGCAACTACCATCATTCCATGTTCCGGTGAGTACTGCCAGTGGAGTCAGGAGTCCGCTCACATGAGCGCTGTTGTGCCTGGCACGGGAGGGGGCTTGATGTTGTAAAGGAAACCCCTAAATTATTGTCAAGGACATGCTCGGGTCCCCAACGTTCTGCCCTATTCGCAAAGACAAGCCGGGCCGTAAAACAGGAATATAATCTTCCTGCTTCCCCGTGAAGTCACGGTCTGTACTTGACAGCGGCCACTTGCCTGGCCTGCTTCTGAGGCGGTCCTGCGGTATCCGATCCCTTGGTAAAGAAAATTGCCACGTTGCCAACAATCCACAGGACACTTGGAGAACGGGTCCTCTAACACGCGTGCTGGCAGCACGTGAAAACATCAAAAAATCGATCACTCCTTTTAAGTAACCAGAGGACACAGCGGGGATTTGTTGGGGAGTTCCTTTAATGACACTCGTTCGGCATAATGCATTTCGGCTTGTGTGTGCCTTCCTCAGATGCCTCTTGCAGACAATATGTTCCATTTACCACCTCCCTTGAAATACCATGGCCCTCCCTTTTGTAGGAGGTCTGCTGGCTTCACTTGATTGAATGCAGCTGCAGTCTGATGTTGGGGACTGCAACTACCATCATTCCATGTTCCGGAGAGTACTGCCAGTGGAGTCAGGAGTCTGCTCACATGAGCGCTGTTGTGCCTGGCATGGGAGGGGGCTTGATGTTGTAAAGGAAACCCCTAACTTATTGTCCAGGACTCCCTTGGGTCCCCAACGTTCTACCCCATTCGCAAAGACAAGCCGGGCCGTAAAATGGGAATATAATCTTCCTGCTTCCCCATGAAGTCACGGTCTGTACTTGACAGCGGCCACTGGCCTGGCCTGCTTCTGAGGCGGTCCTGCGGTATCCGATCCCTCGGTAAAGAAAATTGCCACTTTGCCAACAATCCACAGGACACTTGGAGAACGGGTCCTCTAACACGCGTGCTGGCAGCACGTGAAAACATCAAAAAATCGATCACTCCTTTTAAGTAACCAGAGGACACAGCGGGGATGCGTTGGGGAGTTCCTTTAATGACACTCGTCGGCATAATGCATTTTGGCTTGTGTGTGTCTTCCTCAGATGCCTCTTGCAGTCAATAGGTTCCATTTACCTCCTCCCTTGAAATACTATGGCCCTCCCTTTTGTAGGAGGTCTGCTGGCTTCACTTGATTGAATGCAGCTGCAGTCTGATGTTGGGGACTGCAACTACCATCATTCCATGTTCCGGTGAGTACTGCCAGTGGAGTCAGGAGTCCGCTCACATGAGCGCTGTTGTGCCTGGCACAGGAGGGGGCTTGATGTAGTATATATATATATATATATATTTATTTTTTTTAATTTATGCGAGATCCGTAGATCTGTTGCAGATTTACACGAGGGGCTGCACCGAGGCCTGTGGTGGGGGCACGGATCTTGCACATGTAAAAAAAAATGTTCGTAAATAATTTCTTGCCCATCATACCTACTTTTGACACCTATGAAACACAAACAGGGGGTCAGGGAACCTCTGCCCTGACTCCTTCGTATAAATTGCAGCCTATATTTCAGCCCCAGGAAAAATTTCCTGATACATAAAATGGCGGGTGCAACTTTTCTCTCAGCTTGCGGCCAGCCAATCAGGGCCTTGGTGGTGATGTGTGACATTGACGATTCCCCCCAAGGGATCCGTGGAGTGTCCGCGTCACTAGATATACAACTAGCTCAGTACTATTACTTACCTGTACCATTCACTCCGTTGTCTGGTGCTCTCTTTACATTGGTCTACCCCTGGAAGTCAGCACCTAGACACCTACGGGTAGTAGTGCGCTTGTAGAAATCCTAATTTAGATCGGTAAGGAGCTCCTATAACTAACAAATCAAGAGCGCTAAGGCTGACTACTTCAGATCCCAACTTAATCAAGCCGCTAATCGCCCCAAGAAACTTTTTGAACAGGTTAAACAGCAATCGGTGGAAACACCAAACCGCTCTGACTCTGGAGTCAGCCCACCTTCATGCGATGAACTGGCTGCTTTCTTTACTGAGAAATCAAGACTCATCAATATTGATCTTGATTCCAGGAAGGCTCTATTGCTATCCTATGGGTCTGCACCCCCCCCGGCCCTGTTAGAGAAGATCGAACCAATTAGCCTGAGCACCAAGAACAATGCCTCATGGGGCACCTTTACTCCCCTCAGTGAAAGAGACATTAACAAGATTCTTCAGAGTATCAACCCATCTAATCACTTCAGCGACCCGTTGCCACCTTCCATCTTCAAAGAAATCAAGGATGTAGTCACTCCCATCTGGACAAAGATTGTCAATGCGTCTCTGTCACAAGGCACGATCCCGGAGTGCCTAAAAGCAGCTCAGGTATCACCTATATTAAAAAAACCTAACGCAGATAGTGCTGACCGTAACAACTTCCGCCCTATCTCTAACATACCCACTCTAGCCAAACTCCTAGAAAAATGCGTCCAATCTCAATTCTGTGCTCACATCGAGAATTTCCATCGCCTGGACCAACATCAATCTGGCTTTCGGAGAGGGCACAGCACCGAATCGGCTGTCACTCACGTTATGGATGACATTTTAAAAATGCTTGACCAAAATGAATCTTGCCTTCTAATCCTCCTTGACCTTTCCTCTGCGTTTGACACTGTTAATCACGACAACCTCCTATTAATTTTGGAGCACAGGATGGGCCTTTCTGGTCGGGTGTTGCAATGGTTCTCGTCCTTCCTCCACCACAGATCCCAAAGAGTCAAGGTGAACCATTCTCTCTCCCAGCCATCACCAGTATCCATGGGGGTCCCTCAAGGGTCCGCCCTATCTCCCATACTCTTCAACTTGTTCTTGGAACCATTAGCTAATGCACTAAATTCCACGGACATTCTCTTCCATATGTATGCGAATGACACTCAACTTTATCTGAAAATCTCCTCCCCAGATAACCTCATATCACTCAACACTACCCTAATGAATACTCAAAACTGGTTAACTGAGAACCACCTCCTGCTCAACACCTCCAAAACAGAATTCCTTCTCATTTCTCCTCCGAATCACATCCCCAAGTTAGACCATTGGATGAACCACCTCACTGCCTTCAACTGCTCCCCCCTCATTATTGACTCAGCCAAATCTCTCGGAATCATTGTGGACAAGCATCTGAACATGAAGAACCATATTAGCAATGTGTGCAAGGGAGCTAATCACCTGATGAGGATACTCAGGAATCTCAAACCATTCCTTCCACAAGCTGACTTCAAGCAAGTGGTCCAAGCGCTTGTTTTGCCGAGGCTAGACTATGGCAGTGCTACGCTCTGTGGCCTCCCCAAATATACATTGGCCCCACTAAGGGCTTCATTGAATGCTGCTGCCAGATTGGTTAGGGGTACCAAAAGAAATGCGCACATTTCCCCAGTCTTAAAATCCCTAAATTGGTTGCCCTACGAAGCAAGAATACAGCTAAAGATTGCCTTCCTGTCTCACAAAGCCCTCCATTTCAAAACCCCCATTTATCTAGCACAAAAGCTAGAACTATCCGGAGGGGGTAGACGTTCAAGAAGTGCTAACTCTCTCCTCCTGAAACCACAGATCTTTCGCAAAAAGGGAATGTGTCACTGAGCTTTCTCCGGCTCTGCTCCGAAGATCTGGAACTCTCTCCCACCGGAAGTACGTAGAATCTCCTCCAAGGTTGCTTTCAAATTGGAAGTTAAAATATTCCTTATGAACAAGTTCTTATCTTAAAAGGGTTTTGGATCGTCTGCTCTAATGCATTGGACTTACACCTTTAAGCCCTGCACTGGGTGCTATTCTTCTTTTACTAATCATTTGCTCCCCTCCTAGTTCGCTATTTACCAGTTATCGTCTTATTCTTTGTTGACCCCTTTGGTTGCAACTGTTTTGTTTGGTATTCTTATTTGATGCTGGTACTGCAATTGTTACCTTCCTTTCCCTCCAAATGTGAAGCGCTCTGATATCCTTCGGGATCATGTTCGCGCTATATAAAACTTTATAAATAAATAAATAAAATAAATATTTAGCAAGGTCAACATAGACCCCGCCCTCTGATTCTTTAGTTCAAGATAGCAACCTTCTTTGTCCCATAGAACTGACTGGGGATTTTGCCCAATATGAGCATTGCAAAATATGGCAACTCTGATGTTTTCATGGGGGAGGCCCAGTACTGATGAGGGCATTTTGGGTGGCAAATGCGATATGATCTTTCTGAACTAAGTCGATCACCTGTAGAAAGATGATTTTAGGGTCAAGAGATACCTCTCAATCTGTCTACTCTTATTGGGCAAGTTAAGACCACAGACATTTAGCGAAAGGAGTTTAAGTGACCGTGTGTCAGCCATCCCTGTCTGTATAAGGGGTTATGGGATCGCCGTTGAACAGACCATTAGCATAAGTATGATAGTCCTGTCCAGCCTCCCCAACCCACCTCCTCTCCCCCAAGCATAGCACTGGGTATATGAACAAAAGAGAACTAAGCCTGAAATAGCTTTGCAAATCACTGGTGGACTGGGCCAAATCAACAATTCACATCCAGAATAAGGGTGAGCCTACCACCTAGCCCTCTACAAGAAGTCTGACCCTCACAAGATGACGATACTAATAAGGGGGGACCAAGAGATAGTCCAGTAAATTTGTCAGTGAGAGAGGGTGAGAAGCAAAATCAAGAATATGTGTAAATGTCAACCTGCTCCCTACCACCTCACCCGGTTTACCATCGGACCCCAATGGAATTAGTACAGTGACCATGTTGCTGTGTGTCTAGGCAACCCTATGGCTCTCCTTTTCCTGCAGAGGGGAGAGGTGGCATACAGACTCCATCTTCATGTTTTGTAGGTGCAAGATGATGCCTGCCTTGTACTTCTCTGAGGATCTGGGGTTACTCCAAAGTGATCTTGGACATCGGCATAGAGTTCGCCACTCAGGGTGAAGCTCCTTCCACTCATCTTGTGAGCTCTAGGCATTGTTGCAAGGATCAGGGATCTGAGGCAGACCCAGCAATAACCTGGCCTCAGTGAGGGATCGGAATTTTTGACTTTTGCCACTGGAAAATAAAGCTAAAAGGTGGTTTCTTTTGTACTTCAGTTTGTGTTTTTTCAGATGATCGGTAATGGGGCGGAAGTTCCTACAATTCATGAGAGTAATAGGTAGGAGGTACTGAAATAGCTGCATAGTTGACCCTCTGAATATCAAGCGCATTGCTCTTGGCAATGCGCTTGATCGCTTGCTTATACTTAAAGAAATGTATGTGGGTTAGTATGTCCAGTGCGCCCTAGCCATGAATTGAGTTGGCCATGGTTCTATGACCATAGGCCAAGTGGAGAGGGGGTGCCTCAGGTGCATCCCTAATAATGTGAAGCAGATGTATAGTGAAGGTCATAATATCTTCACCTTCTGCACCTTTGGAAATGCCCCAATTTCAAATGTTGTTGCACCTACTCCTGTTTTCCATGTCTTCTTGCTTGTTTTGTCCCCAGTGGGCCAGGTCCTAGGTGCATGCAGGATTTAAAAAAAGGAGGGGGCACATGGGCCCCCCTTCTGAGGCTCTTTTAAGCCCCAGGGACCACCACCTCCCAGCGGCTTTATTTTAAGTTTTGAGGGTGGCCGTAAGGAACCCCATCCTGGGGGGGGATCAAGCACTGGGGACCACCACCTCCCCGTGGCTAAATTAAAAGTAGTGGGGGTCCACGCGGACACCCTGGGCCCTGGGGACCACCACTTCCTTGGGCCCAACTTAACATTTTAAAAATGTGAAGGGGACCACGTGGCCCCCCTCCTGGGCCATAAACGGCCGGAGACCACCACCTCCCCAGGGCCAGTCCATCTACCACAAAGGAGAAGGGCCACAAAGGCCCCCTCCTGGAGCAATACACCGCCATGGAAAACGCCACCCCCCCAGGGCCGGCTCCTGCTATGACCTGGGGTGCCCACCCTGGGACATAGCTGTTCGCTGTGACTTGGAAGGAGCTTTCACAGCTCCCACCAAGTTAGAGAGCAAACACTGTGCTTACAGCACAGCAAGTGAGGGCTGACAAAATGCTCTTGCTTGCTGGAAGCTGAGGTTTTGTCTGTTTCCCTGCCCGGTGTCAAGCGAGCCGGGAAACAGATGTATCGATTGCTGTCACAGTCAGAGAGCTGCAGGTTTAGCAGCTCCCTGTCTGTAAGAGCAATGCCGGCTTCTGCAGGAGGCGGGGAGCTGGCAGGGACCGCAGGGGCCTTAAGCCTCCTCCCGCCATCCCGGGGAAAAGAGCCGCAAGAGGCAAAATAAAGGTGAGAAACAAGCAGAAAGAGGCAGAATAAAGGTCAGCAACGAGTAGAAAGAGGCAAGATAAAGGTGAGAAAGAAGCAGAAAGAAGCAGAATAAAGATCAGAAATTAACAGAAAGAGGAAGAATAAAGGTCAGCAACAAGCAGAAAGAGGCAAGATAAAGGTGAGAAACGAGCAGAAAGAGGCAGAATATAGGTCAGGTACGAGCAGAAAGAGGCAGAATAAAGTTCAGCAATGAGCAGAAAGAGGCAATATAAAGGTGAGAAAGAAGCAGAAAGAGGCAGAATAAAGGTCAGAAACTAGCACAAAGAGGCAAAATAGAGGTCAGCAACAAGCATAAAGAGGCAAAATAGAGATTAGAAGTGAGCAGAAAGAGATAAAATATAGATCAGAAACGAGCATCAAGAGGAAGAATAAAAGGGAGAAACGAGCAGAAAGAGCCACACTAAAGGTAAGACACGAGCACAAAGAGGCAAAATAAAGGTCAGCAACGAGCAGAAAGATGCAAAATAGAGGTCAGAAATGTGTATCAAGAGGAAGAATAAAAGTGAGAAATGAGCAGAAAGATTCAAGATAAAGGTGAGAAACGAGCAGAAAGAGGCAAAGTAAAGGTCAACAACGAGCAGAAAGAGGAAAAAAGAAGGTGAGAAAGGAGCAGAAAGAGTCTGAATAAAGGTCAGAAACCAGCAGAAAGAGGCAAAATTGAGGTCAGCAATGAGCAGAAAGAGGCAAAAAAAGGTGAGAACCGAGCACAAAGAGGCTGAATAATGGTCGTAAATGAGCAGAAAGAGGCAAAATAGAGTTCAGAAATTAGCAGAAAGGGGCAGAAGAAAGGTCAGAAATGAGCAGAAAAAGACAGAATAAAGGTCAGCAAGAGGCTAAATAGAAAGTGTGAAAGAAGCATATAGAGGTTGAATAAAGGTCAGAAACGAGCAGGAAGAGGCAAAATACAGGTCAGAAACGAGCAGCAAGAGGCAAAATAAAAATCAGAAACGAGCAGCAAAAGGCGGAAAAAGGAGAAAACAAGCAGAAAGAGGCAAAATAAAGATGAAGAACAAGCAGAAAGAGGCAAAATAAAGGTCAGCAATGAGGAGAAAGGGGCACAAAGGGTGAGAAATGAGCGGAAAGAGGCTGGATTAAGGTCAGAAACAAGCAAAAAGAGGCAAACTAGAGGTCAGAAATTAGAAGAAATAGGCAGAATAAAGATCAGAAATGAGAAGAAAGAGGTAGAAAGATGCAAAATAGAGGTCAGAAATGTGTATCAAGAGGAAGAAAAAAGGTGAGACATGAACAGAATGAGGCAAGAAAAAGGTGAGAAATAATCAGAAAGAGGCAGAATAAAGATCAGCAACGAGCAGAGAGAGTCAAAAAAAGATGGGAAACAAACAGAAAGTGGGTGTAAAAAGGTCAGAAATGAGCAGAAAGATTCAAGATAAAGGTGAGAAATGAGCAGAAATAGGCAAAGTAAAGGTCAACAACGAGCAGAAAGAGGCAAAAAAGAAGGTGAGAAAGGAGCAGAAAGAGTCTGAATAAAGGTCAGAAACCAGCAGAAAGAGGCAAAATTGAGGTCAGAAATGAGCAGCAAGGGGAAAAATAAGAGTCAGCAATGAGCCAAAACGGGCAAAAAAAACCGTCAGAAACCAGCAGAAAGAGGGTGAATAAAGGTTGCAAATGAGAAGAAAGAGGCAAATTAGAGGTCAGAAAAGAGCAGAAAGAGGAAAAAAAAGGTGAGAACCGAGCAGAAAGAGGCTGAATAATGGTCATAAATGAGCAGAAAGAGGCAAAATAGAGTTCAGAAATGAGCAGAAAGTGACAGAAGAAAGGTCAGAAATGAGCAGAAAGAGACAGAATAAAGGTCAGCAAGAGGCAAAATAGAAAGTGAGAAAGAAGCATATAGAGATTGAATAAAGGTCAGAAACGAGCAGGAAGAGGCAAAATACAGGTCAGAAACGAGCAGCAAGAGGCAAAACTAAAGTCAGAAACGAGCAGCAAGAGGCAGAAAAAAGGGGAGAAAACGAGCAGAAAGAGGCAAAATAAAGGTGAAGAACAAGCAGAAAGAGGCAAAATAAAGGTCAGCAATGAGGAGAAAGGGGCAAAAAAGGTGAGAAATGAGTAGAAAGAGGCTGGATTAAGGTCAGAAACAAGCAAAAAGAGGCAAACTAGAGGTCAGAAATGAGAAGAAAGACTCAGAATAAAGATCAGAAATGAGAAGAAAGAGGCAGAATAAAGGTCAGCAACAAGCAGAAAGAGCCTAAAAAAGAAGGTGAGAAAAGCTGAAAGAGGCTGAAAAAAGGTAAAAAAACAGCAGAAAGAGGCCAAATGGAGGTCTAAAATGGCAGCAATAGTCACAATAAAGGTCAGCAATGAGCAGAAAGAGGCAAAAAAGGTTAGAAACGAGCAGAAAGAGGCTGAAGAAAGGTCAGAAATTAGTGGAAAGAGGCAAAATTGAGGTCAGAAATGAGCTGCAAGAGGCAGACAAAAGGTGAGAAACAAGCAGAAAGAGGTAGAATAAAGACCAGAAATGAGCAGAAAGAGGCAAAATAGAGGTCAGAAATGAGCAGAAAGAGGCAGAATAAAGATCAAAAACAAGAAGAAGGAGGCACAATAAAGGTCAGCAACAAGCAGAAAGAGGCAAAAAGAATGTGAGGAAGGAGCTGAAAGAGGCTGAATAAAGGTCAGAAAAGAGCAGAAAGAGGCAAAATAGAGGTCTGAAACGGCAGCAATAGTCATAATAAAGGTCAGCAACGAGCAGAAAAAGGTAAAAAAAGTGAGAAACGAGCAGAAAGAGGCTAAAGAAAGGTAGAAATGAGCAGAAAGAGGCAAAATAGAGGTCAGGAACGAGAAGTAAGAGGCAGAAAAAAGCTGAGAAACGAGCAAAACGAGGTAGAATAAAGGTCAGAAACGTGCAGAACGAGGCAAAATAACGGTGAGAAACAAGGAGAAAGCGTCAAAAAAATGTGAGAAGCGAGCAGAAAGAGGCTGAATAAAGGTCAGAAATGGGCAGACAGAGGCAAGATAAAGGTGAGAAATGAGCAGAAGGAGGCAGAATAAAGGTAAGGAACGAGCAAAAAGAGCCAAAATTGAGATCATTAATGAGAAGAAAGAGGCAAAATAAAGGTCAGAAATGAGCAGACAGGCAAAATAGAGATCAGAAACGAGCAGAAAGAGGCAAACTAGAGCTAAGCAACGAGCAGAAAGAGGCAAAATACAGGTTAGAAACAAGCAGAAAGAGGCAAAATAAAGGTCAAAAAGGAGGAGAAAAGGCAAAATAGAGGTCAGAAACGAGCAGAAAGAGGCAAAATAAAGGACAGGAATGAGCAGACAGGCAAAAAAGAGATCAGAAACTAGCAGAAAGAGGCAAAAAAGAGCTAAGCTTAGAACAGAAAGAGGCAAAATAGAGGTTAGAAACACGCAGAAAGAGGCAAAATAAAGGTCGAAGAGGTCAGCAATGAGCAGAAAGAGGCTGAATAAAGGTCAGAAACAAGAATAAAGAGGCAAAATAGAGGTCAGAAATAAGCAGAAAGGGGCAAAAGAAAGGTCAGAAATGAGCAGAAAGAGACAAAATAAACGTCAGCAAAAGGCAAAACAGAAAGTAAGAAAGGAGCATAAAGAGGTTGAATAAATGTCAGAAACGAGCAGGATGAGGCAAAATAGAGGTCAGAAACGAGCAGCAAGAGGCAAAATAAAATTCAGCAACGAACAGAAAGAGGCAAAAAGAAGGTGAGAAAGGAGCAGAAAGATGCTGAATAAGGGTCAGAAACCAGCAGAAAGAGGCAAAATAGACGTCAGAAATTAGCTGCAAGAGGCAAAATAAGGGTCAGCAATGAGCAGAAAGAAGCAAAAAATCGGTGAGAAACAAGCAGAAAGAGGGTGAATAAAGGTTGGAAATGAGTAGAAAGAGGCAAATTAGAGGTCAGAAACGAGCAATAAGAGGCAGAATAAGGGTGAGAAATGAGCAGAAAGATGGTTAATAAAGGTCAGAAACTAGCAGAAAGAGGCAAAAAAAAGGTGAGAACCAAGCGGAAAGAGGCTGAATAAAGGTCAGAAATGAGCAGAAAGAGGCAAAATAGTGGTCAGAAATTAGCAGAAAGGGTCAGAAGAAAGGTCAGAAATGAGCAGAAAGACAGAATAAAGGTCAGCAAGAGACAAAATAGAAAGTGAGAAAGGAGCATAAAGAGGTTGAATAAAGGTCAGAAACGAGGAGGAAGAGGCAAAATAGAGGTCAGAAATGAGCAGCAGGAGGCAGATAAAAAGGGGAGAAAACGAGCAGAAAGAGGAAAAATAAAGGTGAGAACCGAGCAGAAAGAGGCTGGATTAAGGTCAGAAACGAGCAGAAAGAGGCAAAAAAAAGGTCAGAAATGAGCAGCAAGAGGAAGAATAAAGATCAGAAACAAGAATAAGGAGGCACAATAAAGGTCAGCAACAAGCAGAAAGAGGCAAAAAGAAGGTGAGGAAAGAGCTGAAAGAGGCTGAATAAAGGTCAGAAAAGAGCAGAAAGAGGCAAAATAGAGGTCTGAAACGGCAGCAATAGTCACAATAAAGGTCAGCAAAGCAACGAGCAGAAAAAGGTAAAAAAAGGTGAGAAGCGAGCAGAAAGAGGCTGAAGAAAGGTAGAAATGAGCAGAAAGTGGCGAAATAGAGGTCAGAAATGAGAAGCAAGAGGCAGAAAAAAGGTGAGAAACAAGCAGAAAGGTAGAATAAAGGTCAGAAACGTGCAGAACAAGGCAAAATAAGGGTGAGAAACAAGCAGAAAGCGGCCAAAAAAAGGTGAGTAGCGAGCAGAAAGAGGCTGAATAAAGGTCAGGAACGGACAGACAGTGGCAAGATAAAGGTGAAAATGAGCAGAAAGAGGCAGAATAAAGGTAAGGAACAAGCACAAAGAGCCAAAATTGATATCAGTAACGAGAAGAAAGAGGCAAAATAAAGGTCAGAAATTAGCAGAAAGAGGCATAATACAGGTTAGAAACAAGCAGAAAGAGGCAAAATAAAGATCAAAAAGGAGGAGAAAAGGCAAAATAGAGGTCAGAAACTAGGAGAGAGAGGCAAAATAAAGGTCAGGAATGAGCAGACAGGCAAAAAGTGATCAGAAACAAGCGGAAAGAGGCAAAATAGAGCTAAGCAAAGAGCAGGAAGAGGCAAAATAGAGGTTAGAAACAAGCAGAAAGAGGCAAAATAAAGGTCGAAAAGGAGGAGAAAAGGCAAAATAAAGGTCAGAAACGAGCAGAAAGGGCCAAAATAAAGGTCAAAAAGGAGGAGAAAGAAGCAAAGTAGAGGTCAACAACAAGCAGAAAGAGGCAAGATAAAGGTCAGAAAGGAGCAGAAAGAGGCAAAATAGAGGTAAGAAACGAGCAGAAAGAGGAAAGATAAAGGTAAGCAACGAGCAGAAAGAGGCAAGATAATGGTGAGAAATGAGCAGAAAGAGGCAGAATAAATTTCAGAACAGATAAAACAGAGGGCAAAAAAACAAGCAGGAAAGGCAAAACAGAGGCAGAAAAACAAGCAGGAAAGGCAAAGCAGAGGTAAAAAACACGCAGAAAAGGCAAAACAGAGCAGATGAGGGTACACAGATACTCACGCACCCACTCACAGACTCAGACACTCTCACACACAATCACAGACTTACTGAGAAACTCATGCACTCACACACTCACTATCAAAGGTTAGTGGTTATATTTAGGAAATAAAATAAAAAAATCTTAGAAATTCACTTAAAAAACCAAAGGTTACAGGGACATTATAGTTAGGAAACACCATTAAAAAACCTTAGAAATCACTGAAAAAAACAAAGGTTACATGGACGGTATAGTTAGGCTCAGATTTAATTCATTTAAAACCAGTGAAATTCAGCAGTTATCGTTAGATGAGCTAACTTTAACTTACACCCCCGCAATGCATTGCTTGTAGCGTCATATATTACAATACTCATGACATGGTCAGTGACATCACTGATGATATCTCAAATGACATAACTGATGACATCATCCACAGAAGCACTCACACCCATATAGAACCTCTCCAACACCCACTTGTGCCCACACGAGCCCTCACATACCCATTCATAGATCCCTACAAGTACTCACACAACCACTCACGCATCCATAGAGCTACTCATACAACCAGTCACTTACCCATACAGCCACTCACACAGCCACACACTCACCCGTACAGCTACTTACACACCCACTTACTCACCTATACAGCCACTCTCATACCCAATCACCCACCCATACAACCTCTTAAAACAGCCATTCTTTCACCCAAGCAAGCACTCACGCACCCACACAACCACTTACATACCCATTCACACATCCATACAGGCACTCACACATCTACTCACTCACTTGTACATCCATTTACATAGGCACTTCCTCTACAATACAGCCACTCACCCACCAACTCACTTAAGCAAACAGCCACTCACTCACCCATACAGCCACTTACACAGCCAATCACTCACTCATATAGCCATTCAGACAGCCACTCACTCACCCATACAGTCACTTACACATACACTTACCTAACCATACAGTCACACAACCACTCACTCACCCACACAGCTACACACACCTACTTATACAGCCACACACACCCATACAGACACTCAGACACCAACTCACACACAGATACACACAGCCACACAGCCACTCACATAATATATGTTAGAAATAATGTCACTCAGTAGTACAGAAAGTATACTATTTTAACTTTTGTAGTACTCTGGTATATATGTTTAACAATCATAATCTTATAAAAACACTCACATTCACTGGATGATGTCAACAGTGACATCATCAGTGATGTCATTTGAGATGTCATCATTGATGTCATCAGTGATGTAACTGACCATGTCATGAGAGATGTAATATGTGAGGGCATAAGCAGTGCATTGCGGAGGCATAAGTTACAGTTAGCTCAGCTAAATATAACTGCTGATTTTCACTGGTTTTGTACAAGTGAAATTTGAGCCTTACTATAAGGTCTCTGTAACCTATGTTTTTTTCAGTAAATTTCTAATGTTTTTTCAATTCAAGCTCCTAACTTTAATGTTCCTGCAATCTTTGTTTTTTTAGTGAATATGTATATATATATATATATTCACTGAAAAAACCATAGGTTTTAGGGACAGTTATAGTTAGTTGGACATTGCACTTGTACAAAACCCGTGAAATTCCCCCGTTATAGTTAGTTCAGGTAACTATAACTCGCGCCCCGCAATGCACTGCTGATGACGTCACATATTACATCACTCATGACATGGTCAGTGACATCACTGATGACATCACTGATGACATCTCAAATGACATCACTGATGACATCATCCAGTGACTGTGTGTTTCTGTAAAGTTTAAATATGTTTAATATATATAGGGAAAGGCGTATTGAAGAACGAGTGGGTGTATAAGTCTCTGAAAGGATGATTTAGTAGGTGCATGACTTACTCTATAAGTGAGTGATTAAACGTATCTTACTGAATGCATGGGTTAGTGACTAAACTGGGTGAATGTCTGTATCCGTCTGTCTGTTGCTGTGTAAGTGGCTGCATGGGTTTGTGAATAGCTACATGAGTGTCTATATGAGTTTTTGATTGGTTGTCTGAGTATCTGTATGTGTGCCTGAGTGTTTGTGTGGGTGGGGTGTGTGCGACTCTGTGCATAGATGTGTGAGTGGGTGATTCACTGGGTGGATGGTTTCAAGAGTGCATCTGTGATAGAGCTGTATGGGTGGGTAAGTGTGTGTAAGAGTGTGTTAGTGAGTGAATGTATGTCCCAGTGGTACATGTGCGAGTAACTACATATGTGAAAAGGCAGTATATATGTGTGTTGGAGTATATAAATGAGCTATACATGAGAGTGTGTGATTGTGTTAGTGACTGTATGGATGAGTGTGTGCTTGTATCAGTGATTGTATAAGAGCGTAAGAATGTGCTAGTATAAGTGAGCTGGTGTGTGTATAACTGTATAGGTGAGTAAATGGGTGTGTGCTTAATTCTTTGCATGACTGACTAGGTGTGTGAGTACCTCTATGGATGAGTGGCGGTGTGTGAGTGTTTATATAGGTGTATGAGTGCATATAATAGTCCTGTACTGAGGTGACTATAAGTATGAGTGATTGTACGGGTGAGTGAGTAGATGTGTGTGGGTAGACCTAAGAATCAGTGAGTGTGTATATAGTAATTGGTGTTGGAGTGTCTATGGTTTTGACAATGGCAGTCTGTAATTTACAGTGGGTGTATCAAAAGTTATATTAGGGTGTGAGAAGATGCATCAAATTATCTTATGGATGATGTCATCAGTGATGTCATCAGTGATGTCATTTGAGATGTCATCAGTGATGTCATCAGTGATGTCACTGACCATGTCATGAGTGATGTAATATGTGACGTCATCAGCAGTGCATTGCGGGCGCGAGTTATAGTTACCTGAACTAACTATAACGGGGGAATATCACGGGTTTTGTATCGAGTGCAATGTCCAACTAACTATAACTGTCCCTAAAACCTATGGTTTTTTCAGTGAATTTCTAAGGTTTTTAAATGCTAATTTCTAACTATAACGTGCCTGAAACCTATGGTTTTTTCAGTGAATTTCAAAGGTTTTTAAATGCTAATTCCTAACTATAACATGTCTGAAACCTATGGTTTTTTTCAGTGAATTTCAAATGTTTTGTAAATGACAATTTTTAAATGTATTAATTGTTATATTTATTTTTTGATACTGATTTACTACATTTTTTAAACTATTTATTTTTAGATATTTTATTTTTTAAAATACATTGTAATTACATTATACATTACATTACAAAATATACTTTCTCAGAATGCCACTGGATTCAAGATAGCCTGGCTGATGACGGCTGTAAGCCAGAAACCGGTCCCAGGATGCTTGTTTCCAGTCCAGGGAAGACATGGCTTGGCAGTTCGGGCTGGACTGTTCCCATGAGGGACAGGGTCAGACTGATTTGCATATGGCCATTTCTGAACTGGGGTGGTGGAGTGAGCTAAAGAATGATGATGGATTAAACCCAGATCAGTTGACTGGGGTGAGTGCTTGCAATGTTCAACACTCCGTCCATCATTCCCTTTGGTTTTGCTATGTTCGCCCCAAGTTGGCAGGGTATGCCCAGACGTGGGTCCCTTGCTCACTTTGCCACTGGATTCAAGATAGCCTGGCTGATGACGGCTGTAAGCCAGAAACCGGTCCCAGGATGCTTGTTTCCGGTCCAGGGAAGACATGGCTTAGCAGTTCGGGCTGGACTGTTCCCATGAGGCACAGGGTCAGACTGATTTGCATATGGCCATTTCTGAACTGGGGTGGTGGAGTGAGCTAAAGAATGATGATGGATTAAACCCAGATCAGTTGACTGGGGGTGAGTGCTTGCAATGTTCAACACTCCGTCCATCATTCCCTTTGGTTTTTAAATGCTAATTCCTAACTATAACGTGTCTGAAACCTATGGTTTTTTCAGTGAATTTCAAAGGTTTTTAAATGCTAATTCCTAACTATAACGTGTCTGAAACCTATGGTTTTTCAGTGAATTTCAAAGGTTTTGTAAATGACAATTTTTAAATGTATTAATTGTTATATTTATTTTTTTGATACTGATTTACAAATTTTTTAAACTATTTATTTTTAGATATTTTATTTTTAAATTACATTGTAATTACATTATACATTACATTACAAAATATACTTTGCTCAGAATGAATTACTTTAGTTTAAATACTTTGCAAATAGGCAATAGACTTTTAAGTACAGTAGTTACAGTTGTTGCAATGGGCAACACAATTTCAAAAACAATGCAACATTGAGCTCAATGTGAATTTCTAGTTAAATGCAATTAGTTACTTTATGGATTACTTTTCTAACCACAGGACTGGATCCTAGATTCAGTCCTGGGACATCTCCTGTAAACAGTTGAGTAAAGCGTTTTGGTTACAGTAGTGATTTTTAAGGAATATTATTGTATTTTAAAAGTTGACACTTAGAAACTTTTCACATAGAATCACCAATGTTATCCTATGGGAGGAAATTCACTTAGCAGGTAAGTAGTGTTATCGTTACTTTTTCTTACTCAGTGGTGGATCCTGGATCCAGCACTGGTGCATCTCCTGTAAGCAGTTGAAAGAATGCGTTTAAGTCACACAGGCGATTTTTAAGGAATATTTGTAGTTTGTGAAAATCGACACTTTGAAACTTTTCTGCTGAAAACCAGACAATGGATTCCTATGGAAGGAAATTCAAGTTACTGGTAAGTACGGTTAGAATTACTTTTCAGTGTCAGTGCTCGAGCTAAAGATGCAGCACTGGGTTCTCTCCTGATAACAGGTGAGTAAATCGGAATTCATATTTCGGCTGAGTTTAGAGAAATATTATAAAGTTCCAAAACTCCACACTTAGAAGAATTTCCAAGTGAAACCAGTCAATGTTAGCCTATGGAAGGAAATACAAGTTACTGGTAAGTACGGTTAGAATTACTTTTCAGGGTCAGTGCTGGGCTAAAAGATGCAGCACTGGGTTCTCTCCCAATAACAGGTGAGTAAATCGGAATTCGTAGTTCGGCTGATTTTAGAGGAATATTATAAAGTTCCAAAACTCCACACTTAGAAGAATTTCCAAGTGAAACCAGTCAATGTTAGCCTATGGAAGGAAATTCAAGTTACTGGTAAGTACGGTTAGAATTACTTTTCAGGATCGGTACTGGGTGCAAAGATGCAGCACTGAGGTCTCTCCTGATAACAGGTGAGTAAATCGGAATTCGTAGTTCTGCTGATTTTAGAGGAATATTTGTAAGTTTCAAAAATCGACAGAAACTTTTTCAGCAAAAAGCAGGCAATGATATCCTATGGAAGGAAATTCAAGTTACTGGTAAGTACGGTTAAAATTACTTTTCAGGATCAGTACTGGGTTCAAAGATGCAGCACTGAGGTCTCTCCTGATAACAGGTGAGTAAATTGGAATTCGTAGTTCGGCTGATTTTAGAGGAATATTTGCACAATGGTGAATAAAGGGGTGGGGCCTGAGGATACATGTCTGCAAACACGCCCTCTGGCGCGTTTTAAGTTGGAGAATTAATTCCTCCTCAATCCCGAGGGTCCCTAGGGGCCAACTAGCCCACCAGGTACCTCCAGTATGCGCTAGAGAGCTGCATTGCAGAGAGGGTGTTCAGAGGCCATGCCCCTTTTTACAACACTCTGCAACGCAGCTCCGTGGCGCTTACTGGAGGTACCTGGTAGCTAGTTGCCCCAGGACCCTCAGGATTGAAGAGGATTTAATTCCCCATCTTAAAACACGCCACGGGCCTGTTTGCACACATGTCACCTGAAGCCCCGCCCCTCCCTTCACCACTGTGCAAACGCGCCCCGTGGCGCGTTTTAAGTTGGGGGATTAAGTCCCCTTGAATCCTGAGGGTCCCTGGAGTCCAAGTAGCCCACCATGTACCTCCAAAAGCGCCACAGAGCTGCGTTGCAGAGAGGTGTAAAGGGGCATGGCCTCTGTACACCTCTCTGCAACGCAGCCCCCTGGCGCATACTGGAGGTTCCTGGTGGGCTAGTTGGCCCCCCAGGGTCTCCCAGAATTTAAGGGGAATTCGTTCCCTATCGGCAAACGAGCCAGGGGGCGCGTTTGCAGAGTGGTAAAGGAAGGGGGCGGGTCCTATGGCCCGATCGTTTTTTTTATCTTCCCGAAGGGGGGCTGTGTGGCCCCCCTTCCTTTTTCCTATTTTTGGGCCCTGGGGACCCCATCCCCCAGGGCCTTACCCCTTTTCTTTTTCTTTTTGTTAAATTAAACGGGAAGGGGGCCGCGTGGCCCCCCTCCCGTGGCCGAATCCGGCCCCGGGGACCCCATCCCCAGGCCATGACCACACTTTTAAATACATTTTTATGGAGGGGGGCTGCGTGGCCCCCCTCCTCAGGCCTCCTTTTGCCCCGGGGACCCCATTCCCCGGGGCAGGCCTTTCTTTTTTATTTATTTATTTATTATTTTTGGGGAGGGGGGCCGCGTGGCCCCCCTCCCGGGCCACTACTTGCCCTGGGAACCCCATCCCCGGGGCTGGCCCTATCCTTTGGGGTCCGTGGGGGACCCCAATTCCCCACGGTCCCCTGCCGGCTCTCCGCCTCCTGCGGGAGGCCGGCATTGCTTCCACATGGGGAGCTGCTAACATGCAGCTCCCCATGTGGACAAGCTATTTCCTTTGGATATTGGAAGCGAGAGCAGGTTTCCTGCTCTCGCTTCCAATATCCAAAGCAGTTTGCTATGACAGGACGGGAGCCGCGAGGCTCCCGTCCTGTCATAGCAAACCACAGTGTCCCGGGGGCAGGCACCCCGGGACACTGCAGGAGCCGGGACTGGGGGGTGGCGGTCCCCAGGGCCATTACAGGCTCCAGGAGGGGGGCCGCGCGGCCCCCCTCCCTCCATCGACAAAGCCCCGGGGAGGTGGTGGTCCCCGGGGCTTTGGGGGTCCGTAATGGACCCCCATATTGAAATTTTTAGTGCCCCGGCGAGGTGGCGGTCCCCGGGGCATGTGGGGAGGCTCGAGCCCCCACACAGGTAATTTTACAAAAAATAAAAAGAAGCCCCTGGGGGTGGCGGTCCCCGGGGCTGCGGGAGGGCCAAGAGCCCTCCCGCACCATTATTTCTCAAAGCCCCGGGGGGTGGCGGTCCCTGGGGCTTAGGGGCCTGTCGAGGCCCCTCAAAATTAAATATAAACCCACTCCCGCATGCCCCCGGGACTTGGCCCACCCGGGGGCAAATAGCTATCGAAGCGCGGGAGACCGCGCTTCGATTTTTTCGGCGGGATTTGCGCACCTAAGCGCATCCCGCCGATTTTTCTCTTAAAAAATGCTTTTTTTCTGCTCAGGGGTCCTTGTGGGACCCCCTGAGCAGACCTAGGGGTCAGGGTGTTTCTACCCTGCCCCCTTTGTGCGTTTTGCGCACTTGTTTCTTTTTTTCTCAGCGGGATCAGCGCACCCTAAGCGCATCCCGCCGATTTAAAAAAAATGCTTTTTCTGCCCAGGGGGTCCTTGTGGGACCCCCTGAGCAGGCCTAGAGGGTCAGGGTGTTTCTACCCTGCCCCTTTTTGCCCTTTGCGCACTTGTTTTTGTCCTCGGTTCTACTGAGGGACAAAATGGCTGCCAACACTTCCTGATTTGGAGTGTTGACAGCCAATTAGCATGCAGCTCGTGATCGGGAGGATGCAGCGGACCCTACTCAGCCATAGATATATATGTGATTTTATTTTGTGATTTTCTCAGAAACTACTGAACGGATTTACACCATTTAAGCAAAAGGCATGACACTGAACCAAGGGCTACCTCTTTGCCAAATTTGGTGTAATTCCGTTCAGCAGTTCGAGCTGTAGCTGCGACTAAAGGTTCCTATGGAAAAATGAATGGGGAAAACGCATTTAGGGACCCCCTTTTTCTCGGCCCCGCTTGACGAATCACCCGAGACTTTCAGGATAGGAGCGGACCGGAGCGCCCCAACAAGTTGGAAACTTTCACAAAGATTCGTCAACCGGCGCCAACGTTATTTCAAATAGAATGTTGCGGATTTCCTATGGAAAATAGGTCCTAACTATAACTATCTACTGGCGACCGCCAGTAGATAATATATATATATATATATATATATATATATATATATATATATATATATATATATATATATATTCACTGAAAAAATCATAGGTTTCAGGGACGTTATAGTTAGAAATTAGCATTTAAAAAACCTTAGAAATTCACTGAAAAAACCACAGGTTTCAGGGACGTTATAGTTAGTTGGACATTTCACTCGTACAAAACCAGAGAAATTCCCCCGTTATAGTTAGTTCAGCTAACTATAACTCGCGCCCCCGCAATGCACTGCTGATGACGTCATATATTACATCATTCATGACATGGTCAGTGACATCACTGATGACATCACTGATGACATCACTGATGACATCTCAAATGACATCACTGATGACATCATCCAGTGACTGTGTGTTTCTGTAAAGTTTAAATATGTTTTATATATATGCCAAGGTGTATTGAAGAATGAGTGGGTGTATAAGTGCGTGACTGACTGTATAAGTGAGTGATTAAATGTGTCTTACTGAATGCATGGGTTGGTGAGTAGGTACATGAGTGTCTATATCGGTTATTGATTGGTTGCTTGAGAATTTGTATGGGAGACTGAGTGTGTGTGGGTGGGTGGGAGGTGTGTGACTCTGTGCATAGATGTGTGAGTGGTTGATTCACTGGGTGTATGGGTTCAAGAGTGCATGTGGAAACAGCTGTATGGGTGGGTGAGTGTGTGTATGGGTGTGTTGGTGAGTGGATGGATGTCTCAGTGGTACATGTCCAAGTAACTACATAGGGAAAAGGCAGTGTATGTGAGAGTTGGAGAATAAATGACTATACATGAGAGTCAGTGATTGTGAGAGTGACTGTATGGATGAGTGTGTACTTTTATCAGTGATTATATAAGAGAGTAAGTATGCATTACTATCTGTATAGGTGAGTAAATGGGAGTGTGATTGATTCTTTGCATGACTGACTCGGTGTGTGAGTAACTCCATGGATGAGTGGCGGTGTGTGAGTGTCTGTATAGGTGTATGAGTGCATATGATAGTGTTGTATTGATGAGTGACTGCATGTATGAGTGATTGTATGGGTGAATGAGTGGATGTGTGTGTAGACCTAGGAATCAGTGAGTGCGCATGTAGTAACTGGTATTGGTGTTCTTCCCCAGACAAAGGCTAGGCTCGCCTGGCAGGCTGACATTGGTGTTCCCATCACAGACGAGATTTGGGTTTATTGCTGCGAAGTCACACGCAAGATTTCTATTAATGGACGTCATAGATTAGCGCACTTTAAATTTCTGAACAGAGTTCATTATACCCCACAACGACTGCATAGTTAGGTTTACGTGAATCAGATGCTTGCGAGCGCTGTCATGTGTCCGGTGCTGGGTTTTTTCATGTGGCATGGCTGTGTCCACAGGTAGAGCTCTATTGGTCAAATATTTTTTAAAAGTTGAGCGACATTGTGGGATTTTTTCTAGCTCCGGATCCCCTAGTGGCACTGTTAGGATATATGAGAAAACTTCATAAATGTGCTCGTAAATTAATATCAATGGGTCTCCTGCTAGCCAAGCGCAGACTGGCCATGAGGTGAATGCATGGCCCTGTACCTACTGTAGCTGAATGGGAAAAAGACATGTATATTGTAATACACAGTCAGATGTATATAACGAGATGCGACCCCCTTGTAACCGACCTAAGAGTTTCTGGGGACTATTTGTGCAATACCAACTGGCTAAATGGGACATCGATGACAGTCAGGAAGAGTGCAGAGCTGACTGACAACAATCCGTAATGCTCTGCCCCCCTTGTTGTACCCTTGGTTGCATACTTTTATTTTTCCCTCTTGAACATGGTAATGTCTGTTTGCCACGATGTGTTATTTGGGTATATTTGATCTCATTCAGGATTAATAATGATGCTGTGCTCTTACTCCCGCCTCCTGCTGCTTGCACTGACCCCTGTATATCAATATTTCATCAATGGTGCCTTCATTGATTATATGATCTGCTTTTTGCTTTTAGTTTGGTTTTGTTTGTAACTCATTGTTTGATCTTAAATGCTAATAAAAACATTAATAAAAAAAACAAAAACAAAAAAACTGGTATAGGTGTGTCGATGGTTTCGAAAATGGTAGTCTGTATTTTACAGTGGGTGTATCAAAGGTTATATTAGAGTGTGAGGAGGTGCATCAGATTTTCATGTGGATGATGTCATCAGTGATGTCATCAGTGATGTCATTTGAGATGTCATCAGTGATGTCACTGACCATGTCATGAATAATGTAATATGTGACGTAATCAGCAGTGCATTGCGGGGGCGCAAGTTATAGGTAGCTGAACTAACTATAACGGGGGAATTTCTCTGGTTTTGTACGAGTGAAATGTCCAACTAACTATAACGTCCCTGAAACCTGTGGTTTTTCAGTGACTTTCTAAGGTTTTTTAAATGCTAATTTCTAACTATAACGTCCCTGAAACCTATGGTTTTTTCAGTGAATTTTAAAGGTTTTTAAATGCTAATTACTAACTATAACGTCCCTGAAACCTATGGTTTTTTCAGTGAATTTCAAAGGTTTTTTAAATGCTAATTTCTAACTATGCCTACAAAGGTAGGACATGTGAAGAAAGAGGAAGAAAAGCGCACAAAGAAGCAAGACAAATGCAGAAAGAGGCAACAGAAGTCCAGAAAGACGAAGAAAAGTGCAAGAAGAAGCAAGAGATGTGCAGAAAGAACCAACAGAGGAGCAGAAAGTCCTCCTGTGCCCCCAACTTTTGCTGACGGGTACTGGTGGTAACTGACTCTGACTAACCGGCCCTAGAGGCAGTGCTATGCTAAAAGACACTTAGAATACAGTGAAAACACCTAGATACAGTAGGGAACACTATGCGTTGGGGTACCCCTGTGATTAGCATGACCTCCTCTGTATTTGCCATGAGTTAGTGCCTGGGTCATTGGATGAGTACATGGGTACTGACTGGATGATTAGAGTACTGCAAGGAGAGTGGATGGTGAATTTATAAACGCTTGTGTTTTGGCGGAGTGATTGGATAAGTACATGGTGCTGGCTGGGTGATTGGAGGAGTGCATGGGTAGTGACAAAGAGATGGCTGGGCTGCATCAGTAGTGCTCAGGGGATTGTAGCAGTGCATGTGTTAGTACCTGGGTCATTGCATGAGTACATGGGTAGTGACTGGATGATTAGAGTACTGCAAGGAGAGTGCATGGTGAATTTATAAGTGCTTGTGTTTTGGCGGAGTGATTGGATAGGCTACATGGTGCTCGCTGGGTGATTGGAGGAGTGCATGGGTAGTGACAGGGCGATGGCTGGACTGCATCAGTAGTGCTCAGGGTATTGTAGCAGTGCACGAGTTAGTGCATGGGTCATTGCATGAGTGCATGGGTACTGACTGGATGATTAGAGTAATGCAAGGAGAGTGCATGGTGAATTTATAAGTGCTTGAGGTTTTGGCGGAGTGATTGGATAAGTACATGGTCGAGGGCCACGCCCTTTTTACACCTCTCTGCAACGCAGCTCTGTAGCGCTTACTGGAGGTACCTGGTGGGCTAGTTGGACCCCAGGGACCCTCAGGATTCAAGGGACTTAATCCCCCAACTTAAAACACACCACAGGGCGTGTTTGCACACATGTCACCTCAGGCCCCGCCCCCTCCCTTCACCACTGTGCAAACGCGCCCCGTGGCGCTTACTGGAGATACCTGGTGGGCTAGTTGGCCCCCAGTGACCTTCAGGATTAAAGAGGAATTCATTCCGCAACTTAAAACGCGCCACAGGGTGCGTTTTCAGAGTGTTGCTGGGAGGGGGCGGGGCCTCGGTGCGATGCCGGATTTTTAAAAATTTTTTTTTAGAAGGGGTGCTGTGTGGCCCCCTTTCCTTTCCTATTTTATGGGTCCTGGGGACCCCATCCCTCTGGGCCTGACCCCTATTTTTCTATTTTTTCAAAAATGGAAGGGGGCCGCGTGGCCCCCCTCCCAGAGCCATATTCGGCCCGGGGACCCCATCCCCTGGGGCATGGCCAGTGTTTATTTAAAAAATATATAAATTTGGAGAGGGGCTGCGTGGCTCCTTCCTCCAGGCAGCTTATGGCCCGGGGACCCATCCCCCGGGGCCGGCCTTTGCGTGTTTTATTTTTTTAATTTTATTATTATGGGAGAGGGGGCCGTGTGGCCCCCCTCCCAGGCCTCCTGGCCCGGGGACCCCATCCCCCGGGGCCTGGCCTCTTGTTGGGGACCATGGGGGAGCCCCAATGCCCCCACGGTCCCGCCGGCTCCGCGTCCTGCAGGAGCCGGCATTGCTTTCCACATGGGGAGCTGCTGACATGCAGCTCCCCGTGTGGAAAAGCAATGTGGCTTGGATATTTTGGAAGAGATGGCAGGCTGCCTGCTCTCTCCAAAACTCCAAACCACAGTTTGCTATGACAGGGCGGGAGCGCGAGGCTCACGCCTGCCATAGCAAACAGCAGTGTCCCGGGGTGGGCACCCCGGGACACTGCAGGAAACCGACCCTGGGGGGTGGCGGTCCCCAGAGGCCATCGAGGGGCTCCAGGAGGGGGCCTTGGAAGCCCCACACATTAAAAATTAGCCCCGGGGTGGCGGTCCCGAGGCTGCGTGCCCCGCAACTCATAAATCAAATTGTATTTGGAAGGTGCAGTTCAAACTAGAAAGAATGGTGAACTTTTGACCTGCACGTGACGTTAAATGTTGGAGAAAAGTTTGCAAAAAAATATATGGGTAGGTTTAAAAAATGATGAACTTTTAACCTGCACATGTCGTAGAATGTTCTAGAAAGTGTTGATACAATACGTTGAACTTTTCACCTTTATGTGTCCTTAAAAAAACTGCTATTATATGGAAAGTTCAAAACTAACCAATAAGAGAGGTTTTGCAATCTAAAAAAAATAAGGGACTATTCTGATTTGTTCTTTACATGGATTTATGTGTGGAGCAACAGGGAAATTGTGCCATTACTGGTTCCATTCTTGATGAAAGCGGTGCATTACATGTACTGTGTGACAAGAAAAAGAATTGCATGCGTTTGTGACATTTGAAATCTGCATACCAACTAGGAAGGTAAATTAGAAGTTAAGAAGGTGTGTGTTATGTGCGAGGGTGTATCCTTTGGCAAGCTCCGCCTCTGTGAGCCAGACATTGTTTTTGCATAGGTGCTGGGCGACATCTGATGCAGCCCCATCACCTACGCAGTCCTGATGTGTCAGGGGAACACAGCCATGCAGCCATCACCCGCCACACACACCGGACACAGAACCCGTATGAGGGGAGTTTTGTACCACATTGCCTTCATTGCTGATGTTCTGTGATTGATATGTGTGTGGGCTGCATTATGTGGGGAAATTGCCTGTGCACGGATGGCGATGCACACACACATGTTGGTATGTGGAGCCAGGTGCCACGTGCCGGCCTTGCGCTGCTTGTGCTATCTCACTCCATCTCTCTCCCTCGCTCTCTCCCCGCCCTGTCATAGCAAACTTGTGATAGCGATGGGTGCGCGGCTCTCAGCGTGGCACTCGAGTACTTCTTAAGTCTTTCAAACACCGAGGGGTATATTCTCAGGACATATCGCCAAGTTAACGGCACTATCGCAACCAAATAGTTGATAAAATTAACGCACCATTCACAAGCTGGAGCAAACAGCCCACTATCACCAGTTTACCAGCGATAGCAGCCTCAAAAAGCATCGTCACGGATGAGTCCGGCAATTGTTGCTAATGAGATGTAGAGTAGGCGTTCTCGTGCAAAAAGCAGCGAACACATCACTTCGCAAGTGTCTCAACCACCAGCAAGATCGGCGAAGAGAGTACAAAACAGGCGATAAGGTGCGTTAGTAGCAGAAAGTTTACATTGAATCGGACGCTCGCATACACGCGGAGGGAGATACATATCCCGAAATCATTATATCGAGCTGATTGACCATATGATGACTAATGGATGCTGTGTACATGTAAAGATATAATAGTAACATCAGCCCTGAAGAAGTCCCATGTGGGACGAAGACGCGTTAGCTATCAACTGTGTCGTGCATTTTTAAAGAATGAAGCTTTTGGAATAAAGGGACAACGTTTTCTACAATCAAAAACATTACTGTCTGAGTCTTTTCATTTGGGAAGCTTTTTTGTATTATATTTTGTTTTGTTTTCTTGATATGATGTACAAGTGCGATTATTATTAATAGATCATTGGAGTTTTTGGGTGCAGGGTCATTTGTGTGTTTTCTGTTAGTAGTGGTTTTTGTACTGCCTTGTGGGGTGCATGTGGATCACATCCCAGACCCATTGCACCGATTTGTCGTGGATACTTAGAGGCTACTATACATAGTAACGTTTGGTGCTGGATCTTCTTGCTCTGATCCTTTCTTGTCTTTGTATATAGCAGAAAGTTTACACCTGCTCTCTGCTGGTGTAAAGTCGGACTACAACCTGCAATATGAAAGGGAGCCCTCCCAGAGCCATACGTGAATGACAACAGATGCAATGGAGCCAATGATCATGCAGCTCGGACACCCAACACTGCTCCGACACCCCCCACCCCTTGTCTGCCATCCCCCCTCACCTCCCCCCCAGACAAACAAATGTGACAGCAACGTTAGGAAATCTGGAACGTAACAAATTGGCTGATGTCGCACAATTATAGTAAAGAAGATGCATGTGAGGTTGGACAAATAAGAATCTCAGTCATCTATGGATTTACATATAAAACATTTTATTTAAACAAAACAACAAAATAAAAGTAGGTACAGGTATGGCGTGTCATCCCTCGACAATTTGTGAATCACAGCCTGCAAGACAAAAAGAAAGATAAGATAGTGCATCATGCGTCCATGAAAGGAGAGAAAGAGTGAGAGAGAGGAAGAGACAGAGAAAAGAAAGAGTGAGACAGAGAAGAAGACAGAGAAAGAGAGAAAGAGTGAGAGAGAGCCGAAGAGATAGAGAAAGAGAGAAAGAGTGAGATACAAGGAAGTGAGAGAGAAAGAGAGAAACAGTGTGAGAGAGAGGTAGAGAGAGAAAGAGTGAGACAGAGAGGAAGAGAGAGAGAAAGAAAGAAAGAAAGAATGAGAGAGAGAGGAAGAGACATAGAAAGAGAGAAAGAGTGTGAGAGAGAGAAAGGAAGAGATACAGAGTGAGAGAGAGAGAAAGAGTGTGAGTGACAGAAAGGAAGAGATGGAGAGGGAGAGTGAGTGTTGACACTGTGGGAAAATCCTTACAGCTCACCTTTCTGCCACCGGTGTGTCTCCAACCACGTGCCGGGACATAGTGGAGTCTTGAAGTTTAGTCATCTGAAACATAGTATAGAATCAGTAATGGCAGAGTACATACAACTGCACACGCCTAATTCTCTGTTTTGCCCCTGTGCACCCAGGCTGCTGCACCCCATCGACTCCCGCCGCCCAGAGGTGTCTGCCCACCTCTGGGCACCTAGGCTGCTGTATCCCATCCACTCCCTCTGCCCAAAGGTGTCTGCCCCATGCTGTGCACCCAGGCTGGTGCACCCCATCCAGTCCCACTGCCCAGAGGTGACTGCCCGTTCCTGCGCACCCAGAGTGCTGCATCCCATCCACTCCCACTGCCTAGAGGTGTCTGCCCACTCCTGTGCACCCAGGCTGCTGCACCCCATCCACTTCCACTGCTCAGAGGTGTCTGCCCGCTCTTGTGCACCCAGGGTGCTGCACACTATCCACTCCCGCCGCCCAGAGGTGACTGCTCGCTGCTGCGGAAACAAGGCTCTCTGCTCACCTTCCGCCACCTGCGTGTGTCGAAGAGGGTCCACCACTTGCTGAAGCAACCTCCTCAGGCGCAAGTTGCGTACACGCGGTCAAGCCGAGCTCACAATTCAGAGCGGGTGTTGATTGCAGGATGGCCTCGCATCATCGCAGGCTGCACACGCGCTCAGCTCCGGTGGCACTAACTTAGTGGAACTGAAGTCATCGCCTCGTGGTGGGAGGTCCGTGTCGGGGGGGGTCATCAATCTGTGAATCACAGCCTGCTAGACAAAAAGCAAGATAAGATTGTGCGTCATGCGTCCATCAAAAAAGAGAGAGAGAGAAGAGAGAGAGAGAGAAAGAAGAAGAGTGAGAGGTAGACAGAGAGAAAGAGTGAGAGAGAGAGGAAGAGAGAGAGAACAGTGAGAGAGAGAGGAAGAGAGAGAGAAAGAGAGAAACAGTGTGAGAAAGAGGAAGAGAGAAACAGAGGAAGAGTGAGAGAGAGAGAAAGAGAGAGAGGTTTAGAGAGAAAGAAAAAAACAGTGTGAGAGAGAGGAAGAGATAGAGTGAGAGAGAGAGGAAGGGAGAGAGAAAGAGTGTGAGGGAGAGAAAGGAAGAGATGGAGAGGGACAGTGAGTGCCGACACTGTGGACAAAACCCTCCCAGCTCACCTTTCCATCACCGGTGTGTCTCCAACCACGTGCCGGGCCATAGTGGAGCCCTCAAGCTTAAGTCATCTGAAGCGTAGTATGGAATCCAGTAATGGCAGAGTACATACAACTGCACACGCCTAATTCTCTGTCCCGCCTTGGTGCATCCAGGCTGCTGCACCCCATCCACTTCCACTGCCCAGAGGTGTCTGCTTGCCGCTGCGCACCCAGGCTGCTGCACCCTATCCACTTCCACTGCCCAGAGGTGTCTGCCCGCTGTTGCGCACCCAGGCTGCTGCACCCCATCCACTCCCACTGCCCGGAGGTGACTGTCCGCCGCTGCACTAACAAGCCTCTCTGCTCACCTTTCGCAACTTGCGTGTAGAAAAGAGGGCCTACTTTGTGCCGCTGCAAGCCCTGGGCCCGCGGACAAGCACCCTGCATGTCATGCAGCCCCCTCCGCATGAGCCACCAGGTCTCACATTTGGTGCTGGGTCTTGATTTCGCCATGGCAGAGGACATACCAGTGCACCGGGCTTTTCATCGCAGGCTGCACACCCGCTCAGCCCTTGCGGTGCCACTAACTCTGTGACCAGCGAGGCGACGCCACGTGGCGGTAGGCCTGCGCTGTCTGATGGCTCAGGCCTACACTGCGGTCCAGCAGGGCACACAAAACCCTGAGCTGTCCAGGCCACCGGGACGGGCCATCACCGCAGGCTGCACACCCGTCAGCAGTTACGGTGCTCGCTGCCTCAGTGGACCCGAAAGTCACCGTCCCGTGCCGGTGTGCCTGTGCCGGCCGCAGTGTATCTGGTGCAAGCAACTCTGAAATGGCGTCGAGCACGTGCGCCCGATCTTTTTTATTGGCAGGGTCACGTGTCTTGTGACGAGTGTGCTGGATGGGTGTGGTGTGGGTGTATACTAGCCGTGAGGGAGTGGCTGTGGCGTACTGAAACTAGGGTGTGACCAGCAGATCAGTGTATTGAAAATCTGGGCCATGTAGCGTTGTTGTCCTTCCCTGTAAGCGTAAGCGGAGTGGGCTGGCCTGGCGTATGCCAGTCCTGCATGAGGCTGTGACGAATGACTCCGGAGCTATGGGCGTGGCTCCGTCCTGGTCTGTATGAGGAATCAACTGATGCGGGTATCCCTGTTGTAGTGCTGACGTCACCCGGGTCGCAAGAGCCAATGTGTCACTCTGTGAGCCAAGTCCCACAACATGGCCAACATGGAAGGTACGGGGAATCACTGACCCTACATTCATCCATAGTTCCACACATGAAAGATGGTGGACATGACACAACTGTGTGGATATGAATGTTTATTGCACATTCAGTGGAGTGTTGCAGCTGTAGCAATACAGGGCCATGGAAAGTTTAAGTTTCAGTTTTTGGCACATGGAGGGCAGCCAATTAGAGCCAAGCTTGTGTTCGGGGTTAGGCTGCGCCAACATATGTACTTATAGAATTACTCCGCCAATCCCCAAGCACTTATAAATTCACTATACACACTCCTTGCAGTACTGTAATGATCCAGTCTCTACGTACGTACTTGTACAATGACCAAGAGAAAGTTACATAACCGAAGTTTTCCCCACTGCCAGAGTAACATGGTTGCATACGCTGTCCACAGCACAACGTAATGTGGTAGGGCCCAGGGGCGGCATCTTGCATACATAATGAACACACGGACACAGATAGATAGTGGAACTGGGTACGGGCACGTGCGCTCGACTCATTTTTATTACCAGGGTCACATGTCCAGTGACGTCTGTGCTGGATGCGTGTGGGGTGGTGTAAGCCAGGCCCTCCGGGAATGGTTGGTGCTGGCAACAAGTACAACAGTAATCATTGGATCAGACACATAGATTCAATCATAAAGGGTCAATGATTTGTGCTGCACTAAGGTAGGGGCAACAAATGTGAAATAATACATAGAAGATTGTATCGTAAAGGGTCCATGACTTGTGGTACACTGAGGTAGGGGCAGCAGATGTGAAATTATACAGAAAACATTGTATCATAAAGGGTCCATGAGTTGTGCTGCACTGAGATAGGGGCATGAGAAACATTCAGCGTGTGCGCAGCCAGCGATGATGCGTGGTGCGGGCGAGCCGCACTGGGAGCAATGTCTGTTGCCTACTGGACTGAGTCATCTGTAATCGCAACTCGATGTGAATTGTGAGCCCTGCTATCCGCAGTGTAGATCGAAGGCAGTAGTCAGCACAGACATCGAAGAATGCTTTTAGTCACTTCCTGTTTACAAAATTCGAGGACATAGAGTACAATTCTGTCTGCAATAAATAAATCATGTCTCAATTTAAATTGTGAGCTCTGCTAACCGCAGTGTAGGTGTATGGAACAAAAGATGAAACATTTATGGAATACACTGTCGAAATCATGTAGGTTTCAGGGACGTTATAGTTAGTTGCCTACTGGACTCTGAAATTAATGAATGAAGACTGAATTTGAATTGTGGGCCCTGCTGAGCACAGTGTAGGCCAGAGGCAGTGGTCAGGAAGGGCCTACAGCCACATGGCGTTGACTTGAGCTGCATACAGTTAGTGGTAGGTGTGGCGCTCAGCGTGTGCGCAGCCAGCGATGATGCAATGTCTCTTGCCTACTGGACTGCGTCATCTGCAATCGCGACTCGATCTGAATTTTGAGCCCTGCTGACCGCAGTGTAGGCCGGAGGCAGTGGTCAGGAAAAGTCCACAGCCACGTGGGGTTCACTTGAGCTGCATACAGTTAGTGGTAGGTGTGGCGCTCAGCGTGTGCGCAGCCAGCGATGATGCAATGTGTCTTGCCTACTGGACTGCGTCATCTGCAATCGCGACTCGATTTGAATTGTGAGCTCTGCTGACCGCAGTGTAGATCGAAGGCAGTAGTCAGCACAGACATCAAGGAATGCTTTTTGTCACTTCCTCTTGACAAAATTCGAGGACATAGAGTACAATTCTGTCTGCAATTAATAAATCAAGACTGAATTCAAATTGTGAGCTCTGCTGTCCGCAGTGTAGACTGCCATTCAGTGTTCCTTTGGACTTGCAAGATGAAGTTGGTCATTGTACTAAAGCTATAACTGATATAAAACAAGTTCTTGAAGCAAGGATACTAAAAGGATATTATGTAGGTTTTAGGGACGTAATACTTCGTTGCCTACTGGACTCTGCAATTAATGAATCAAGAGTCAATTTTAAATGTGAGCCCTGATGACCGCAGTGTAGGCCGGAGGCAGCGGTCAGCAAGGGCCCACAGCCACGTGGTGTTGAGTTGAGCTGTACAGTTAGTGTCACCTGAAGCAACCAGCGTGTGTGGAGCCTGCGATGATGCGTGGTCCGGGTGGGCCGCACTGGTAGCAATGTCTTTTGCCTAATGAATTCTGTTTTAATAAGTCCACGTGGCATTGACTTGTGGTGCACTGAGTTAGTGGCACCTGAAGCACTCAGTGTGTGCGCAGCCTGCGATGATGCGTGGTCCGGGCGGGCCACACTGATAGCAATGTCTTTTGTCTAATGAATTCTGCCTTAATAAGGCTATGTGGCGATGACTTGTGGTGCACTGAGTTAGTGGCACCTGAAGCACTCAGCTGTGCGCAGCCTGCGATGATGCGTGGTCCGGGCGGGCCGCACTGGGAGCAATGTCTCTTGCCTACTGGACTGCGTCATCTGCAATCGGGACTCGATCTGAATTGTGAGCCCTGCTGTCCGCAGTGTAGATCGAAGGCAGTAGTCTGTGGTGCTCTGCTGCTGGGTTCGCAGAGGGCCTGTGTCGAGGAGGCCGGTGGTCACGACGGAGGCCTCGTGGCAGGGTGAGGGCTGCCGCCCTGGCAGACGTTTTGGCCTGCCCACAAGTGAACCACACCCAGAGCCCCAGCCTATTTATTCATACTCCTACGCTGGAGTGGGGTACGTTGGACCAGCCAACTCCGCTTCCGCTTCCAGGAGGGGACAACACAGCTACATGACCGAGATCTTCCCCACTGCCTGAGGTAACATGGTTGCATCTATTGTCCACAACACTACAAGTACCAGCAGTATATGTCCACATGGAGATGTTTGTGCTCTGCATAGTGAGGTCTGTCCACCACATCACCGCTACACTTGGTATTGTGTGCATTTTTATTGATGGGTGACTTACGTCCTTCACACATACTTGGTTGCCACATCTCCCAACATTCAGCTATTGTGTGGCTGAGGGACGATGCCGTTTTTGGAGGGTCGGCTGTCCTGTTCTGCGCTGCCTCGGTGGTAGTAGGGAGGGGGTGGTCCGGGGGAGGTCCTGAGGGTGATGGCAGTGGGTGTTGTGGCCTTCTTGGGTGTCGGAGCTGCATGGTCAGTAGCTCTATGACATGTGTTGGTCTTTAGATGTGGTTATGGGCTGGGCTCCTTTCACACTGTAGGTAGTCGTCCTGCTTTACACCAGTAAAAGGCAGATGTTAAATTCTTACTGCTAACGCAGCTTATCGCCTGTTTTTGGATCGCACCCCAGATTTGGCTGATCGTTGAAAATATCGGGAAGTGGTGTTTTCGTGGTTTTTGTGACAGGGAAGGCCAACTCTGCATATTATTACCGTTAGTTGTCGCTCTCATTGTGGCGAAGTTTTTTGCGGAAGCTATTGTTGGAAAACTGGCGATATTGGCTGTTTTCACTAGGTTGAGAATGGAATGATAATTTAAAATCACTGAAAAAACCATAGGTTTAATGAACATTATAATTATAAATTAGCATTTAAAAAACGTTTGAAATTCACTGAAAAAACCATAGGTTTCAGGCACGTTATAGTTAGAAATTAGCATTTAAAAACCTTTGAAATTCACTGAAAAAACCATAGGTTTCGGGGACGTTATAGTTAGGTGGACATATCACTCGTACAAAACCATAGAAATTCCACCGTTATAGTTAGTTCAGTTGTTGGACTTGGCCCTTTTTGCAGTGGTCATCCCTAAACTTTTTGCCTTCCTCCTATATTTTTCTGGACCTGTTGTTGGCTGTTTTATGATCTCTGGGCACTTTACCACTGCTGATCAGTGCTAAAGTGCATATGCTCTCCCCATTATAAATTGTGTGATGGATTAGTGACTCCACGATTCGATGATTGGTTTACTTGTCAGTCCCTAGTACAGTGCACTGCGTGTGCCCAGGGCTTGTAAATCCAATGCCGCTGGTGGGCTTGCAGCACTGGTTGTGCCACCCACAGAAGCAGCTTGTAAAATGTGCCTCAGGCCTGCCATTGCAGAGCCTGTGTGCAGCCTAGGGCTGCCATGTCGACTTGGTGAGTACACCCACTTACCAGTCCCTAAACCTTCCCTTACTGCATGTTGGTCACCCCTAAAGTAGGGCCCTGAGGGCAGGGTGCATTGTAAGTATAAGGTAGGACATGCCCTGGCATGTCCTAATAGTGAATTACAGCCATTTTCGTTTTTCACTATTGCAAGGCTACCTGCTACCCATAGGCCAGAATGGGCAGACTGACTATTACACCTTATAGTCAGAACTGACCCAGGGAACATGGTAGAAAACGAATTTAGTATGCCTGAACTCAGAATGATAAAATACATCGTTTAGTGAAGTTGGTTTTAACATTCTGTGTTTGAAAATACCACTTTTAGAAAGTGGGTATTTTCTTGCCTAAACTTCCAAGCCTGCCTCTGCTAGGTTGTGTATTCCTTGTCTGGAGATTGAGTGACAGGGGCTGGGGTGGCTACAGGAGACAGGGTGAGTCAGCACAGGGCTGAATAGAAAGATCTGCATCCAGAGTGGAGGGAGGAGTTGCACCTGGGTCTGAATAGGGCTGTGCCTGCCTTCCACAATGCTGGCTCCACCTCCTGCCGGGCGGCTGAGCACTCTGCCCCACATTCTGAAAGGAAAGAAGGAGTCAGAAAAACAAAGTGCTCCAGGACTGACCAGAACTGGTTTTGGACTAGGCAGAGGCCTCTCTGCCTTCAGAGAACAAAGGGAAACTGGGTATAAAAGGGGACCCAGACCCCTAGGAAATTAGATCACTTTTGGGAAACAAGAAGAAACCTTTGCTGAGGAGCGGAACCAAGAAGAAACTGAGGAGAGACTATCCCTAAGCCTGAAGTGCTGCTTGGGGATTGACCTGCAGTGGTTTGCCTGACTGCCAAAGAAAGGAGAAAGGAACTTTTGCTTTGCTGTGACTTTCATCAACTTGTGAAGGATCTCCAAGGGCTTGATTTTAGAGCTTGCCTCCTGCTGAAGTCTCAGGGACAACAGACTTCACCCACCAGCTCCCCCTGTGTTCCCTTGCTGGGAAATTGGACCTTCTGACACACTTGCGTGTCTCTGGGAGCTGGAAGCGCGACTCAACACGAAGAAGCATGTCACCGCAGCCGCTGAGTATCGCATCGCATCGCCGGAGAAGAGTGTCGACGTCGCAGCAGACGCCGGCGCACCCTCGAAGAAGCACGCCGCATCCTTCGAAGCGCCTCGCAGCACCGGAGAAGAGTGTCACCGTCGCATCAGACGCCGTCGCATCCCCGGGGCAGAGCATCGACCTCGCATCAGACGCCGACGCATCGCAACACGAGGCGCGCCCCGCATCCCAGGAGAAGATCGTCGACTTCGCATCAGACGCCGTCGCATCGCCAGGGAAGCGTGTCGCAGGGCCTGTCGCGGCTCCAAAGACTCATCGCAATCGCCGCACGGCCGTCGGGTGTGCACGCATCACCTCTTCGTTGTCGCAACCTCAAGAAGGCGCCACTTTGTTTCTTTTGCACCAGATCTTCAACGCATCACTGTCCTTGCGTGTAAGGGACTATTGCATCACCTTCCCTGCAACACTTTCCGTTGCCCTGCGTTAAGCATCTTAAGGTACATTGAACTCAAAGTGTCGCATTTTCATTTTAAGAGATTCAAGCTAATTCTACCATCCTTAAAGTACAGTATTGTGGATTATTTATGTCATTTATGGTCTTGTGGTAAATCTATATAAAAGATACTTATTTTTATAATACAACCTGTGTGGTGTCCATTTGTAGTGTTGTCACTGGATTACTGTATGTGTTCACAAATGCTTCACACACTGCCTCTGAACTAAGCCTGTCTGCTCGTGCCAAGCTACCAAGAGGGTGAGCAGGGGTTATTTCAGGAGTGTACCCCCTTACCCTGACTAGAAGCAAGGGTCCCTATTTGGACAAAGGTACCTACCTCTGCCAACTAGAGACCCCCAGTTCTAACATCAGTTAACTATAACTCACGCCCCCGCAATGCACTGCTCATGACGTCACATATTACATCATTCATGGCATGGTCAGTGACATCACTGATGACATCACTGATGACATCTCAAATGACATCACTGATGACATCACTGATGACATCATCCACGTGATAATCTGATGCACCTCATCACACCCTAATATAACCTTTAATACACCCACTGTAAAATACACACTACCATTTTCGAAACCATCCACACACCAATACCAGTTACTACATACTCACTTATTGATTCCTAGGTCTGCACACACATCCACTCATTCACGTATACAATCACTTATACATGCAGTCACTTATCAATACAACACTATCATATGCACTCATACACCTATTCAGACACTCACACACCGCCACTCATCCATGGAGTTACTCACACACCTAGTCAGTCATTCAAAGAATCAATCACACTCCCATTTACTCACCTAAACAGTTATACACACACCACCTCACTAATTCATACAAACAGTAACGCATAGTTACTCTCTTATGTAATCACTGAAACAAGTACAGACTCATCCATACATGCCACTCTCACAATCACTCAGTCTCACATATAGTTATTTATATACACCATCACTCACATATATTTCCTTTTACATATGTAGTTACTCACATATGTACCACTGAGACATCCATTCACTCACCAACACAACCATACACACACTTAGCCACCCATACAGCCCTTCACAGATGCACTCTTGAACCCATACACCCAGTGAATCACCTACTCACACATCTATGCACAGAGTCACACACCTCCAACCCACCCACACACACACTCAGTCCCCCATACAAATACTCAAGCAAACAATCAATAACCCATATAGACACTAATGTAGCTACTGACCAACCCATGTAGCAGCTTACATAACAACAGACAGACTGATACAGACATTCACACAGTTTAGTCACTAACCCATGCATTCAGTAAGACACGTTTAATCAGTCACTTATACAATCAGTTACATACCTGCTAAACCCTCCATCCAGACACTTATACACCCACTCATTCTTCAATACACCTTGCAATATATATAAATCATATTTAAACTTTACAGAAACACACAGTCACTGGAAGATGTCATCAGTGATGTCATCAGTGATGTCATTTGAGATGTCATCAGTGATGTCACTGACCATGCCATGAATGATGTAATATGTGACGTCATGAGCAGTGCATTGCGGGGGCGCGAGTTATAGTTAACTGAACTAACTATAACAGTGGAATTTCTATGGTTTTGTACGAGTGAAATGTCCACCTAACTATAACGTCCCTGAAACCTATGGTTTTTTCAGTGAATATATATATATATATATATAATATATATATTTATTCATGGAAAAAACACAGGATACAGGAACTTATAGTTAGGCTGACATGTCACTTGTACAAAACCTGTGGAATTCAGGTGTTATAGTTAGCTGAGCTAACTATAACTCGCGCCCCTGCAATGCACTGCTGATGACGTCACATATTACATCACTCATGACATGGTCAGTGACATCACTGATGACATCTCAAATGAAATCACTGATGACATCACTGATGACATCATCCACAAAATCACTAATGCAGCCACTCACACCCTCATAGAACCTCTCAAACACCCATTCCCACTCCCACACATCCATTCACAAACCCATTCACAGATCCATACCAGTACTTACACACCCACTCACTGATTCATAGATCTACACACACATCCACTCACTCACCCATACAGCCATTCATACACCCACTCACTCACTAATGCAGCCACTGACATATCAACTTATACACCCATAGAGCCACTCACACAGTGAGTCAGTCACTCATAGAGCTACTCACACACCTACTCACTCACCCATACAGTCAATCACACAGCCACTTACTCACCCATACAGTTAAACATCCACCCACTTACTTACTCATACAGATACTAACACGTATTCACTCACCTATACAGTCACTCACACAAGCACACACTCACCCATACAGCCACTCTCACATTCACTCACTCACCAATACAGTCACTCATATACCCCATCACTCACTTATATTGCGTTTCACATACCTTGTTACTCACCCAGATACCACTGATACATCCACACAGCCATACACACACTCACTCACCCATACAGCCCCTGACAGATGCACTCACTAAGACTTACAACCACTGACTCACCCACTCACTCATCCATACAGGCAGTCACACACACTCTCACTCACCCACACACTCAGACACCCATACAGGTACTCAGACAACCAATCACTCACCCATACAGCCACTCATGTACCCCCTCACACACCCATACTGCCACTTAGACACCAACAAACACACTGATACAGACATTCACACAACCAGTCACTCACCCATATATTCACTGAGACACCTAATTACTCACTTATACAGTAAGTCACACAACCACTAAATCATTCATATAGGCACTCATACACTCACTGATTCACAAATACACCTTTGTATATATATTTAACATTCATAAACTGTTAAAAACAGTCACAGTAACTGGATGATGTCATCAGTGATGTCATTTGAGATGTCATCAGTGATGTCATCAATGATGTCATTTGAGATGTCACTGACCATGTCATGAGTGATGCAAAAGGCAGGCGAGAGTTATAGTTAGCTCTGAATTTTGCTGATTTTGTATGAGTGAAACCTGAGCCTAACTATAACGTCTCTGTAACCTTTGTTTTTTTCAATGAATTTCTAAGGTTTTTTAAATTCCATTTCCTAACCATAACGTGCCTGTAACCTTTGATTTTTTCAGAGAATTTCTAAGGTTTTTTTAAATGCTCATCCCTAACTATAACGACCCTGTAAACTTTGGTTTTTTCAGTCAATTTCTTTTATTTTTAGTAGTAATGGTGTTTTCAGAGTGGTGGAGAAAGGGGGTGGGGCTTCTGACCACCTCTCAGGAATCCCGATGTGTAGGACTTGCAGAAAGTACTATGAGGGCTTCTTGGCCCCAAGGTCCCTCAGCATCCAAGAGGACTTTATTCCCTAACCTGTAGTGAGCCAGGATATGCGTTTGCAGAGTGGTGTAGAAAGGGGGTGGGACATGAAGACCTCTCAGCAGTCCTACAGTGTGGAACTTACTAAAGGTACAAGAGGGGTAGTTGGCCCACAAGGACGTCCGTGGGGCCAACAACTCCTCCTGTTACCTCCAGTAAGTCTCATACAGCACAGTTGCTTAGAGGTCTTCGGAGGCCATGCCCCCTTTCTTCACCACTCTACAAACGTGCCTCCTGGAGCACTGGTGGTTAGGAGATGAAATCCCCTTGGCACCAGGGGCTCCTGGGGGGCCAACAAGTCTTCCTGTTACCTCCAGAAAGGCCCTCCTCCCAGCCCGATTTTGGACCCAGGGACCCCATCCTCCGGGGCCCGGCCTTCTTCTTTTCTTTAAAAAAAAAAAAAAGCAAGGGGAGGGCCCCGCTCCCAGGCCAATTTTGCCCGGGGAACCCATGCCCTAGTGGGGGTGCCCTAGTCTGACCCAGGGCACCCACTCACCAGGGATCAGGACCATGGGGGGCCTCAAGGCCCCCGTGGTCCCTCCGTACTCCCCGTCTTCTGCGGGAGCCAGCATTGCTTTTGTACAGAGAGAGAGCTGATGAACATGCTGCTCCCTTTGTCCAAAAGCCATTCTGCCCCGCTTCATGCAAGCAAGAGCGTTTTACATGCTCTCTCTTGGTTGAAGCAGAGCAGTGTTTGCTATGGCTTGGTGGTAGTGGTGACATCTAGGACTCCAGGAGGGGTGGCGCTACTCGAGGCTGGGGGGGTCCGAGAGGACCCCCCAAGGACAAAATAAAGAAGCCCCAGGGAGGTGGTGGTCCAGCCTCCTCCCGTGCAGGTAAGAGCGGTGGGGCCAGGTTGCAGGAGGATTCGACAGATGACCACAAGGGAAAATTAAAAAAATAATTAATTTTCCCTCGTCGTGGTCTGTCGAATTCCCTCCTACCCGGCTCCACCACCCCACTGCTCATACCTGCATGGGCCACGGCTGTGGTGGTCCCCGGGGCAGCAGGGGAGGCCATACAGGTCTCCCCACAATGTATCCTGGGGAGGTGGTGGTCTCTTGTTGTATTCCTCTTAGGGTGTCCATAAACGGGCTTTCCAGTATCATGTCCTTATATAGGCACAATTCGCCCTGCCCTTATATAGGCATAAAATCCCAGCCCTTATTTAGGCATTAACCGTGCACTCCAAATACAGGCATGGTCTCCGACATTCGTCCACCCTAACGTCACAACGAGTTCTTGAAGAACAGACCCGTAGGCTGCGGGAGTTTCCCTAGTCCAGGACTATTGATTTCTTCAAGGACTCATATATTATGCATGAACCATTATTCCTTAGGGGTTCATTCATGACATCTTCCGCTGTCCGACTCACGTCAATGCTAACATTCTGAGGTAATTCTCAGGTATAAATATACCTTCCCTAGCCCCTGTAAATCAGAGGAGACCTCGACTTCAGAGGAGCCCGTTTCCCGGCCTGACGCACTGAGAAGGCGCTGTCATCCCTGCACGCAGAGAGTCCAGCTTCCAGTGATCTAACTTCCCTTGCGGGGTGTTGGAGTTCGAGTCTGGCAAAGAGATTCCTACCTCTCTCATTCTTCAGGTATGGAGCAGACTAGAACCTAGAGGGACTCTTGGCATACTAGGCATACTGGGGTTAGTGTACTCTTAGTATACCATAGTAAGGAATACTTCACCTACTTCATATCTCGTCCTACACCTAGGTTAGGTTAGGTACATTGGGGTAGAACTAGATTAGAAACGCATCGTATGAGTACTCGCATTTTTAGTCTGTGTTATTTATGTAACAGCATATGTACTAAAAGATAATGCTCTCGCAGTATTATTTATTTCTACTGCTCACACTGTACATTATTTATCTCGCATACTGTCTTGTGATCAGTAACCGCACATTTTACTTACACCAGAAACAAGACTGTTCAATAAATCTTTTATTGAAACGCCTGCACTATTTCTTTCTGTATAACTTGGAGAAAACTAAGCATGAACGACTGAGCTGAGTGAAATGAGTTATCTATTGCTTCCACGACTCTGGGACACGTTCTGATTCTAAAGGGAAACACAGTTGTCATGTCTTGCGGCTGCCAGAAATTACTCCCCTTCTTGTTGTCAAGGAGTTTCTAGTGGCCTCTGAGCTAGCTGGCACAAGTAATTAAGTTTAAAATACTCGAGTAGGGACATACTGACCTTAGTCCTATGTCAAACCTATAGGATATATTATTCCAATGCGCAGAGCCTATTAGGGAAATAGGAGCTACACTACATGGCTCCCAACGGTTTGGTAAGGCAGTAATTCAACGTTAGATACTGAGTAACTCACCGGGCTTTTTCTCTCAAGACCCCTACCCATATACTCCAAAAGACGTCTGGAGTGGGCAGGGTTAAGTATCCACCACGGCTACATAGGGCAGTACCCTATATATTAGCTGTTTGGTTTGCTCAACGTTGAAGGATACAGTGTTCCAAAATATTGTGCACCTTATCTTTGTTTCCTTGAAACTTGTTCTACATTTTTCAAAAACAAAATGACTGAAGACGCCGGAAACGGGTGGAGCTGCGTCTGATCCAGCCCAAGCAGCAGGCTTTCAACATTACAGGTTTAAATGAAACCGTAGGAGGGTGTTATAAACATCGCTCCAAACTTAAGAAGAGCCATTACTCTAAAACTTATAAAAACATGGCCTACCACCAAGAGGAGGTAGAGCAGTTTCAAGTGATAGAGGCACATGAATCCTTTCAGACAGAGGTATTCTATTCATGGGTAATATTTCCTGAATCCAATTCAGTAACACACATGTTTCACTTCTACAAAGAAGATGATCCACCAGAGGAATACATTCCTTTCGAGGATATAGAAATTCCATTAACATACCAGGAGCATCAGCTCTGGTTTAAAGGTGCCCTAAAACATCACAGAAACATTACCAGGCTCGGTCCACTAGGTAGACCAGGAGCAACATGGCCGATTCTAGCCGGCTACACACCTCATCCTGAACTGGATATAATGTCAGATGAGGACTTACTTGTTCAAATACAAGAATTAATAAAAATCTACAGACAATTGGTCCAATATGTCATGCGGACTTTCACAGTCCAACCACCATTGACAATTCCAAATCCAACTCCCCAACAGGGGAATACACTAAAAATTACACCACAGACTCTATACGCAGTAATGGGTAAAATGCCCACAAAACGTGAGCAAATTCCATTCTGGATAGCTCAAAAAATTACTCAAATCGAAGCAGTATTTCCAAATACTAGCCCATATGAGAAACACAGAATACTGACAATCAGTTTACCGATGGGGATCACACCACAACTGGAAGACTGCACCACTTGGGGCTCAGTCTTTGCTGCCATCTACACTAAAACACATGGCGTTCCGTCAATTGCGGTAATACCAGATGTCCTGAAACAAATTCAAAATGAATACGGGGCAGAACCTGCTCTAAATTTAGGTATGAAATTACTGAAAAATTTCGACCAGGTCTCAACAATAATATTATCTAATATTAAAGGGGAGGCAGCAGCAGTGGCGATCCGCCAAAATTAAGGGAATTTGATGTTACATAACATCAAACAGAGCTACCCAGAATTATAGAACAATCTTATGCAGAATTAGGCAGAGATAGTTTGGGTGGAAGACCAGTGAAGCCGAAGCTATCTGAAAGTCCTGAGAAGGACTCAATTAAACAAACTCCTACATCTTCTAAAAAGAAGTGGGAGTCTACTAAACAAAAATCAAACGAGAAACGTTCTCAATCTCGAGGTAGGTCTCCTCAAAAGGAGCTCTCTGAAAGGAGGTATAACCTCAGGAATAGGGATAATTTGAGAAAACCTGACAGGTATCAAGGTAGCTGATACACGTTCCTCTCGTCCCTTTCAGATCTCATCACAGACTTCGGAAAGAAGAGGACGAACAGAACATAGAGAAGAACGCGTGAAATCGAAAGACGAAAAACACGCTCCAAAAAAAAGTAAAACCTCAATTCTCCAAAATGAAAGTAGCAGGTCTAAAGATTAGACATGCCGAGAATACTGAGAACACAACTCAAGAACGGAGAATGGGCTCAGACAATGCTGGACAGTGCAGCAGAAGTCGCAATAGTTCGCCAGAACCTGAAGGAACTTCTGGAGATAGTGGACTTGAATGAGTACATTACGGTCGAGACTGTAGACACCAGGGTTAGTACTCCACAAAAGTTATATGACATGACACTCCGGATGGAGGGAGACAAACCTAGACAGGTGAAAGCACTTTTTTGGGAAAGACTATCAAAGGGCTATGACATACTTCTAGCAGAAAGGGACTGGCCACCACAATTTGTCAGGGAGTGCCCACATGGCGAGGACATAATTATGCCTGCCTTCTCCAACCATATACCAATGCATCTGAGATATACATATGCCAGGAAATGGCAGTGGCCCAGGCCCCAGCATTATATAAAAATCATGTAGGATGGGATGAGGATTCACCTCACCATAAAATACATCTGGAAACATGAACCAACTGTACAACGGCAGTACCCAATAAAGCAAGAAGCTAAAAAACAGGTCAGGGAGATCTTAGATCAACTTGAATATCAAGGGGTGATTGAAACATGCACCTCCTCAATGAACAATCCTTTGTTTCCTGTCTCCAAACCAGACAATACATATCGTCTAGTTTTGGACTACAGACACTTAAACACTTGTTCTAAAACTTTTGCAGTACAAAATGCACATAGCACAGCATTAATGAATAACATTGTGCGTAAAAAATATAAAACAACATTAGACATCTCAAATGGTTTCTTTTGTCAAAACATAGCACCTGAAAGTAGGTACTTAACAGCATTCTCCATAATGGGGACCCAGCTTCACTTTTGTCGACTCCCACAAGGGTTCAAGAACAGCCCAGGTTTATTCTCAGCGAGGGTAACGGAGTTACTACAAATTTATGACAATGAGGCATTGTCCTATGTCGATGACATTTATCTGACAGACGATGACTTGGAAAAAGACTTGAACAGGGTGAGCACCATTATACTGGGTTTCGCCTCTGAGGGCTACAAGTTCAACTTTAAAAGTCCCGAATTGCCCATCTCAATGTCCTATTTCTAGGATATGAGCTTTCAAGTGAAGGCAAGAGCTTGGCAGCTAACTTTTAGAAAAGTGTGCGCTGCTCCAACCTCCAAAAACGCTAAAACTTACAATCCATCCTGGGTTTCCTGAATTTTGGAAGAACATACATTCTAAATTACGCAGAAAGGGTTAAACCTCTCTACGCATTAATCAAACCTGATTTTTCGATCAGAAACTGGACACAGGAACACACAGAAATCTTGTGTTCACTCCAGGCTAACATGTTAGCAACAAATCACTTACAAACACGTGTAAGTCAACGAAATTTGGTGATCCGAATAATTTCGGGTCAATGTGGATTCACCTACTTAACCTTCAATGAGGGTGAGAACATACCAATCGCATACAAATCCCATTTGTACACACAAGCGGAAATGCACTTCAGTTCAACTGAAAAAATTCTGACAGCAGTTCAAACCGCTGTAGCAAAAGAAAGAGCCTTAGCCCAAGGGAAACGCATTATTGTCGTAACCCCAGTACCGGCTTTAGAAGCGGTCACAAAAGCAAGCATTCCAAATGCTAAAGCATTACATCCGAGATGGATACAATGGGTTAATTCTCTTGCTGCAACAGATGTTGAATATGTTTTTGATCCAGATTTAAAAACTCAAGCATTCCTGCAATACGAACATGAATGTCCTCTGCCTACTGAAATTCTGCCTCTCGATCAGTACGAATTCATAATTTACACTGACGGATCCGCACAGCCCGCAACAGGGAGTAAGCAAGCTTACAGTGCAGCGTGTGCAATCATTAAAGGTCGCATGCGAAATGGCATCTTCAGACCCATGGTCACAAAAACTCAATCTCTAGGAGATTGTACTGCTCAGCGAGCTGAACTACAAGCATTCAAACTGGCACTTGAAAGTACAGATCGAGAATTCCCACACTAATAGTGTGCGATTCCTTTTACTGTGTTCAGTCGTATAATGACTACATACGAAACTGGCTTGAAAATGGTTTCAAAGATGCGAAAGGTGGCACAATAAAGCACAAAATGCTTTGGGAACAAGTAGTTCAGTTGAAGAACGAACTACCAAAGGCTCACGTGATCCACACACTGAGTCATCAACGTGATGGCGTTCACGTTGCAGGAATTCATTGGCTGACGAAGCCGCAAAGGGGGCTGTTCAGATGGCTTCCGTAGCTGCGATCACTCGTTCAAAAACAAAAATAGACGGTGAGATAATGTTGGCTGTCAATGCATCAAGCAAAGGCAGCAGTGCAGCGTCACCAAAAAAGTTTCCACTCAAGTACTCTTATGTAATTGATGCGAACAACGTTCCTTTTGCTCGAATCCCTGGAGTGGGGAATAGGGTAATTCCAAACATGTAACGTAGAGCAGCCTTTGATTTTTCAAACACATTTGGGGGAGGGTCTGTCACATCAAGGGATCTCTAAAACAATTTTAACGTTAAAAGAGATGTACTGTTGGCCTGGAATGAATACAGAAATTCACATATTCATCAACAACTGCTTAGACTGTAAATTACAGCGAGAGAGCCACCAGACACCATGCTGCGAATGCGGCAACTCAGTACAGACACCACTGTTAGACAGCCTTAGACTATCTACACGCCTGCGTCCTACTGGACAAAGGCATTCCCACAAATACTGAATCTAGGTTCCTATGGTTATGGCCTCAGCGCCGGCTGACGCTCGAACTGTTATAAAAGATTTGCGAAGTCTTTATCGGCACATACGCAATAGGCACGCTACATCTGACCAGGGTCCTGCGTTTAGCTCTCGGGCTTACAAAGAAGCCATGGCCAGTCTGGGCGTTGCATTGCGTACTCCTCTCCATTCCATCCTGAGGGAAATTCTGTTGTGGAAAGGAAAACCGGGACATAAAGCAGTCTATAACAGCTAGGGTATTAGGTTCGGGTGATGGGTGGGTCAAACACCTTAGTGGGGTTCAGCGCTCATTGAACAACCTGCCAAGAAGTTCTCTAGGGGGGGTCACTCCATATGAGGTTCTGTTTGGGACAAGAATGTAGGTACCAGACCTTGAACACGTAGGCACAGTGGTGGAAAATAAACCCTTTGATATCAAAGATCGTTTGGCTGTTTTACAGGAACTAAACAAGTTAAGAACGAAACAAAGCAACGTATTCCTACAGCCCACCACCACTGGGGATCAACCGGCTGTCCCAGCAAGGCCTGTCCGGATTCCAAAAGTTGGGGATCTAGTCAGAGAAAAAATCGCGGACAAGAAGGAATTTGGACCTTCTTACAGACAACCAGTACCTGTCCTAGCAGTTCAAGGAACAAGAACAGTACTTCTGCCGGCCCTTGCTGGAAGAAAGGAGAAAAGATTTGTGTCCATCGACCTCATCAAACCACAGAATGTGGCCAATACTAAATAGTAGGCCTCGTGGACTCCGACCTAGTAGCAGATGCACTCCTCTCGCTACTATCCAAGAGGTTCAGACTGAAAGACTGATAACCATCGAGAACTCAGCTGTAACTGATGGAGGACTAAGCAACAACGCTATGGAACTCATCCCTCTTGAACACCAAGTAACAGTTCGTCCAAATACACCTGTCTACACCAACGTGGCAGGTGATGAACTGGTTCCAGTGATTTCTACAAATCCTGATGCAATTCCAACAATTGACAGAACTGCTTCTGGCTATTTCATTAACTTTGATACGTTCTCAGAAGATCCGAGTGAACCTGAAACGACGCCAGCATTATTGAAATTCAAGCAGCAAGTACAAGACTTTCTTCACTTTCTGAAAAAGACTTATTTGGTTTCTCCATGGATTGAACTCTGGATTACATCTGGACTTTTTGTTTTCCTGCTCTGGCTAGCTTTGGTAACAACTGTGAGCGTGCTTATAAGTGGCAGATACATCCATGTGAACACTGAAGGAAAAGACGTGAACGTACTTTGAAACCTCATAAATCTTCCCATCGTGAAGCAAGAGACTTGTCATCAGTGAACATCACAGCTGTTCCTATACAGGAGGGTATAGTGTGGGACAAAACAGATTTTGAAATCTTCGGTCCGACGGAACAATTGAACATTCCACATTTGTTTAAAATTTCACTAAGTGATCTAATTACGTCCAGTACCTATTCAGATGATTGGGACTTTGAGACTGTCAATGATATAATGTTTGACCTAGAAAAATCTGCTGCATTTTCTAAACATGAATATTTAGAGGGTTCATCAGACTATGAACAAATGTATTGTTTTAACCGCTTCGCCGCGATTGGAATTCCGCCCAGGTTCTGGACATTCCGATCGCGGGTGTGGTCGTGACGAGCTCAGCTCGTCATGCGCACAGCCCGACCGTGCAGCATGACGAGCTGAGCTCGTCATGAGCATCGAAGAGGTTAACCACTATGGTCATCATTATTTGCATAAATCTGCATATCCAAGAAATGTGTTTATGTTTAACCAATGGGAACATTGTCCTACACCACCTAAAGGTAGTTCAAAAACATTTGCTAGTAAATTTCCATATTTTTCAGGTTACAATACTTCTGATCCAGAAATGTTTTACTATAAAAATGTAAATAAGACAGGACTGAAAATTATGTTGACAACTACAAAACAGATTTACTCTACGTTATTTAATGCCCAACTGTCTAGACAGGGTTTCGACTTTTGGAAAGACACAATAGAAACAAAAACTGTGTGGGGTACTAAAGATTGGCAAGTACAGGGTATAGAAGCTTTGTTTAGAGCCTGTATCATCCCTGAACAAATAATGTTTTTGAATGAAACCGTCCAACAAACATCTTGTCTTGGATTAGCCAAGATCAAAGGGATGAACACACCTTCTGTACCAACACCTGCCAGAGACAACGATACACAGGCAGTGGTGACAGTTGACAATATACTACAACTCAACAGATCTAATCCTGATTGGAAAAAATGGTTGATCTGGCCCACAGACACGAATAACTGTCAGGAAAGGTTCCTGAATAAAACTCAGGGCTTTACTATTAATAGGCCAGACCCAAGATACGTCCAAAGACAACATCCGGGGGTAGTAACAACATACAGTGTAGGAAAATTATGCCTCGATTGGCTGCATAAGTCTACACTACAGGATGTGAAACAACACTTAACCTTACTTAAAAGGACGCAGACCTTAGGGAATTCTTGCTTGGACCAAGAAAACCGCGTCAAAAACGTTTCATATATGCCGGCATTTATGCTGCCTATAATGAAGCATGGAAAGTGTCACAGATGGAGGCTGCAGAACGAATACGTGAACTTGATCGTATTAATTTAGAGAAAACACTCTCTGTGGTCGACAATGGGTTAACAACTTTGTCCTCCAGAATATATTCATTGGATGGCATTGTATCCTCTGCTATCGACATACTAGAACAAGATTTGGCGATGTTACAGCAAGGCCAGTCTCAATTACGTTCTATTATGTTATTAAGCTGGACGCTGCAATCTTTGCGAGCGGGCTATGTGCCTTGGCGTTTCATCAACACAACGGCTCTGTTGCAGAATACAATCTAACTGATAAACAGATCAAACTGGTTCAAAGAGGAGCAAGGTATACAGTGCTGAGCATTGAAAAACTGGAAAAGTTACCATTCACAGTGGCAGAAAAACCAGCTACAGAATGGCTAATTCATGGCAAAATAACATTACCTGTGAGTACTTTTCAGTTTCAGTATTGCCTCAGACAAATGCAAGCAGGCAAATATGAAAGGTTGGATAAGGAATACATTAAGACATCTTGGGATTTACCGTATACATTTAGATGTTGGAGTGGGGATCGTGAAGTGTTTTTGAGCGGTACAAACTGTAAACTTGCACTAAGCGGTTCGCTTATATGTCAGGACATTTCTTTACACGGGGCTTGTAATGGTTCTGTGGCAAATTTGTCTTGCCATCAGCAGGGTACACCAGCTGCTGTGATTAATCCAACGTTTGGACAACTTTCGAATGGGAGTTACCTCATGTTGAATGATCAGAGTTGCTGCGGCATGTTGCCAGGCATCCCATATCTAGTAACGGTCAACTCCAGGGTCACTTGCTGTATGCAAGTATTGTTTCCCCAATAGACACAGTCAGGAGTCGCCTCTATGGCCTTCGCTGAACGTCTCTTTTATAAGATTTGATACTTTGAGCAGAATGAAAGCCATGCTTTTACAGCAAACAGTGCCTTTGACCTCGGCCAAAGAAACCTATGATCTACAAGTTGCAAGGACTTCGGCTGAGATACAGACTTTAATACGTACAAATCTGCCCTATACATTTCATAGAAATGATATCACGTATCTTCAACATGTCTGATACAACTGGCATTATACATGTATTTAAGAGCATCTGCTCCGGTCTGTTAGCACCTTTCCAGGCAATACTCGAATCATCCCGAACTTTGCACATTCGGTGTTTGGTGGCATACCATTAATTCTAGCACTTGTTGCCAGAATTCTATTTTCTTCCTGCTATTGCGCTATGGCCAGCCTATTCGCAGACATCACTCTGAGCGAAATGGAGAAAGCTCTCCTTGAACGAAAGTGCCGTGAGCGAATAGTACAGCTATTGGGCATGACTCTGCCTACGGGACCTTAATACAACTTGGTTCCTGTCATTCAGACCAATCTGGCAAGATTGCATCTTACCTGTTCTACGATGCCTGCTATGCGGTGAAGAATGCGTGTTGGACACCTGTCTAACTTTTCCATCAGCTACGCCAACGGATGTCGATACTCTGCTGGTCCCGAGTAACGGCCCATGCTCTGTGTTGTCCCCAGCGGCTACCGATCCTGATGTCAGTATTCATTGAGATCTCACAGACGCTCCGCTGCTGCTGAGGTATGAGAAAGATCTACAGGCACACAGGTAACAACGGACGCAAACTTTGCTGCGGCATCCTATGCTGAGAGCGAAGCTTCACATCTCTGTGCAATTAATCTGCTACACGAGGTGTTCCAACTGACACCAACTACAGTGGACGATGTTTTGTCTATAGAAATAGATGATCTCATGTTTACACCAGACCCATAAACTGACTCTGATTCAGCGTACTGTGTTCCAAAGATGCAGTAACAATTTGGCCTTCATTTTTCAAAACAACTTGGAACTCTACCAAAATTGAACTTTTTCCCATTTTTTGAACGAAAATGGCACTACAATCTGCTTAAAGTAGAACTAGCCTTATAATACGGACTTCAAGGTACTTCCACGGACACTTAGTCATCTTGTGTGTCTAAAACAGTTCATTTATTTTCATGACATGAAATGACTTTGATTTTTGAACAACTTATCGATCATTTTCTGTCACATGTAAATATTATTGCTTATTTCATTCCAATTGCATTTATTTTCGAACTTTATGCCTGAAATGAAAAGCAATGCTTCAAATGTACAGTACCTTTTGCATTCTAATTGGTTTTTAAATGCCTTTTAAATGGTTTTATGAAATATTTTAGAAATATGCGGTACTCATTTTAATGTTTAGCATTTTTAAATGTTTAGCATTTTAGTATTATCGTACACACGTAAAGTGGAGTGGGTGTTGTATTCCTCTTAGGGTGTCCATAAACGGGCTTTCCAGTATCATGTCCTTATATAGGCACAACCCGCCCTGCCCTTATATAGGAATAAAATCCCAGCCCTTATTTAGGCATTAACCGTGCACTCCAAATACAGGCATGGTCTCCGACATCCGTCCACCCTAACGTCACAACGAGTTCTTGAAGAACAGACCCTTAGGCTGCGGGGAGTTTCCCTAGTCCAGGACTATTGATTTCTTCAAGGACTCATATATTATGCATGAACCATTATTCCTTAGGGGTTCATTCATGACGCCTTCCGCTGTCCGACTCACGTCACTGCTAACATTCTGAGGTAATTCTCAGGTATAAATATACCTTCCCTAGCCCCTGTAAATCAGAGGAGACCTCGACTTCAGAGGAGCCCGCTTCCCGGCCTGACGCACTGAGAAGACGCTGTCATCCCTGCACGCAGAGAGTCCAGCTTCCAGTGATCTAACTTCCTTGCGGGGTGTTGGAGTTCGAGTCTGGCAAAGAGATTCCTACCTCTCTCATTCTTCAGGTATGGAGCAGACTAGAACCTAGAGGACTCTTGGCATACTAGGCATACTGGGGTTAACGTACTCTTAGTATACCATAGTAAGGAATACTTCACCTACTTCATATCTCGTCCTACACCTAGGTTAGGTTAGGTACATTGGGGTAGAACTAGATTAGAAACGCATCGTATGAGTACTCGCATTTTTAGTCTGTGTTATTTATGTAACAGCATATGTACTAAAAGATAATGCTCTCGCAGTATTATTTATTTCTACTGCTCACACTGTACATTATTAATCTCGCATACTGTCTTGTGATCGTAACAGCACATTTTACTTACACCAGAAACAAGACTGTTCAATAAATCTTTTATTGAAACGCCCGTCTATTTCTTTCTGTGTAACTTGGAGAAAACTAAGCATGCACGACTGAGCTGAGTGAAATAGTTATCTATTGTTTCCATGGCTCTGGGACACGTTCCTGATTCTAAAGGGAAACACAGTGGTCATGTTTATGCGGCTGCCAGAAACTACTCCCTTCTTGTTGTCAAGGAGTTTCTAGTGGCCTCTGAGCTAGCTGGCACAAGTAATTAAGTTTAATATACTCGATAGGGACATACTGACCTTAGTCCTGTGTCAAACCTATAGGATATATTATTCCAATGCGCAGAGCCTATTAGGGAAATAGGAGCTACACTACACTCTGGGGCATAAGAAGCCCCAGGATTGGGTGGCCAGTGCGCTATCTATATAATGCCCCTGGGACCTGGCCCATCTGGGGGCTGATAATGAACAAAGCACTTTGTTTTTTGAAATTTTTGGCCGGATCCTGTGGGACCCCAATGAGACCTCCCCAAAGGTGGCCTAGGGGGTCAGGGTGTTTCTACCCTTCCCCCTTTCCTTTTATTTACATTTATTGTGGTACTCGATTTAAATGAGTCCCAAGATGGCTGACAACACTTCCTGGTTGAAGTGTTGGCAGCCAATCAAATTTCAAAAGGGTTTCAGTAGGATTTTGGGCCCCCGATATCTATATTTTTTCAACTTTAATATCTCTGAAACTACTGAACAGATATACACCAAATTATAAATAGCACACTTTCGAGACAACCATCTAGCTTTCTGCCAAATGTGGTGTAAATCTGTTCAGCGGTTCTGGCTGTAGTCGTGTTCAAGAAATAAAAAATCCCTATAGACATAACATGGGGGAAGCAAGTTTAGGGACCCCCCTTTTCTCTCGGCCCCCACTTGACAAATAACCCCGAAACTTTCAACATAGCAGCTGAACCAAAAGGAAGAATCTTGTTGAAAATGTTGTGAAGATTGGTCAAGCAGCCCAAAGTTATTGGCAAAAACAAATGCTTTTCCTATGGAAACTTTGTTCCTAACTATAACTACCTACTCGCAACCACCAGTAGGTAATATATACATATATATATTATATATATATATATTATCTACTGGCGGTCGCCAGTAGATAGTTATAGTTAGGACCTATTTTCCATAGGAAATTCACAACATTCTATTTCCAATAACTTTGGCGCCGGTTGATGAATGTTCGCGAAATTTTCAAAACTCGTGGGGTGCTCCGGTCCGCTCCTATCTTGAAAGTTTCGGGGTGATTCGTCAAGCGTGGGCCGAGAAAAAGGGGGGTCCCAAAACGTGTTTTCCCCATGCAATTTCCCATAGGAAACTTTAGACACGGCTACAGCCCGGAACTGCTGAACGGAATTACAACAAATTTGGCAAAGAGGTAGTTCTTGGTTCAGAAAGAACCCTTTTTTAAATGGTGTAAATCCGTTCAGTAGTTGCTGAGAAAATCAAAGTAAAAACACATATATATCTTTGGCCGCGGAGGATCCGCGCACCCTAATTGGCTGTCAACACTCCAAACCAGGAAGTGTTGGCAGCCATCTTGTGCCTCGGTAGTGGCCACAGAGCTGCGTTGCAGAGAGGTATAAAAAGGGGAGTGGCCTTGTACCACCTCTCTGCAACGCAGCTCTGTGGGGCTTACTGGAGGTACCTGGTGGGCTAGTTGGCCCCAGGGACCCTCAGTATTCAAGGGGAATTAATCCCCCAACTTAAAACCCACCAGGAGGAGTGTTTGCACAGTGGTGGAGGGAGGGGGCGGGCCTGATGTGACATGTGTGTACTTATCCAATCACTCCGCCAAAACCCAAGCACTTATAAATTCACCATGCACTCTCCTTGCAGTACTCAAATTATCCAGTCAGTACCCATGCACTCATGCAATGACCCATGCACTAACTCATGCACTGCTACAATACTCTGAGCACTACTGATGCAGTCCAGCGATCGCCCTGTCACTACCCATGCACTCCTCCTATCACCCAGCGAGCACCATGTACTTATCCAATCACTCCGCCAAAACCCAAGCACTTATAAATTCACCATGCACTCTCCTTGCATTACTCTAATCATCCAGTCAGTACCCATACACTCATGCAATGACCCATGCACTAACTCATGCACTGCTACAATACCCTGAGCACTACTGATGCAGTCCAGCCATCGCCCTGTCACTACCCATGCACTCCTCCAATCACCCAGCGAGCACCATGTACTTATCCAATCACTCCGCCAAAACACAAGCACTTATAAATTCACCATGCACTCTCCTTGCAGTACTCTAATCATCCAGTCACTACCCATGTACTCATGCAATGACCCAGGCACTAACACATGCACTGCTACAATCCCCTGAGCACTACTGATGCAGCCCAGCCATCTCTTTGTCACTACCCATGCACTCCTCCTATCACCCAGCGAGCACCATGTACTTATCCAATCACTCTGCCAAAACCGAAGCACTTATAAATTCACTGTGCACTCTCCTGCATTACTCTAATCATCCAGTCAGTACCCATGCACTCATGCAATGACCCATGCACTAACTCATGCACTGCTACAATACCCTGAGCACTACTGATGCAGTCCAGCCATCTCCCTGTCACTACCCATGCACTCCTCCAATCACCCAGCTGAAAGCACCATGTACTTATCCAATCACTCCGCCAAAACACAAGCACTTATAAATTCACCATGCACTCTCCTTGCAGTGCTCTAATCATCCAGTCACTACCCACGTACTTCATGCAATGGCGCAGGCACTAACACATGCACTGCTACAATCCCCTAAGGACTACTGATGCAGTCCAGCCATCTCCCTTGTCACTACCCATGCACTCCTCCAATCACCCAACCAGTTCCATGTCCTTATCCAATCACTCCGCCCAAAACACAAGCGTTTATAAATTCACCATCCACTCTCCTTGCAGTACTCTAATCATCCAATCAGTACCCATGTACTCATCCACTGACCCAGGCACTAACTCATGAGCAAATACAGAGGAGGTCATGCTAATCACAGGGGTACCCCAACACATAGTGTTCCCTAGTGTATGTAGGTGTTTTCACTGTATTCTAAGTGTCTTTTAGCATAGCACTGGCTCTAGGGCCGGTTAGTCAGAGTCAGTTACCACCAGTACCCGTCCAGCAAAAAGTTGGGGGCACAGGAGGACTTTCTGCTCCTCTGTTGGTTCTTTCTGCACATCTCTTGCTTCTTCTTGCACTTTTCTTCGTCTTTCTGGACTTCTGTTGCCTCTTTCTGCATGTCTTGCTTCTTTGTGCGCTTGTCTTCCTCTTTCTTCACATGTCCTACCTTTGTAGGCATAGTTAGAAATTAGCATTTAAAAAACCTTTGAAATTCACTGAAAAACCATAGGTTTCAGGGACGTTATAGTTAGAAATTAGCATTTAAAAACCTTTGAAATTCACTGAAAAACCATAGGTTTCAGGGACGTTATAGTTAGAAATTAGCATTTAAAAAACCTTAGAAATTCACTGAAAACCACAGGTTTCAGGGAGGTTATAATTAGTTGGACATTTCACTCGCACAAAACCAGAGAAATTCCCCATTATAGTTAGTTCAGCTAACTATAACTCGCGCCCACAATGCACTGCTGATGACGCCACATATTACATCATTCATGACATGGTCAGTGACATCACTGATGACATCACTGATGACATCTCAAATGACATCACTGATGACATCATCCACGTGAAAATCTGATGCACCTCCTCACACTCTAATATAACCTTTGATACACCCACTGTAAAATACAGACTACCATTTTCGAAACCATCGACACACCAATACCAGTTACTACATGCGCACTCACTGATTCCTAGGTCTACACATACATCCACTCATTCACCCATACAATCACTCATACATGCAGTCACTCATCAATACAACACTATCATATGCACTCATACACCTATACAGACACTCACACACCGCCACTCATCCATGGAGTTACTCACACACCTAGTCAGTCATGCAAATAATCAATCACACGCCCCTTTTTACACCTCTCTGCAACGCAGCTCTGTGGTGCTTTTTGGAGGTACATGGTGGGCTAGTTGGACTCCAGGGACCCTCAGGATTCAAGCGGACTTAATCCCCCAACTTAAAACGCGCCACTGGGCGCTGTTTGCACAGTGGTGAAGAGGGGCGGGCTTCAGGTGACATGTGTGCAAACAGGCCCATGGCGCGCTTTTTAAGATGGGGATTTAAATCCCCTTCAATCCTGAGGGTCTCTGGGGTCAACTAGCCCACTAGGTACCTTCAGTACAGCGCACGGAGCTGCGTTGCAGAGTGTTGTAAAAAGGGCGGGCCTCTGAACACCTCTCTGCAACGCAGCCTCTCTGGCATACTGGAGTTACCTGGTGGGCTAGTTGGCCCCTAGGGACCATCGGGATTGAGGAGGAATTAATTCTCCAACTTAAAACGCGCCACAGGGCGTGGTTTGCAGACATGTCACCTCAGGCCCCACCCCCTTCCTTCACCATTGTGCAAATATTCCTCTAAAATCAGCCGAACTACGTAATTCTGATTTACTCACCTGTTATCAGGAGAGACCTCAGTGCTGCATCTTGAGCCCAGTACTGATCCTGAAAAGTAATTTTAACCGTACTTACCAGTAACTTGAATTTCCTTCCATAGGCTAACATTGACTGGTTTCACTTTGAAATTCTTCTAAGTGTGGAGTTTTGGAACTTTATAATATTCCTCTAAAATCAGCCGAACTACTGAATTCCGATTTACTCACCTGTTATCAGGAGAGACCTCAGTGCTGCATCTTTGAGCCCAGTACTGATCCTGAAAAGTAATTTTAACCGTACTTACCAGTAACTTGAATTTCCTTCCATAGGATATCATAGCCTGCTTTTTGCTGAAAAAGTTTCTAAGTGTCGATTTTTGAAACTTTGAGATGTCATCAGTGATGTCATCAGTGATGTCACTGACCATGTCATGAGTGATGTAATATGTGACGTCATCAGCAGTGCATTGCGGGGGCGCGAGTTATAGTTAGCTGAACTAACTATAACGGGGGAATTTCACGGGTTTTGTACGAGAGCAATGTCCAACTACCTATAACTGTCCCTAAAACCTATGGTTTTTTCAGTGAATTTGTAAGGTTTTTTAAATGCTAATTTCTAACTAGAACGTGCCTGAAACCTATGGTTTTTTCAGTGAATATATATATATATATCACAAAACACAGTTCAAAGATGCTGCGCTCTCTGGCCGTAATTAAAGGGGATTTATTTCATGATTTCAAGCAGACTCGATCAACTGACAAACGCGTGGTCAGCCTCCTGGCCTTCGTCAATGTATATATATATATTTAAAACCTCCAACTTCCAGCCGTCGTAACCCTGGACACCGAAACCACAGGTAGGTAAAAATCGAACTCTTTATTGGGCTGTTACCGCTGTTGTAACGCGTTTCGGTAGCGTTGCTGCCTTGCTCACACACTGAGCGCCATAAATGCTTGTATTTTTGTTGTAGTTGGCTGGTCACATCATTTGACAGAAATGGAAGACATACTTCATTCACTACCGCAAGGAACCTATTATTAACACAAAAGTATATATATAATATAAAAAAATATATGTATGTATATAATATTCAACGGACACGCATATCACTGCATATACCTTGAAGACAATATGGATTTTGCCAAATCCTATCAATGTTATTTCCATTTTTCTTAATTTTTCTTCTCACTGTTAGCATAATTTTGTGCCACATTGAACATGCAATTTTTCGACATCCATTGAGGTATGTTACCCATTATTGCAATCCGCAATTGGGTCCTATTTAATAATTCATAGTGCAAGTGCTTAAGAGGGAAGGGCTCATTTTGCATAGAAAAAATGCCACCTATCTTATGCTGAGAAATACATTTAAAGTGCTAGTTCTATGTAGTATCATTCAATTCAAATCTATACTGGATATGAAAAAGTACACGTGCATGATAAACCACACTGTATTAATCCTTCCAAATTGCACCAAACAGTTCTTTTCGGCTTATGCAATTACAAATGCCTGGAAGAATTGAATACCCCGTACAAGGGTATAATTTCATTCTACATAGATCAAATGTTGTAGATCATAAGCCCAATATAAAGTGTCAGTGCCGCATGTTATTGTTCAATTCAAATACTCATTGAACATTTATTCACCAAAGATTAATTTAAAGTGCACAAGTGGGGTAGTCCCTAATGTGTTATTCTTTCAATACACCACATTGTATTCCTTTTCGGACTATGAAAGTGCAAGTGCCAATAGGAGAGAAAAGATCCTTCGATATTATACTATTTGCCATGAAAGTAGAAACTATGAAAGTGCTAGTGCTTCATGATATCATTCAAATAAGTGCTGTGCATGTATCATAAAATCCTCATTGTGCATACATTCAATGGAAAGTGCAAGAGCAAGGCAATCCCTGATACATTGTTAGCTCACTGTTGCCTATTTAATTTCTTTTCCGTCTCTGGAGGTACCAGTGCTAAGAGGGAAAGAGCATCCTTCAGTATTATGTTGTTGGGAGTGAATCTATGTAAACAATGGACAGTGCTAGTGCTTCATCACATCATTCACATTTGTGCAATGTACGCATTATATGATCCAAAGATAAAGATGAATTGGCAATTCTTATCACCTAAAACATGATAACTTTCAGTATGTGTATTTGTCTATTGGGATAAAAATCATCTTGGCAATTTCACCCGAATTCAAAAAGTGCATATGCTTAACTGTGCAAATATTGTGCAAATATTGCTGTCGATATGGCACATCACAATTCAGTAAAGCCAAACCCTCCATCCCAAATACAGAATAATACAACTCCTCTTCACTTTCTTGTTAAATATCCACATTTCCCATCATTAATTACTTTTCTTTTTCATTTGGCGATGTTTCTCTCTATACCACTAATTACACTTCTGTACCTCTGATTAGACCTGTGTGTTAGAACATATGGCATTTCATTTGATTTCATTATTCTGACTAGATACTTTCCTTATTTTAAGATTTCCTCTCCCTCCAATGGTAACTCACAGTAGCCAGACTTAAATATGGACATGCATGTCTTCATCAGAGTTCAGGCCATGTGGGATCTTGGTGTTTAACATCATTATATATCTCGACTCCATCTGTCTCAGTTTTAACTCACGATTTCCACCTTGTCTACTCTTATAGACGAAGTCGATAACAAAATAAGAAAATTCCTTAATAGTGCCACCATGAACTTAATTTATGTGTCTCGCTACAGGATACACCTTATCATTGTTTTTAACTGCTCGTAGATGTTGGAGGATCCTGACATGCACCATATGAATAGGTCTCCCCATGTACATCTTAGGACACGGACATTGCAATATCTTCACCACAAAGTCACTTCTACAGTTAAAGGAGCAACGAATGGACCAGGGCTTGCTTAGAAGGGCGATTGAATCTCGGAGCCAGGGTTGGGAGGACGCTACTGTCGCTTGAATATGGATTTATCTTGAAAAAACAAATGATAAGAGGCGTTTGGCAAAACAGGAGCAGTTGGTTTAATTAAACACTAGTCCGGGAGCACAGTTACAGAAGCGGGTCTGAAGACTGTCTCAAAGTACAATCAATTTGAACAGGGTTTTATACATTTCTTTGGGTATCATAAAGTACTCCTGGTGATCCTTTTTTGGTAAAAGAACATGGACCTTGTCTGTGGAGTCATAAATAAGGCCCCTAATTACAAATGCAGGTGGGCCTCTAGCTTGCGTGGACATAATATGGGCCAGTGGGTAATGTGGCCAGATGTCCGGCAGGAGGGGCACATGATCACTGTGTGTATGGTGTGTGCTGTGTCCAGATTGGTTGTGTATTCTTAACTTCATGTGGCATCTGACATTATGGTGTTTTGGGAATGCGCACACCCCTCAGGCCATGTGTGTTTTTTTAGGCCAATCTCCCTGGACCATTGTGGTGTCGCTGCGCTTATCTGGGGGGATGGACCTGAGTTTCCTGTTTGCACATTTGTCTGCCAGCTACGTGCCACCCCAGCTGTGACCTGTCAATCAGTAACCTAAGCCCTAGGTCACAGAGCCTGCCTAACCATGTATTCCGGAGTCAGGTTTGATGGAGAGCTCATGACAGGTGATTTGATTTAATTCTTATGTGTGAATGTATCATTATAAACATTGGCATCAAATCTATCAATATTAACATTCCCCCTCTAGTTAATTTTTCAACTACATTATGTCACCCATTCTTCATTTTCTTCTTCTTCGGTTTTGACTATTACTATTTTCCGAGTGACTTGCATTCTAGCCAATTTGATTTACAGCAGGAAATCCCCAATTGCAGGAAACCACTCAAGAACAATGAAAATATAAAAACGGGCAACAATGATGTTCACAGTCTAGTCAGCCGCCTGGGGAGCCAGGAGAATCAGTTTATGCACCATTTATACTCTGAGGCTCCTCCCTCCTCATGCATGTCTCTTTGTAAACTGTGCAATGCTTGGATGGCAAGAGTCAGAGTCTTGTTATCCAGGTAATTGCCTGGGATAAATTTGCCGCAGGATGCACCATCTTGGCAAACACCCCTCTCGCCATTGCGGCCATTAAGTCCAACACATATTGATGTTGCATCACCATGAGACAGATGGCTCTCAGTTCTTCCTTTAGCGCATTAAGGCTGAGCTCAGTGCTGTTCATCATCTTGAGCATCTCCCACCTGGTTATTTGTAACCACCAGGTGCTCGCTTTCGTCTGCATGGTGAAGAAGGATACGGATCCTCCAGCGTTTGCTTGTGTGTCAGAGAACAGTCTGAATTCTTTCAGAATGTCCTTGTACTGAGCCCAGCTAAAATAATTAGCAGTTCTTTTTTCTCGAGCCTGATGCAACAGAGTTGTGTTCTTCTTTAGCAGGTGTTGGTGCAACTATGACAGATCTTCTCCGGGAATAACCAGGGTCAGGGTGTGCATGGTGACGAGGGAGAAGAGGCCATGCCATCCGGGGATGAGCTGAGTGTAGGCAAATTCTCTGCATTGCCAGTACATATCCATCAGTGTGGAGGTGCCCATTGCATGTCAGGAATGTGCAGTATTGTGCCACCGTTTTCATTTGTTTCCATTGGAATGGTTTCTTTACCTCTGGAACACAAGGAATACAGTGTAAGTTTCCGTATAATTAGGGGTTGCCCCTTCTCCTCTAACCACGTATATCTATTCACCTCAGTATCCCAGATTTCCTGATATGGGGTATCTATGCTGTTGTTCAACCCTCCCCTATGAGACTCATTTCCCTTCGTATCGTCAAGGTGGATGTTCCTACGATGGAACTCCATGTCTGGGGTCCATTTGTTATTAAAGAAGACAGCCCGAGATATGCTAAGGGTCACCCTGGGACCACAGATGGAAGCAGGAACAGACGTGTTCATGCATTAGTGCGGTGGTTTTGCTACCTCCAAGAAGCTCTTTTTTGGGAAGTCTCAGGGTAAAATAGTATCCTCCCCTATTGTGCCCCTCCTGCGCACCCTATCTAGCTCAGTTTGAATGTCGCTAGGCTCCGTGAAAAGGTACAATGCTGTGGGATTGGTCTTGTATCGGGTCACTACTACTCTATGGGGTTCTACTCTGTTGGGTTGTATTTTGGCCCTAATCCTACATAGGTATAGGTGGAGAAGGCATGTTGCTTTTTGTGGGCTACCTCTTGGGACATATAAAGCCTGTCTGTGCCTACTGCATGTGGTATCAGCTAACAGACATAACATGACATGGCTGGTGTCTTTGAGCCCACAGCGGTTATGTGCTGATGCCATGTGTTGTGTAAGAGTGCACTGTGTAGTGCATGTGGAATGCTAGTGTTAGGTTCGGTGTAATTAAAAGTGATCTAGGAGAGGTCCCTACGCAAGTGCAGTGATAGCTTTGGGGTGGACTCCATTAAACTAGGTAGTTATTTGGTGATGAATGGATGCAACAGCACCATAGTGCACAGAGGGTACATAGAAATGCAATAATACATAACTTATTGAACATTGCAGGTCTTGGGCTGAATCCAGGGGAGATGTCTGTAATCCTCTGGTAAGTTGGAGTGTCCTTAGTTAACAAAGTTCAAGGAAAAAAGTTCACAGTACAGTTCATAGTTCTTAAATTGCACACTGTAGATTCTGGCACTAAAAAGGTGGTGCACTGGGACATTCGATTGCTGACCTGTTGGATAAGAGCTACGTTCATTGGTTAGTTAAGAAAACAGTGCATTTTTGCATGTGCCGTCACCAATCATGTTCTTTTGAGTTTGTGTTGCTTTTCTTTAAGGGTGTGCCCTCCACACTCCATTCACACACATTTTTAGTGAGGCACCGGAAGGTGGCCCCAGTCGGGGTATCTATTTTTGATGGGTTACGTTAAAGAGTGGGACGCATTCATTTTTATGGATTATTGGGCCTCCCCCCTCTACGTAACTGAAAATATATTTTACGGGGTGATCTTCATGAGCTTGCAGATCTCAGTTATTAGTTAGCACTCTGTGGGCTACGCCAGCCCTCCAATATCCTATGTCTCCTAGTGAGTGCATGGGGGTGCTTAATGGTGTGGGCGGTGTCTTTTGACCTACACTCATGCGGGGCAATGTACAAGGAGGGGGCGTGTCGCAATGGAATGTTGTTGGGGATGGCAACATGCCCTGAGGTCACATGCATACCCCTCTAGTCCCAGCATGCGACGTGCAACGTGACCCTCGTGGCGGTAGGTATCTTGGCTATGCCCTTTTCTGGTGATTTCTTATGGGCTAGTTTGGGCTTCCTTTTGTTGGTCTTTTGGGTGCCTCCCTAGATCTCACATGATCTGTTGTCTTATTCTTTTTTTTATGAAAGAGGAGGTGGTCGAGAAGCTGTTCTGTGTCCCTGTGTATCCCTGCGCGTGTCATTTTGCAGTGTTTGAGGCTGGGCTCACTGTTTCCTCTAGATGTTGTATGTAAGGCCTTGTGTGTTGGATTATTGCCAGGCCTAATATGGGGTGAGCACATTCTGAGCTCTAGTCTTGCTCAGAGCTTTGAACAGATTGCCACACTGCCAAACCACAGCAAGGAAAACATATTGGATTTTGTCTTCATTTCTATGACCAACATTGTTCCCAAATGCAGGTTGAATGGACCGCCCATTTGCCATTCTCCTACACCTGGCTTATACTTCCCAATTCCTTGAGGCTATCATAAGACAATAAAGAAAATAACCTTTGTGATTTTTTCACAAGACCCTCACAATAATAACTTCACTATCATGGCAGCCTGACCTGACCTGAATGCAGATGTCAAAACCATGTTAAGTGCTGACCAGGGCCTTATGTAGTTCAGCTGACATTTGTATTAAGAAGTTGATGAGCTATAGCAGTCAGTGCAAGATGCCACCTTGGACATTGGTAAATGGTTGCTTGTCACAGAAACTATCAAGGCATGTGCTGTTTTGGCTGGAAATATAGCACCATTTCTTGATGTGTTTATGGTAACCAATTGAACATAATGAAATAGAATACATAAAAGCATCATAGCAACACAATTAAAAATTAACAGGGCACATCACAGCAAAAATGTGAATAAAGAGCACAACACAACAAAATTACAAAACAATAATGCAGCACTAGAACACATCAGCACAAAAACACAACAGAAAACATCACCAACACACTGAAATGCCACACAGCAAATGTGCACAAAGGTTTTTGTCAGACATTAGCACCTTCAGAATACTGTTTTCATTAAACAGCGGTAAAAAGCGTTTGGAGCAAGCGCTGCCACAACTTACCCCCATGGACATGAAATAGCACCAGTCAAAAATATTTGTGATCCAGCCATATGTCTTAACTAAGCGCTTCCATTACTCACTTTATCTGATATGGCACCAATCTAATGCACATTTTGCCTCTGTGGAAACATTTCTCCCAGTTTCACCATTTTTTTTTACAAAACAAATCTTGATTCCGGTGTATACCCACACGAGGGCTTGAACTGGGATAAGTCCGGAACTCAGAAAAAGGAGCTATGCAGCAAGCATGAAATTGATACAAAAGGCCATTGTAAAATGAATAATATGAAAGGACACAGTAGAATCTTCTTTAAGTTTCAAGTTGAGCTATCTACTTATCTGCAGGCATACCAGGAAATCTCCTTAGCTAATGCAAGACTTTCCTCTCTAATCTTGCTCAAATAATTTAAATATTTCCCTACATCATGAAGTTAATTCAAAGAAAATCTCTAGGGGCCAAAGATGTGAAGGAGGGGTTCTGGATAATCGAAATACACACAGCGTGAACATACTAACCTCCCTACAATAGTCCGAACTGCAAATTCAATAGCTATAGATAAGTGATGGATTGTGATTTTGGCAAGAATATATGTCCTCGTGTAGCATGAAGAAGACGCACAGCACAGCATGCAGCACCCCGCAGCTCCACCTACTTTTCTCAATGATGTGCCTCGCAGGCAGCTGCCGATGCTGCTGATCCGTGGTCATTGGAGGCAGCGGGGTGGCTGCGGCCCAAAGAGGGGGGTCGGTATTTGGCCACCACTCATCTCTAGAGCCAGCACCCGCCCCTGTGAGCTCCTGACCTCTTGATCTAGTGCTTCCAAAGCACTTCTAGAGCCTGAGCGGCTCGGTGGCTGGGGGCCATAGGAAGCAGCAGGAGAAGCGAGAAACTCACAGTGCCTGCTATTAAGTGAACAGGCCAAGACGCCACCGTGGTGAGAGTGAAGTAAACAGGCCAAGACACCACAGCACCATTTTTTTTTGCCTCTGCTCCCTGACACTGTTACTGACGCTGTTGCTGTGATGTGATGCTGACGAGCGCACGCACGTACGTGCCCGTCCTCCGCCCGATGGTCAGGGAAGATGCGGAAGCTTCGGTGCCTTTGAGAACCAATCTTGCTGGAGGAAACGAGCCCCCGCTGGAGACAGAAACTTTGGGGGTCATTACGATGGCGGGCGGAGGTTCAACTGCGGTGCTGGCGGAAAATGACCTTTTCCGCACTCCAGCAGCAGTCCTCGCGCCCGCCATATTGCAATGGGCAAACATAGCCCATTTACCGTCCGCCACGGAGCGATGTGAACCGCCAGAATTGTGCACACGCCACCACGGTGGTGGGAGCCAATAGAGACCCACCGCCATGCGGAATGACCGCCATACAAATCACGATGCCACAAACAACCCAGCACACCGGAGAAACCACCAATACAGAGACGGCGGAAGCACTACTGCGGAGCGCGAAACCAGACTCCCGGTCCCCTCCACCCGGTCTGGACCGCAATGGGTCCAGCTCTCCAAGCCATTCCGGTGCTGTACCTCATACACTATCAGCAAATAATGGACTGTCGCGGACAACGCCGCAGGTACGCAATGACACAACTCCGCACACAACCACAACACACAACTCCTGTGCTGATATACGGTTCCTGTCCACATCAGACACTCTGGTGGGGACAGGAACACATCCCCAAGTGTACCCACACATGTCCCACCTGTCAGGAAATCACCCCTTTGCATCCGGGTCACCCATCAACCGCGAAATCACTGCAATGTCCCGGTCATGTCATCGCAGTGGTGAAGACGCAGGAAAACATGCGCAAAATGTAGTAGGCAGGGCCGGCGCCAGGCATGGGCAGTCCACAAAGATTCACAGGGCTCCACCTCCACCCTTCCCACACTACGCTTCCCACACCCATTTGGGGCACATGCTGTGTGCTCCTCCTGTGCCCCCTGCACATCCATCTCCCAGGTGTAGCCAGACCTTGCACCTCACACACCAAAGGACCAGGGCGCCTGTCTTGGAAGGTGGGGGTGAAGAGGAACACCCTGCACGAGCTATGGGCTGGACAACCCTCCTCCTCACACCTACCTCCCACTCATGTGAAGCAAACTGAGCTCTAATTATAAAATGAAGACTCACACTGCAGAAGAACATCCACTGAACTGTCCACACTGCCTGTCAAGTCACTCACAAACAAACACCCACACTGACACACAGCCACATACACACACCATAGGTCAGCAGCAATAGAGGACAATCAATGGGCCAGCCAAAAGGGAAGTGGACAGTGCTGGAAAAGCATGGAGCAAGCCACATAGCATCTGTACATCACATGCAAGAGAAGAAACATATCACAACACCCTTAGGCCTTCAAATCAGACATGGGTGGCACAGTGAGTGAAATTAAATCAAACTGACCTCTGTTCAACAACTCAGGCACACATCAGGGCAAGACATGCATAGTCACAGGAATGATAGGAAGTGTCTGAAGTCATACAGTGAGCAGCCACACATCTTTCTCAACTGACTTGACATGTGTACATCATAAGTACAACACACATGGCCCATTGTCACACTCCTTGACTGTCAAACACAACTAGGACCTTCACACATACCCATTCTCTACCCACCTCATACCTGCAGCACTCAACACCTGTGAGAAGCACACATAAAAGCCAAAATGGTGTCCTGTGAGATCAATGACAACCAATCACACTCCCTGTGGTGCACCCACAAACATCACACTAACACACAGGGATGCCTGAACCAAAGCAGACACCAAAACAATAGCCAAACACAAAGATCACAAACAACATACACAGAAGTACAACAAGCCCACACATGGGCAGCAAAACAGTGGAAAGGCAATGTGACCCTAGACAGAACAGGAATACACAACATTGTCACTCAAGAGGTGCATCATCAAAAATCTACCATGAACACTAACTGGGATCAATGGAACAATCATCTAACACAGACACAGATACCTCACCACCCATGAAGTGGACAAGGTGCCATATTGTACCAGAAGCATGCACAACACTGAAAAGTGACAGGTCAAAAATAGGAGGACTAACCACCAATGTGCACTGAAAACAAGCCCAGCAACAAGAATCCTCCTTGCTGCATGTGACACACACAAGTAATGCACAACACACCTGCAAAAACACATCTGAATGTATCACACAGCAACAACCACTCACACACAACGTCATGCAAATAGAACATCACACACACATAGCATCAGTCAGTACAAAGAGCCAACACAGGCCAAACACTGCATACATCCACAACAAAACCACAACAGATGCACAGACCAATCCATCACAATGCAAACTCAGCTGCACATCAGGGGGATGCACAACAAGCAAGTACAAGGCAACATACACTGACAACACTGCATGCACACCAAGCAGTGTGTGCACAACAACCAAATCAGTAGCACACACATCTGAGTGCCACACCATGAACTCCCACAACACAAATCATCACAGCACAAACATAACATCACACTCGTGAAGTGTAGCACTACCTCAGCAAACACACATACAGCTTAGCCATCACCCACAGATGCATAACTCAGGGACATCCAGGTGCAAACAACATGACCAGAGGACTGTGCAGCCCAAACATCTGCACTGCACATGAGCAACCATGACAGCAAACAAGTACAAGGAAAGAACACATAACTAAGTAGCACATTGATCCTTTACACAGATCAGCCTCACACAGCATAGTGTCATACTATGAAGTGGCGGGGAGGCTCACACACTGGCAAGCCATGGGGTGGAAGACATGAGACTGAGGTGGTGTGTACTTCAGCAGTGGACAGGTGAGCAGTGTACAGTACACAAACACATAGAGGAGTCACTCACAATGTGTAGGCATCAGAAGCACATATGGGGGATGGCATGACTCCACATACCACATACCATACTGGAGCCAAAAATGGGTCAAGTGACAGCAATGCATGAGAAAACTCACAAATATTGTCAGTGTGGCTGAGCAGTTCTGTACAGTGTGCACAAACAGTAACAAGACACATGGCTGATCAACAAAACACAACACAGACTTGCCTGCCACACACTCAGCATATTCACAACTGGCAGCAACAACAAGTAGGTGTCCCCCAGGAGTGCAAGGACACAACAACACACTGCACACTGCCCAACCTACAACTCCCACATGTGCCCACAATCTGAAACACATGGCAGACAATTGAAACAAACAGGCACTCAGCTTCTGTGTCATACATGTGTGCAGTTGGCATTGCAGGGGCACACACACATCAACACTAACAACAAAATCACCTCTTCACACTTCATGACCACACAAGTGCACACATCCAAATGTACCCATGTGACTAGGAAGACAGGCCATCACAAGATGACCATACATCAACACTGCTGTTCACACATCAAGAAAGATCACACAGATATGATGGACCCTGGCCAGCCAGCAAATAATCCTGTGGATAGAATACACCTCTGTGCTGGTATTGCATCATAACATGACATGTGGACAATTTAGCAAACCTGACCATATGATGAGTATGATAATCGTAGATCATCACAAACACCCATCATTGCACCCTCAAGCCTCAGAACAAAGAAGAACTAAAGTGCCCCTCACCACTGCCAAAACCCAGAAAAAGTAAAAGAAGCAATTGGCAATGTGAAGGTGGCATACAGAGCATTTGTCACATGCAACCATACACATACCGAAAACACTTTTATTTAACAAGGACACTGACAAAGCAGACAACAGGAGTAACTGTCTTTATTACACATCACCAAGATAGGCATCAAAAGTAGACAACAGCAAGGCCAGTGGCCAGTCCATAGTTCAAAGTAGGTACATGTGTGCATGAGAACCTGCACAAGGAATGGGCATCCAAAGTTACAAACAGCAAGGCCAGTGGCCAGTCCATAGTTCAACGGAGGGACATGTGAACATGAGAACCTGCACAGGGAATGGTCCCCTAAAGTGACAAACAGCAAGGCCATTGGCCAGTCCATAGTTCAAAGTAGGTACATGTGTGCATGAGAACCTGCACAGGGAATGGGCATCCAAAGTTACAAACAGCAAGGCCAGTGGCCAGTCCATAGTTCAAAGTAGGGACATGTGTGCATGAGAACCTGCACAGGGAATGGGCATCCAAAGTTACAAACAGCAAGGCCAGTGGCCAGTCCATAGTACAAAGGAGGGACATGTGAACATGAGAACCTGCACAGGGAATGGTCCCCCAAAGTGACAAACAGCAAGGCCAGTGGCCAGTCCATAGTTCAAAGTAGGTACATGTGTGCATGAGAACCTGCACAGGGAATGGGCATCCAAAGTTACAAACAGCAAGGCCAGTGGCCAGTCCATAGTTCAAAGGAGGGACATGTGTGCATGAGAACCTGCACAGGGAATGGGCATCCAAAGTTACAAACAGCAAGGCCAGTGGCCAGTCCATAGTTCAAAGGAGGGACATGTGTGCATGAGAACCTGCACAGGGAATGGTCCCCCAAAGTGACAAACAGCAAGGCCAGTGGCCAGTCCATAGTTCAAAGTAGGTACATGTGTGCATGAGAACCTGCACATGGAATGGGCATCCAAAGTTACAAACAGCAAGGCCAGTAGCCAGTCCATAGTTCAAAGGAGGGACATGTGTGCATGAGAACCTGCACAGGGAATGGGCATCCAAAGTTACAAACAGCAAGGCCAGTGGCCAGTCCATAATGCAAAGGAGGGACATGTATGCATCTGAACCTGCATAGGGAATGGGTGACACCGTACACTGTCATGGGAATCACCACAGCTCTGAGGATACAGATGGGCAGTCCAGGCACTGCTGTGGGAGTGTTGGCTTTGGGAGGGGGACTTTGCCTCAGACTTGGCTGTCAGTTGAACTGGGAGGTGGCTGATTGTCGGGGACCGTTGGCGGACTAGACCTGGGAGAGGGAAGAGCAGCTGAGGTAGAGGCATCAGTGGCTTTGTGAGCCGGAGGGCTGCTTGGACCAGGTGGCATGGTGGCACGGGGAGGCGGAGACATGCTGCCGTGAGACACAGTGTGTGAGGGAGAATGTGGAGGGCTGCCTTTTCACTTCTTGGGGATTCGATACTGAAGAATTGTCTTGGTAGGAGTGTGAAGTGGGGCGGAGCACAACAGCCCTCACTCCCCACCAAAGGTGCTTCAGGTGCAGGTGGTGGCCCTCCTCTGGTGATCTGCTGGGTCTGGTGGTATGCTTGGCCTGGCCTTGCCTTTTCCCTCCATCCCCTATCGACCAGGTGAACTCCCCACAGTGCCCTCCTGTCCCAGCTTCACAGGGGTGTGGGTGGGAGTTGAGGTTGTGGGTGAACCTGCCTTAGAGAGCCGTTTCTGCGGACTCTTTGCAGGCACCAGCTTCACAGCAGGCACGGCAACATTTTGCCTGTTTTTGGGAGCAGGTTTTGGGATGGAAGTATCTTTGGATTGGACTGATTTGGATGCATGTGAGCCTGAGGCCTGCTTCTTGGCTTGATGCCCCTGAGTGTCACCCGAAGGGCTTTTGGCTTTGCGTTCCTGTGTGACTTCTTTTGGTTTTGGGGATGGTGTCTGCGCTCTGGCCTGCTTGGAGTGCTGCTGTGTTGTGCTTCGTGTGGAGTACTTTGAGCCTGAGGGCTGTGGTGTGTGGTCACTCTCGTCAGATGTGGCCACTGGCAGGGTGGTTGCCGAAGGGACTGGAGCTGGGCCTCTGAGCCTGTGCCAGCTGAATGGTTGCTGTCACTGTGGAGGACAAAGACTGGACAGTCCTGTGCAGCCCACCCACGTCAGAATGAATGCCCTCCATGAAGGCAACTACCTGTGCCAACTTCTTGTCATGATCAAGGAAGGCATTCAGTAGAGTAGTCTGACCCACACACAGCTGGTGCAAAGCTCCACCGCCTCAACACTGAGGGCAGCAGGGGAGATAGGGGCAGGGGCAGCGGTGCCTGGGGGAAGGACACTCTACCCCTCTTACTGCTGCGGGCACTGGCAGCACTAGTGGAACTAGCCGGGAGGGTGGGCACTGGACAATGTGTGGTGGAAGAAGAGGCAGATTTCCCACTCCCTGTGTCCGCCAACATCGAGGAGTCACTGCTGGCATCAGATGACGTTGAGGTTGGTGTTTCCGGGCGCGATTCTTCAAGGGCACTCCGGTCCCCCTCTGAGGCGCTGGTCACATCATTGTCAGTGAGCTCATGTGTTGCCGTCGAGCAAGATGCCTTATCCCCGGTGTCCATACCCTGTCCTTCTGTGCCCTCTGTAGATGCTGCAAGAGACAGACGTAGGTTCAGTTTAGTGCCATACTCACAAACATCATATGCAAACAAAGCACAAAACAAGATGATGATAGCCCCATGTTGAACTCACCCCTGTGCAGTCTGCATGTGCAGCCACAATGCAAAAATATGAAGATGCATGGGGACATGCATACTTGGCATTGATGACCCATGAGATGTTCACACAGCCAAATAGCTTGCTCGTGCCTCCATGTAACCTGACATACAGATCCCTGTAAGCATACCCACGTGCCTGTAGGTGAAAAAGATGTACATCTCAACCTGTTGTCACAGTCACATATGGAGTCACTTTAAGGGGACAACACAGATACAGACTCCAAAATGTCCACTTGCAATGGCCATGAGCTCCTGCCATCCACCATGTTGTGCTTTGAAGCACAACTACTGTTGCACATTGGTGTCAGATGTGTAGTTCCCACAAGTTCGAGGTCAGGCACTGCACACATCGACGAAAGCACACTAAGATGAGGCACACTGTCGTTCACTTCCCAGTGATGTCTATGACTCCCTAATGCAGCAGATGCCATAAGGCCACATCTCAGCATGCAATGTCAAGGGCCATTACATGAAACACATGAGAAAGTACATGTCCCGCAAATGCATGACAGCTGCACTCAACACAGAGGCCACTTACAAGCCATTGCATCAGAACTAGGAACATCACAGAGCTCTGCACTGGCTCAAGGTTGGGACACATGCAGTCACACACCCCAAAAGTCACCCTTCGCAGAATACTCACCCCCAACTTGCTGCTGATGGGCCCTCAAGCGTCCATCCAGCTCTGGCTGTGTCACTGCCAAGATGCAGGCCATTAGTGGTGTCATGCTCCTGCGCGCCAACCTGCCAGTCCGAGGGAGCAGCCCCAGCGTCATCTCTGCCACGTTCTTGCTCAGCCGGCAGATGTCATCTCACCTCTTGTGACAGTGTGTGTGCCGTTGGTTGGAGACACCCAGAGCCTGCACCTTACGTGCAATGGCCCTCCATATGGCCTTACGCTGGTGGACTTTGAGCTGCAGGCATGGGAGACAAGAGGAGGAAATATCAGTAACAATGGGTTATGTACCATTGTGTCTCAGTACAGGAGCATGCACAAAATTAGCACAGCTATTCAGACATGCTTAGCAGGGGCCATACAGCATGACACGTAGTACATTAGCATAAGACAATCGTACCCAAATGCACGCAGGTATGAGGATTGGCACTGTACCTGGACATCTCATGCACATGCAGAATGCAGCACAGAAAGCAATGTGAAGGAGGCACACATCTGCAATGCAGTTTGTGAGGGAGCAAGACAGACATCACATTGTAAATGATGTTCCATTGCAGAATCACTGTGTCCAACAATGCACACCCCTCAATGTCCTTGGGCTGTGAATGGCTCACTGTGTCATGGCGGTCACATTTAGGGACATGATCTGACATTCTCACACCCTTCTCACAAGGTCTGTCTTGTGCAATCCACAGGCCTAAGATAGCTCATTGAGGAATAGGGTGGCAGACGACACATATGTCTCACTCTGTCCATTCAGTGATGGGTCCCTGTCAATTTGGGCAGTAACTGTTCAGGCCAGAGTGGCTCACACTGAGGTGTTAACGTGTGCCATCATAACAGTCACATGCATGTACAATATGAGAGTGCAAACAGTGCCTACACATGCGAGTCAGTACACATAATGAGAATAAGGGAAGGGGGATGTTTCTGAAGTACAACAATCTGCTGTGACATATGGGAATTTCCCAAAAGATTGTCACCCTCCGGCAGTTCACTCTTGTGCATACTGCTCACAGATCCATGGTGGTAATAGAAATTCAAACACACTTCCATCAGTAACCTCTGGACGCAGTAGCGGCTCGTGGAGGAGTGCTGCGGGCGTGGGTCGGGGGAGTAACTACGGCATACGGTCGAACAGAGTTAGCAAATAAATAAATAAATAAACGAATTACATTTCATGCGCGCTGCATCGCAAATGGCGATGCAGCGCGCGCAATGTAATTCGCTTTATTTATTTATTTAGTTACTTAACTCTGTTCGGCCGTATGCCGTAGTTTACTACCCCCCGCCCCGCCCCACCGCCCCGCAGCACTCCCTCCACGAGCCACTACTGTCTGGACGGAAAGTCTTTGTAATGTCACAAATGAGCATGTGAAAACCTCCTGGACTCAAACATCCATTTGCACAGGCAATGTCTGTCCTGACTTCCACTTTCCAAACTTGAAGTGTCACTGTATGGCTGCAATAACACTGCATGTCCCTCCCATCCTGAAATGCAGCCCTGGAAATGTGTTACATAGGCGATAAACCCCATTTTCCTTAAGTCAGCATGCTAGGCAGTGTATCACACAAACCCACACTCTCAGGCACATACTGCAGCTGATCAACTTCATGTGTGCACTCCCTGCATTCTCACTTCCACTCTGAGACACTTACCATGACATCTGGAGCACCATAGAGCCTCCAATACTGTGAGAGCACCTTGTCCAAAAGGACCTCCAGCTCCTCTGTGGTGAAGGGACAGGCCCTGATGTTCTCAGTTCTCACCATCACTGGGTCCAGGAGACAGGAACAGCAGCAGTTGGTGGTGAAGAGTGTCAGGCAGCAGTGTCTGGAAGCAGTGGAAATGTGTGGCTCTCTCCCACACATATATAGCCCCCAGGGGTTGTTTCAGTGGTACTCAGATGCTGCAATTGGTGTTCCAGGTCAGCTTTTTCAAATGCATCCAATGACCGGCCCCGCAGTGGCAGAGCACGCCTACCGCGATTTTCAAAAGTGCATTTATTCTACCGCGATTGCTGCTCCCATTGGCCTGTAAGGGCATGGGCATTGGCGGTGACACACCGCGGGGCCCAGGCGGTTGCTACCGCAATCGTGCATCTTTCAATTGCATCGAATGACTGGCCCCGCGGTAGCGGAGCACGCCTACTGCGATTTTCAAATGGATATATCACTACCGCGATTGCGGTTCCCATTGGCTGTAAGGGCAGATGGGCATTGGCGGTGACACACCGCTGGCCCAGGCGGTCACTACCGCAATCTTGCATCTTTCAATTGCATCCAATGACCGGCCCGCGGTAGCGGAGCACGCCTACCGCGATTTTCAAATGTGTATATCACTACCGTGATTGCGGTTCCCATTGGCTGTAAGGGCATGGGCATTGGCGGTGACACACCGCGGGGCCCAGGCGGTTTGGCCGCTTGGCATTGGTGCCTATGGCCGTGATTGTGGTGGCGGTGCACGCCAACTGCCATTTTCAAATGTGTATATCACTACCGCGATTGCGGTTCCCATTGGCTGTAAGGGCATGGACATTGGCGGTGACACACCGCTGGCCCAGGCGGTCGCTACCGCAATCTTGCATCTTTCAATTGCATCCAATGACCGGCCCCGCGGTAGCGGAGCACGCCTACCGCGATTTTCAAATGTGTATATCACTACCGTGATTGCGGTTCCCATTGGCTGTAAGGGCATGGGCATTGGCGGTGACACACCGCGGGCCCCAGGCGGTCGGTACCGCGATTTGGCCACTTGGCATTGGTGCCTATGGCCGTGATTGTAGTGGCGGTACACGCCAACCGCCATTTTCAAATGTGTATATCACTACCGCGATTGCGGTTCCCATTGGCTGTAAGGGCATGGGCATTGGCGGTGACACACCGCAGGGCCCAGGCGGTCGCTACCACGATTTGGCCGCTTGGCATTGGTGCCTATGGCCGTGATTGTGGTGGCGGTGCACGCTATGGCACCTATGGACACATCATGCTGTAGCAATGGCAATGGCCAGTTCCCAACATTGAACAGTAGACACTTACTATGAGTCATGCCACCAGTTAGTGCAAACCAATGCTAGTGTTACATTTGACTCACTGATGACTACATATGCCATGTCAGTGCACAGGATTACATGCATTGGCATGTACTCCCTCACATGTCACTTAAGATATTGTTGTGCATGTACACAGATCTGTGGTGTGATGCACTCTCAAAGATGTACACATGTCAATGTGTGAGATGGTAAAGCAACACACAGTAATGAAGGTCTGGCTACATGATGTGCCTATTTCACTGTGTACATTGCTGAGCTCCTGTACATACTTGATCATTGTGCGCACACTGTGCTCATTGTGTTGTTAATATGTGCCCTGTCGGACTTACTCAAGAGGGTGCGGCAGGTACAGCAGCTATGTCGAAGCCAGCAGTGTCGCTGTTTCACACATGTGCTGTGTCAACTACTCTCAGGGCTGGTGACACAAGATGTTGAAATGTACCTTTTGGCATTCACATAGTCTGAATCTGTTTGGGGGTTACTCACTGTGTGAATACTGGACAAGTGTACGACTAGTTTAGATCAAGATGTCCCTACATGTAACTTGTTGTGTAAGCTGTAGTTTCATGCCAGTCATTGTTGGCGCTGTGTCAGTCAAAACCTAAGATGTTGTGCCCATCTCAGAGGGGAATTGAATTGACATGTGTCCCCTTTCCTCTCACCCAGGAGGCGACCAAATCTTTTTCGTCCATTCACGGTGCTTGCGGACATGGAGGATGAGGACATCATACGTAAATTCTGTTTGGATCGACCTACCCTTCTGGACGTATGTGCTCAGTTGGAGCCCCATCTGAGGCCTCGCCGAACCTATCCAACTGCTCTGACACCAACATGTAAGGTGATGGCAGCCCTGCATTTTTTTGCAACTGGTTCATTCCAGTACACGGTGGCCAGCGCAGGTGGAATGTCTCAACCAATGTTCAGCATGGTGCTACGTGATGTCCTGTCCGCTATGATGAACTACAAGGACAGCTACATCCATTTCCCCAGGAGACATGAGTTGGCAGCTGTGAAGGGAGATTTTTATGACCTTGCCCACATCCCTAATGTTGGTGGTGCCATTGACTGCACACATGTTGGCCTGGTTCCACCACAGGCACATGAGCACATCTACAGGAACAGGAAGCATACACATTCCATCAATGTGCAAGTGGTATGCCAGGTGGATATGATAATCTCCCATGTCTGTGCCAAATTTCCAGGATCAGCCCATGACTCCTACATCCTGCGTAACAGCACCATACCACAGCTGATGGCAAATCTGCATCCAGAGCGTGCGTGGATTGTGGGTGAGTACGCAGAGTCAAGTAGTGTGCTGTATGTGTGACATGCTGTCCTCTGCCACAGTTTTATTACAAAGTTGGTCTGCGTATCTCACACCTAGGTGACTCTGCATATCCCAACCAGCCTTGGTTGCTGAGCCCACTGTGGAATCCCAGGATCCAGGGTGAAGTCCGCTACAATGAGGCCCATGGGAGGACACATCGTGTGGTGGAGCGTACTTTTGGTCTTCTTAAGTCTCGATTTCGGTGCCTGGACAGGACCGGAGGTGCACTGATGTACTCTCCCCAAAAGGTGTGTCAGATCGTAGTTGCATGCTGCATGCTCCACAACCTTGCCCTGCGCAAAGAGCTCCCTCTGATCCTGGACGATGATGAGCAGCAGATGCCCCCGCCTGCAAACCCACACATGTCCAGTGAGGAGGATAGTGGAGAGGAGGAAGGTGTCGACCTGCGTAAACAGCTCATCAACCGCTACTTCCCTTGAAGGTGAGTGACATTGTACAACGGTGCCATTGTATACTGTTTTTGTTGTTGTAGGAAATGCCTAGGGGAGCTTGGTGACAGCTGCCTGTTGTTGGCTCTGTGCTGAGGGCTGATGTTTCTGGGACAGGGTAGTTATGCACAGCTACATGATGTCTATGTCGATATCGTTGCTCATTGTAATGTGTGCAGGTTTGAGTACCTTGATGACAAGTGTTGTGTAATGGATGTGATGCCATCGCCTGACAAGTGAATGTTGTTCTCTTGTGTTTTCCTAGGTCCATTCAGCCTCTCAATGCCTCACAACAATCAGTGCACCTGGTACATTGTAATCTGAGTCAAGATTGTACATCCTGTGATAAACATGGAACTGACACGAAAACATAGGTGTGTAAAGAGTGTTTATTTACAATAAGTATATGTGACAGGGAAGTGATTATTTACAAATAGGTGGGAAGTGAATCAATGAGTTGTCAGTGATGGTATACGAGACAATAGAGTAGTCACCACATTGATGTGGTGACACAGTCCAACAGACGCCTGCCATCAACATGGCAGTGTGGGTAAGGATAGTCAACAAAGTCAATGGCAAGGTGAAGAGAGGTGCCATCATGGCTGGCTCTTTGACTGGCGTTTGGCTGGTGCTTTGCCACGTGATCCTCCCTTGTTCTTACTTGGACGGCCCCTTGAGCGTTTGGCAGGGGGGCTTCTGCTGCGGGCTCCGAGGTGTCTGAGGACTCATCCTGTTCCAGCTCACACGTCTCTGTGGCCGCAGGTGAGGTGGTGGGACTGTCATCCTGTGGGCCACTGGAGGGAAGTTGAGCTGTCCTTTGGGCCGCAGGCCTGTCCCTCAGGACACCCACAAGCTGGCCCAAGAGCTCCACAATTTGGCCCATACGCGTGTCTCTGACCTCAGCAGCAGGCGGAGCTCACGCTATTCTTCCAGAGCCTGGCCTGTGTGTCCCTGGGCTTGTTCGTATGCTCCAAGGACTCTGGCGATGTTGGCCAGGGCTTCGGTCCCAATGTCCTGTTGATTTTGTCGCCCAGTTGCCCTCCCACCTGCCCTGCTGTCCCGGACCTGTGGCGTCACCACTCGACGCAACCGCTGACTCTCCCTGCCCTCCTCAGATTGTGGGGTGGTGTGGGTATCCTCTGAGGCAGGGACAGTGTTGCAGGCAGCACTGGTGGTGGTGGTGGAGGCTGTACAGGTCGTTACAGCAGGGGTCAGTGCAGTTGTTGTTGCTGAGGTGGTGGTGGTAAGGACAGTGGGGGCCTGGGACCTGCTGCGCCCTGGCAGGCCTGATGGGCCAGGTTCTGTGTCCGCATCTGAGGAATTTAGGGAGACTGCATCCGAGAGTCCATGTTCCGGGGAGACTGGCTCTGCAGGTTGGTGTTGTCATCTGCAGCAGTCAATTCTTGGTCACCTGTAGAACAGAGAAGAAATGGTCATTGAAGTGCAGCCCACAAGCTTGGTGTTAGATGTTTGGATGTTACATGTCATACACCACACAGTTTACATTGAGATCACTTTGTATGGCTGCACGGTACTGGGCATCATGACATGATGTGTAGGTACCTACATTACTTGTCCATGGTGTGACATGTCAATAGATACCATGCTCCACATACAGATTGTGTGATTACAAGGACATGTCGTCATCTAACGACTAGCAGCACAACAACTTTATGTGAAGCATCTTTGTTGTTTACTCTGCATGGAAGACCGTCATTCTGAGCATGTACTAGCCATTGTTATCTCATGCATCCCTCTGTCATATCATGTTCTTTGCTTTATTTTTAAAAATGACCATGCTTGTTTTGTTTTCATATGGGCCTTGATGCTCTGCCACCATGGCACTTACACATAGCATTCACTGATGTGCATGATTGTGCCCTGAATTTCTTCAACATGTGATTTGGTGAGTCAAACTTTAATTTCTGTGACAGTTACATACGCTAAGCTGTCTGCACACTGGAAGTGGCTATTGGATCTATGCCAAGTTGGGTGGGATGTGATGGCTGGTGTGCATGCACTGAGAGGAATGGCAGGGTGCATGCACTGTCTACCTCCCTGTTCTGTGACACAGTTGAGGGGAATTGCTGACACATGCTTCTGGGTGTGGGGGAGTGCTCCATCTTGCTCAGCTGTGGGACAAGGGTGCCTGGTGGGATTTGCAGTGCTGGCTTTCCACCCACAAACACCCCTCCCTGTTAAGATGGCTACCTACCTGTTAGGTGGAGGTGATCAATGCAATGGCTGCCACATGCTTCTGGGTGTGGGGGAGTGCTCCATCTTGCTCAGCTGTGGGACAAGGGGGCCTGGTGGGAGTTGCAGTGCTGGCTGCCTGTACACATGCAACCCTGGGAATGTTGCTAGCTACCTTTGGGTTGCGATCGCGGCGGTCGGAAACAGCGGATCGTTCTGCTGTCACCTCAATGGTATTCTAATTTCACGTGCGGTCAATCCGCTGGCCGTGCGGCAGTTTGGGCTTTTTCCGCCGCTAATCCGACCGCCGCAGATGGATTTTCACCTGCTCTACATGCTTACGGCGGTCTTTCTTGGCATCGTTCCGCCGCGGTCGGATTTTCCTGGCGGTTGATCCTAATCGGACCGCCGGTTTTCCCGCGGTACATGTGGACGGTTGATTCCCGCTACCATGGCGCTCCGGATGCTTTACCGCCCGCCATCGTAATCAGCCCCTATGTGTTCACATTATTTTAGTGAAAGGCATTGCCAAAGCAGAGTGTGTGACTGTGTCAGCACCTCGCGGGGAGCCACAGAGAGCCTGGCACGAGGCAGGGCACGCCTTGTAGCTGAGACACTGCTGAAATTGAGCCAATAAGGCAGAATACTCAGATGACAACGTAAATTGGGAAGCGGTCTTACAATGTCGAAGTGATAGACCACGGCGGCGGTGGCAATTGGCAGCACAGCATCGGGTGTAAGCAGGTGAGCAGAGGAAAGTATTGGGAGTGTGGGTTGGCAGTAAATTGATGGACAAAAAAGAAAAGCATTTCTAGCCTGTTTTTAAGATAAATTTAGCAGAGTGACTAAGGAAAGGACTTGCGTAGAAGCAGTGGATTTAAGCAAGAAGAAAATATTTAGAAGGCCTTTACGGAGTGTGTATACGTGTTAAAAGGAAAAAGTGATGGCACCTGGGAAAGGTAAATTACGCAAAGGACATAATAGCAGTTGAAAAACTGACAATATTGTAGAGGGGGGAGATGAGAATTGGAAAAAGATGGAAGGAAATAAGGGCCCCCCCTGGAGAAGAAACCCCACGGACAAGATGCGGAGACCAGAAAAAATATCCCCCTCCGAAAAAACTCCCAGCAAAGTGAGACGGGGGGTAAAAGGGGGAGCATCAGTTACTAAGTCGATTAAAGACTTTGTGGGTAAACATTTTAAAAGGAACCCATTTTTTTCTGATCCTCAGCTGTATGGAGAAAAGCAATTAACGTCTGCTAGTTTGGTATCCCAGGATTTAGAGTCACCCTATCTAAGACATCAAGATATATCAAACATATGCAAATTATCCATGGATCCGAGATTGTCGTCATCACCCCGGCTCTACTCCCCCTTCGAGGACCAAGATCCAGTAGGGGGGGAGAAGGAGAGGGGGCTAGACAGTGAGCATTGCAGCGCGGGGCCCAGTAACCCTATAGGAGAACAAAAGGTGTTGAATAAAAGAATGGAAATTCCCCCAGCTATAGCAAATGAACCAAAAGTGGCCCTTCCATCGAGGCTCCAGGCAGCTCTTTTGCTGAAAATTCTTCACAAGCACGAAATCCCCGGGCTGTAGCTGATGCCCGGGCCCCTCGGGTACTGGTTGCAGCGGGGCATGAACCTGTTGGTGGACAGAACAGAGATTTTTAGTTAGCTCATACAGATAGTCCACAAGTAGGGGGTACTCTGTCTCAGAAAAGCGCTTGGGTCTTGGGACGCCCCAGACGTTGTCAGGGCGTCCAAAGACCACTTCTTACAGGGACAACCCTGTTCTAGAATGCGATGTCGCTCTGGTAGATAGCAAAGCCAAAGGTAGAGCATCGGGCCATCGCAATCCTGTGCTTCCTTGAATCTTCGCTAACTTCAATTTGAGAGTACCATTGTACTTCTCAACCAAGCCTGCTGACTGGGGGTGGTTCACTGCATGAAACTTCTGTTTAATATGCAAGCCTTTGCACACCAATTCAATGACTTTAAATTGAAGTGACTTCCGTTGTCACTCCAGATCACACAGCAATCCATAGCGCAGGAAGAACTCTTTTAAGAGTGACTTTGTCGTTGCCATAGCCGTATTCTCCTTAGTATTCCTTTGGCACTAATGTGCGCTGGGCCGTGGGCCATGGTAACAATAGGGAGCACATAGGCGTTAGGCAGCAACCATCTCTGTTTCCCAGACAAGTCAGTCCAGCACCCATCCTCGTCCAAACGTCCTGTCCTCTCCTCCCATATTACCAGTTCATCTACGGTCGCCTCACTCTGTATTTCCCTGACATTTTCTAATGTGTCCTCGAACATTCCATTGTCTGGAACCCACCTAGCGGGACCTGCCACGAACATCTTTTTCATCTTCGATCTAGCTGTCTCCTTAGCTGTCTGATCCGCAAACGCGTTTCCCCTTCCAACATCGTCTGTTACTGCTTTGTGAGCACTACATTTTATTATTGCCAACTTATCAGGAAGTGTCAATGCTGACAACAGTCTATGTATCAATGGACCACATTGTATTCGCAACCCATGCGAGGTCAAGAACCCTCTCTCCGCCCAGAGGCGCCCAAAATTATGGGCCACCCCAAAGGCGTACTGACTGTCGGTGTAGACATTGACAGCCAGTCCCTCACTCAACTCGCAAGCCCTAAGGAGGGCAACCAGCTCTGCAGGTTGGGCCGATTGGTATGGGATACAGGATGTCTCAACTACAGTGTGTAACATTGTTATTGCATGAGCTGCAGTGGTAGTGCCATCTGGTAGTTTGAAACACGAGCCATTGACATATAGTTCCCTTTGGGGGTCAGATAAGGGAACATCAGTCAGGTCTACCCGTCCCTTAGTTTCTTCCTCAGTCCAAAATAAACAATCATGGACATCATTGTCCTTTTCTTCTGAAGGGAGGGGTAGTAACGTGGCTGGGTTCAGAGTAGCGCATCTTTTGATGGTAATCTGCGGAGCAAACAAAGTTATTTCATATCCAGTCAGACGCACACTAGTAAGGTGCTGCGTCTTTGTCTTATTCAATAGCGTATCCACAGCATGAGGTACCATTACTGTGAGATCAGTATCAAGGACGAGCCCTGCCGATTGTCTGATAGAAACTCCCACCGCCACGGCAGCTCTCAGGCAGCTTGGGAGAGCTCTGGCGACGTTATCAAGAATAGCAGAGAAATACGCGCAGGGTCTCTGCTTACCACCGAAACCCTGTGTTAGAACAGAAAGCGCGCAACCATCCGCCTCATGTACGTAGAGCACAAAAGGCTTCTGGTAATCATGAGTACCAAGCACAAAAGCAGAGCAAAGCGCCACCTTTAATTGCTCAAAAGTTTGCTGGCATGCAGATGTCCAAGGCAAGGGTTCATGCACATCTTTAGTGGTCAGGTAAAGGAGGGGTTTCGTTAGTAAGGAATAGTTAGGGATCCAATGACGACAATACAAAGTTATACCAATGAAAGTGTGTACCTCGTGCTGTGCCTTAGGTACAGGCATATTAGTAATAGCAGCTATGCGTTCAGGTGTTAGTTCTATGATTTCTCCTTCGACAGTAGGTGACCTAAATAGGTGACCTCCTGTCGACAATATTGAAATTTTGAAAGTGACACCTTGTGTCCATGGTGTGCCAAATGTAACAGTAATTTAACTGTGGCATTTTGACAACCATCTTCAGTGTCCGAAGCCACAAGGAGGTCATTAACGTACTGCAACAGCACATTACCAGAGGGAGGTTCCAAAGAATCCAATTGAGCTTTCAAAGATTGGCTATAGATACTAGGACTTTCCGTATAGCCTTGTGGAGCACGGCAGAATCGAAAGCTCCTTCCGGCTTTTGCAAATCCAAACAGATATCTGCTATCTGTATGAATTGCAATGCTGAAGAAAGTAATCTTCAAATCGATCACAGAAAAGAATTGTGCTGACGGGGGAATCATTGTCAAAATCGTGGTGATGTCCGGAACCACAGGGTACTGTGGACCCACTATTTTGTTCACCTCTCTAAGGTCAATTACGAAGCGGTAAACATCAGGGTGCGCATCAGAAGAATCCAAGGGTGTCTTTTTAAGAATAGGAAGAATAGGGCTGTTACACACATTCGCCGCTGTCTCCTCAACCACACCGGACTTAATCAAATCCTGTATTATTTGCAATAAGGCCTTTTCTCCTGCCTGGGATATCTTGTACTGGGGTATACTTGGCAATACAGCATTGTCTTTGACCTGTATAGAGACCGGTGGGATCTGGAGTACCCCACATCCGTGTCTCCTGTAGCCCACAATGTGCGTGGCACATCGTTAAACTCAGCGGGGAGGGGGGCATCCTTTGTGAAGCATTGTTTAGCACGGGCCACTTGTGGTCCAATAGTCATGTAAACGCCATCTGGAGAACAAAAAATTGTTGCATGCAACCTTTTTAACAAATCCAATCCTAACAAATTCTCCCCACAATTTGACGTTAATAGAAATGGTGAATCAACCGTGAAGGGGCCAATAGTCAAAGCAAGAGATTTGGAAATGGGGCTAACAACCGGCACGCCTGAGAAACCCACCAAAACATTGTTGTGGCCAGACAGAGCTGCCCCCGGGACCAGTGAACGGGAAACAGAGCTATTCATAGCCCCTGTATCAACTAAGAATTTCTCGGTCGTACCCTGTAAATCTGCAGTGACATAGGGTCCGCTCTGATCTACAGGCACCGGAACTGGTCCCTTGCCCTGTCCTTGGCTATCCTAGCTGTGAGACATCCCCTGTCACTTCGTCCATGTCATAGTCATCATGATAGTACTGCCTCCTCAGGGGTCATCAAAATAGTTCCCGCTCTGTCTATTAGACGATGCATTCTCTGACTGCATCTCCCCCACGGCCTCCTCCTCCTCTTCCACATCCTCCAAACCCCCGACCTCTCGGGGCCTCACCTCTCTGCGATAACTCCGGGCACTCATTCCGCCAATGTCCCTCCCGCTTGCAATATGCACATTGATTGAGCCCAAGAGGTGCACTTGAAGTACCACCCCTGTTAGACCTGGGCAGCCGCTGGGCCGAACCCGAACCTCTTCCTCTTCCATTTTCCCTCGCAACTTGCTGCATCAACACCTTCGTTTTCAACTCTTTGACTTTTTCTCCATTTTCTCCTTCTCTTCATTCTCTCTATGCTCGTAATACTGTGCCATACTCAATATTACCGACGGGAAGAGGTGCTCCAAGTGCTTTCTGAAGCCTGCAACCTAGTCGCAATCTCAGAAAGCAAGTTGTTAACAAACCTGCTGACAAACAACCGGACACCACCTTCCAACGACAGGTCCTGACCACTAAAGTCGAGAAACACCCCTTCAAACCTAGTAAAGAAATCAGACACACTCTCGTCCTTCTTCTGATGACATGCAGTCAACTTGTTCCAATCCACCGTCTCTGCGGGATAAGGGATGCATATATGTGATAATGCGACCCGGTAAAGCCAATAACTCCACCTTCGGCTTGTCGCCAGGCTTGCGTTCCTTATCCCACGCCCTGATCTGATCCCATGTACCTCCCAATTCCACTACATGATCCTGTGTATGCACTTGCCTCCATATATCCACCGGCACCAACAGGCCAAAGAATAACTCAATATCAGCTAATGTCATCACCGTGGAGGAAGCCGCCTCTGTCAACTCTTTGTAATATGCAGTCGGGTTTTTCCGAGGGTCCGGCAACTGAGCTTTAAGGGATATTACCTCACTCCTCTTCCATGGAGAGTAGATCCACTGTTCCTGAAACCGAGCATCGACTCGTGGCCTAATTACAGTATTCGTGGAGTCGCGCAGTTCTGGTATTTCAGGATGGTAAATGGGATGGACCTCCCTCATGGGGCACTGGGTCACCATCGTCGGAACCTTTTGGAGCAATCTACCCCAATAACCCACCAAAGTCATTACATTGCTAAAAACCTCATTGGGAGCCATACCTGCATCATATACCCTGTCCCGTATGTCATAGATGATCTGCGGTGCAACACCCTGAAAACACTGTTCCCACAGCCCTATTAGCGTGGCCGACATGTGCTTAAGAGCATGCTGCTGTATGAAGGGCTCATAATCTTTCATCACACTCCACACATCTTCCACACTATATATTGCATTCCGAGCCCACTGAGCTGCTTGATTCGCCACCATTTGCTTTTCCTCATCACCCACAGCAGAACGCACCAACACTTTGTCCGTACTGTCTCGCGCTGCCGCCCAATTCCCTTCATGTATCCCACGCACAGGGGTCTCGCCATGCTGCAGTACTTGGGGTGTCATACTTAAGGGAGAAAAAGCAGATGAAGAGACAGGTATCATCATGAAGGGAGACAGTGTTGTAGGAGTGAAAGGGGGCGTAGCGGCAGATCGGGAGTCAGTAGACAGAACAGGAGAGCTAACGGCTCCCGCCCCTGTTCCTTGCGTGAGTAGATAGGAAGCAGGCGGGGCTGGGGCCGAAGCAGTTTGGCTAGAGGCAGAAGTGCTAGGGAGAGTGGCACTAGGGGTCGGAGACTGAGATGTTGGAACCCTTGGGTATATCCGCTCGGGAGCATAAGGTGGAGGAGGGCGAGCATCCAATAGCTCTTCAACGAAAACATTACCTTCCTCTCTTGTAACATAGCATTTATCAGTCTGCAATCAAAACTTTCTATCTGCACATTCTATGCCTTTCTCTATCTTTTCCCTCTCATAGGCCACTGCCTTCTGCGTTATAGTTTGTGTCTGTCTCTTCCGGGCCTCTTTCTCTGCTCTCATACGCCGCTGCTTTGCTTCCTTCTGCCATACTCTTAGAGAATCAAACATCGACTGCCTGCTCTTTTTGGCGAACAATTTGTCCTGCAAGAAATTCAATTTTTGTTCATCGAACGAGCCAGTAAGTGGCCACTGTAACTCAGCATTGTCCCTCGTATATTTATTCCACAATGTGCTAAACATAATAGGGCCAATACCGTGCTTGACGTATACATCAAAATTTGGGGTACCCTCTGGAGGCGCAGGCTGGCTCTCTTCCAATCGAGCCTCAGTAGAACAACACCGACATCCAAAACACCCCAGTTTACTTAGACAAGGCATCTTAATATAAGACACATGCGCTCTCCCCAACGGACAAATATAACACCAACAAAAGATAATAAAAGGAAAAAAACAAAGAATACAAATATTGTTCAAGAACCAAACAAAGAAAACGGTCCGAAGAACGCTCCCTACAGTCTGGAGACTGTACCAAGTCCAAGAAGATAAGCTCTAGCCCCAGGCCTTTTCAAGCATAGACCAAATTACCAGTTGGCCTGGCAGATTGTTCGCAAACAGTCCCAGACCTTTTCAAGAGTGGGCCAAATTACCAGTTGGCCTGGTAGGCTGTTCACAAACACTCTGTGTCTTTTAAAAGGGTCCGCAAACCCACCAAGTTCAAACCAAGACAGCCCGAAGACCGTACCAAGACACAGCCCGTCGGCTCGTGCGGTTCAAGCAAGGCAGTCCGAAAACTGCACCAAGACAGTCCGGAGACTGTACCAAGACACAGCCCGTAGGCTCGTGCCGTTCAAGCAAGGCAGTCCGAAAACTGCACCAAGACAGTCCGGAGACTGTACCAAGACACAGCCCATAGGCTCGTGCCGTTCAAGAATGACCAAACGGTCAACTCCAAGGATTCGCCTTCTCAGGACCCCAGCCGGTGACCAGTAGACGAGGAGTCACCCGATCAGACGGGCGGGGCAGCTGCGAGAACCAAGCTCGATCGCGTGGGGTACCCCAATCCGCCCGACCGGAAGCAACTCCGACTCTGCAACCCAATTGCGGGTGAGTCGGGTCACCTTGCGGGGTCCCTGTTCGGGCACCAACTGAAGGAAGTGGCCCTTAGGGGCCACCCGGGTTACTTACAACCACCTGCTATGCCTTCCCAAGAATGAAGAGTCGGTCAGACAGTAGAGAATACAAACAGGCTTTTATTAGCAATACTCTGGAGAGGAGTCCAATCTGACCTGCACCCTAAGATGTCTGGCGAGGGACTGGCTCCCCCAACGGCCTGCAGTGCATGATCATTCTTCCAAGAACCCCCCAACCATGCCCACAGTGGAAAGTTACCGGCCTGGGCCGAACATGAGCAAAGAAGGCACGGAAGGATGGGCTACCACCTGCCAGATGGGTACATGCTATCTGCAACTCAAGGTTGCCGCGCTGGGTCTCAGCGTCTCCTAACGTGGGAGCAGAACTGCACACTCGGATAGGCATGCCAGGGCAGAATGGCCTATTCATTAGTAAGTCGGGAAGCAGCCTTGAACAGAAAAGAAAATATTAACTAAATACAGTGGTCTGCTGAGGCAAGCAATACGAATAATGAGGCCTAGTTCAGACACAGTCTAAGCAGCCTAATAGGAATTACGAAATACAAAATGGAGTCACACTCACTAATTAAAGCTTGCACGTTGCAGGGATAACTCAGTGGGTTGCATAACGTGAATACAAAGTGGCGTCTATTTAGCCACACACTGCTAACCTAATATAGCATGAAACGAGTGCATAGCAGGAATGGGATTTTCAAACCTAACACAGGGCACATTACAGCAAAAATTTGAATAAAGAGCACAACACAACAATCGCAGTACAACACAACAAAATTACAAAGCAATAATGCAGCACTAGAACACAGCAGCACAAAAAAGACAACAGAAAACATCACCACCACACTGAAATGCCACACAGCAAATGTGCACAAAGGTTTTTGTCAGACATTAGTACCTTCAGAATACTGTTTTCATTAAACAGCGGTAAAAAGCGTTTGGAGCAAGCGCTGACAAAACTTACCCCCATGGACATGAAATAGCACCAGTCAAAAATATTTGTGATCCAGCCATATGTCTTAACTAAGCGCTTCCATTACTCACTTTATCTGATATGGCACCAATCTAATGCACATTTTGCCTCTGTGGAAACATTTCTCCCAGTTTCACCATTTTTTTTTACAAAACTAATCTTGATTCCGGTGTATACCCACACGAGTGCTTGAACTGGGATAAGTCCAGAACTCAGAAAAAGGAGCTATGCAGCAAGCATGAAATTGATACAAAAGGCCATTGTAAAATGAATAATATGAAAGGACACAGTAGAATCTTCTTTAAGTTTCAAATTGAGCTACCTACTTATCTGCAGGCATACCAGGAAATCTCCTTAGCTAATGCAAGACTTTCCTCTCTAATCTTGCTCAAATAATTTAAATATTTCACTACATCATGAAGTTAATTCAAAGAAAATCTCTAGGGGCCAAAGATGTGAAGGAGGGGTTCTGGATAATCGAAATACACACAGCGTGCACATACTAACCTCCCTACAATAGTCCGAACTGCAAATTCAATAACTATAGATAAGTGATGGAACGTGATTTTGGCAAGAATATATGTCCTCGAGAAGCATGAAGCAGGCGCACAGCGCAGCATGCAGCACCCCGCAGCTCCGCCTACTTTTCTCAATGATGTGCCTCGCAGGCTGCTGCCGATGCTGCTGATCCGTGGTCATTGGAGGCAGCGGGGTGGCTGCGGCCCAAAGAGGGGGGTCGGTATTTGGCCACCACTCATCTCTAGAGCCAGCACCCGCCCCTGTGAGCTCCTGACCTCTTGATCTAGTGCTTCCACAGCACTTCTAGAGCCTGAGCGGCTCAGTGGCTGGGGGCCATAGGAAGCAGCAGGAGAAGCGAGCAACTCACAGTGCCTGCTATTAAGTGAACAGGCCAAGACGCCACCGTGGTGAGAGGGAAGTAAACAGGCCAAGACACCACAGCAACTTTTTTTTTGCCTCTGCTCCCTGACACTGTTGCTGACGCTGTTGCTGTGCTGTGGTGCTGACGAGCGCACGTAGTACGTGCCCGTCCTCCGCCCGATGGTCAGGGAAGATGTGGAAGCTTCGGTGCCATTGAGAACCAATCTTGCTGGAGGAAACGAGCAGTGGCGGTGCATCCATTGGGGGCGTTGGGGCGTTGCCCCACTAAGCCACATGGACCACCGTCACGCTAAAATGTAATTAAACTAAAGTAAAACAAAAGTTATCTGGCAGCGCAGTCTCGCTACCGGCACAAGCCCGACTCAATTGGGCGGACCGGCGCCGAGGAGGGTGGGGGCGGGGCTGCGGCAGCTTGAGTGATAGCGCAGCATTGCAGCAGCAGAGCGCATGTCCGGTTTTGGGCTGGTCATTTTTATGACCAGCCCGAACATGCGCACAGTATTAGTATTACCTTCCCTTACAGTTGAGTTGCCACTGTCGAGGGACCCAAGTTTGCTGCTTCATACCGCAGCCCCTCTGGTCTCATAATGGGCGGAGAGTAACCCTGCTCGTAGGCAATCCTGGCGCTGTAGCGCAGTGGCGCTGCTAATGCAGCACCAGGATTGGCTGAGAGTGCGCAGCCTGTATGTATGGGTACCGCGCGTGGTGGTGGCACTGCCGCACTTGTATGGCCAATCACTGTGGCTTATGTGAAGCCATGCAGTAGTGATTGGCCATCTCGCAGACGCAGCGCAGTCCGGCACGTCACACAGCGCTGCGGCCACACGAGTCACGAGTCGCGCCACCACACACAGACCTCGTGCCTGGCTGTGACTGTCGGTGTGTCTACAGAGTCTACTGCTCGTGGTCGACGTCGTGCCACTATTTGGCTAATAATCTGTTCGTTGTTGTTCATGAACCGTGACGTTGGCTTGGAAATTGGAATCAAAACAAGTAAGAGTCGGGCGGGGGCCCCCTCTGTGACCCGGGCCGGCGCATAATGTCTGCATTACGTTCGCTGGCACTTTGTTTTCTTCCTTGGACCTTCGGTATTATTTCTAGTACTATTTTTGAAAATATTGAGGTTGTTATAATAAGCTTGTTGCATGTTACTAACAAGCTTATTATAACAACCGCAATATTTTCAAAAATAGTACTAGAAATAATTGTTACCCAGGGCACGACGTCACGTTACCGTTATCTGGCTGTAGTTTTGTGTGGCTGGGCAGGGCACTGTTTGCTTGATTGCTTCTACATATTTGATAATATTCATAGGGCTGGAGCGGAGCCGCGTGCGTTCATAAGGGATTGATTCAGCGCCAGCGGGTCACAGAGTCTAGCATGTCGCTTCTTTTAGAAACGCCATCAAATTTTGAAGTGCTCCACAATTCCATTTAAAATTAAAAATTGTATTTTTGTGCCTTTTTTGTTTGTAAATTAAATAAAATATTTCATAATTTGTACATTTTTGATGTTGACTTGCTTTTGTATTTTGTGTGCATTGTTTTGAAGTTCAGATCTTACACACTCCCAGTGCTGTGATTCCACCAGTGTCCACAGAAGTGAAAAGGTTACGAATGGCTTCACTAGCTACTTATCCCAGCACTGACAACAAAACATAATCATGGATGGAGTGTTGCAGTGTCCCGTGACTTTCTCTTGTTAAATTCTGACCTAGATAGGTAGGTCACTGCACCTTCCACAAAGACTACATAAAACGTGGGCCTTCCTCCAAGCCAAGATGAACTGAAGGTATTTTTAAAACCAAAAGTAATGGCCCAACTACTTGCTGGCAATATTAATTACATCTGGTTCTCCTCATACTCATTCCATTCCTTATTAATGAGGAGATCCCACCTCCATGAGAAAGGGAACCAAATGAAATGCTGAAAAAGAACGCCTGTCCACCCAATACGAGAGCTGTAAGTAGGCTTACCCTCCCAGCATCCTCCTCACACGACAAGCTCAGATGGAGAGCATGATGTAAAAGGTGGGCGGGCATCTCGTGATGAATGGGATAAGTATGAATTATTGAAGATTGGCAGTAAGTAATCGGGTCATTACCCCTATGTCTCTCGTCTATGATCCAGTCATTAATAATGAGGAACATTAAAGCATAAATGGACGTTAGATTTCCAAGCACACCCAGTGATTTGTTGAAATCTACAATTTATGCCATCACAGAGATCAACACACCAGCCCCAAAGTTGATTCTACACTCAACCAGTCCATGAAGTCTATAATGAAGACATAAGTATGAGGAGTTGCCCAAGTCAAACCCGTACAAATCTCGAAAAGGAAAACTGTCTTAAATTCCACCAAGGAGGCAGCTAAACTCCTTGTTCACCTTCCTTGAATACCCTCTGGAAGAGGAATGTCAGAAACAGACATGCCAGGGCACACTGTTCAGGGTCACAGAGAGAGGACGTATGCGCCGGGATGTGCATGAGAGTGGCGTGCACGGGCACACACAACCTAAACAGTTCACCCACGGGGAATCATTCCCAAATGCACACGTGCAGAGGGGCTCAAGATTTAACACTTAAAGTTTAGAATGTACTTATTTTTGCGACTCTGTATAGCGGTGGGCATGGCCCAGAGGCTTCAGAGCGCTTTACAGTAGCACAGTTACCACTCACATTAAAAGCAGACCTTCTACAGCGATAGGATAAAAATGATTTAACCAGAGAGTCTCAAAGAAAAGCGCTCTGAGAATGTTCCGAAGGTAGCATGGCATGCGGTCATACAGAGGGCCAGGGCACAAGTCCTAAAAAAAGAAGTGGGGGGCCTAACCTAGTTAGGCAGTATGCAAGTGACATCATGGCGCGCGACATCACGGCGCATGACATCACACATGGCATCACAAGCCACGACTTTACAGGAAGTGACATCAGATCTAAAGCCTTCACATATATGTTTAGCAGGTCTATCATGTGTACGTTTGAGCGCATTGCGAGGATAATAGCACAGTGAGCTATGGAAGATGATATGTGACTTCTACACCTTGCAACCCCCCAGTTTTATGCAACACATCCTGTACATTCATTTACAAACTTATATGAAATATTGTACATGTAATATGCACTTCTGATGTAAAGCGCTCTGACACCCTGCATTGGAATGAGTAGGGCTATACAAGAAAAAAAGTGGTGCGCAATATCCAAAGTCACAAAAATATCCCTTTCTGCACTGGCCCTTTTAAAAATAAAAAAAAGTGCCAGGAACAACGGGGTACCGCAAAGAACACTTTAAAGCAGCGGAGTCTGGAACATCTTGCTTTTCATAACACATTTCCTGAATCAAGCATAAAAGCATAAACGTAAAGACTCTTTAATAATGGCTATCAGAAGACATTGCTGTTCCTGTGTAATTAAGGTGCTAATTGAATTAAATGGCTGCGGTAATGAGCAGATGAGCAGCATAAAAAGTTAAAAGCCAGATGAGATAGGCCAATTAACGGAAGAGCTCAGCATAATTATAACATTTGAAATACATGCAGCTCTGTTCCGTGCCCTGTCACCAGTACTCACAAAACACGCTGTGCAAGTTACAACCTGCTGTGTGAGCGCAGGGAAGTACTCAGCTCCCAAGCACTTCCTCAACTTAAGTTATTGGCAGGAAACAACCTGGGGTAACTCGAGGCATTAAGTAATGTCCACTCAGCTTGTCATCCTAGCACACTCAAGCTGCTCCATTAAGTTATGATGGCCCTTATTCGGAACTTTTTCTCAAAGCGCTTTAGCAAGCGGCCTCCTGACGAGGGACAATAAAAATGTCATGATAACGCTGATGGTTAATGTTTTTCCTAGAGAGAGATCAGAGTTTTGTCTAGTGGAAGTTTAATCTTTTGACTAATGAAAGGTAGCGCAGAAGGTTAATGTGCCTGCTGCAAAGAACATGTACCTGATGCAGATCACAAAATGCACATGATGTAAATAGGTCAGTGAGTCACTGGTTTTGTCAGAGAGATCCTTTTGTTACTTGCAGTTTGTAAGTTAAAATCCTAACATACAACAGTGAGCGCTATTAACTGTCATCTAAGAGCTGCATGCAAACTGCAAGGTAAAAATTGGAGCGTTATGTTTTTTCCCCACAGTCTTTGTTTGATTACCCTAACGTTTTCAAAAATAAATTGTTATATTTTTATTTTCAGCACCTGGTAAAGCTGACAAGCATTACCTAATTTTTGGGCGAAGAACAAGAGGCCCCAACCTCCTTTGCTGCTCTTTCACCCCGGCTACGACCCAGCAAACACAAGTGTTAAAGGTAAGGAAACTGATGATATTTTTTTTTAGATTGGAGTTAGGGCTATGTATGTGGTCACCAGTACTGGTGGTCACTCTACATGGTGGTTGGGGTGGGTGCACATTCTGAACATTGTACCCTCAGTGGATGGAATTTACTAATACTGAGCCTTAGCCCTGTGCTTTGGGCAATAACGGTTAATAAAGGCACTATCTATTCCTTGCTTTGTTCAAGGCCCTCACGCAGTGTCTGTTTCAGTGCCTTCAGCAACCACTATGGCACACAGAGGCAGCAGGCAGTAAGGCTGTATTTTTAGCAGTCATGTTGTCCAAAGGGGAGCTGTTGGAGATATATTGCGATAATGCACAAGATATATGTATTTATACTGAAATTTGATATTATTGCACCAAATCTTATACGTTGTACTTTGACTATTGACAGGTTTCTTTCATATTGGTAAGGACAGCATCGACATGATGAATACAGTAGAACAACTAATTACACTGTCATTCCATGCACGGCCACTAGAACAGAAACTACATATAAAGAGATTAGGACCTGATCGGCCTGACCTACAACTACAACAAGTTACCCAGGACAGAGGAAAATCTTACAAACGTACATTCTCAAACACCTGGTACACAAAAGCTGATTGGCTTACAGGGTGCCCGTCAAGAAACAAACTGTTCTGCTTCCCTGCTTGCTGTTTAATGGTGACTTTCCTTGGACAAGAGAAGGAGTGATAGACTTGAAGCATTTGTCTGAAAAAATAAAGAAGCATGCACACACAAGAAAGCATATGGAAAACCTGACGAGACTGGGAATGTTGGGAGACACACCGATTGAGCAGCACATAAACGATGCATACCGCCAAACAATACAGAAACACAATGAAGCAGTTGATAGGAATAGACACATACTATCAAAAATAATTGATTGCATTCGTTTCTGTGGTGCTTTCGAACTGGCATTGCGAGGCCATGATGAATCAGAAGGTTCCCAAATCCTGGAATATTCAGAGGGCTTGTGGATTTAATAGCAAGCATAGACAAGGAAATGGAAGCACATTTAGCAAGTGCTACAGTCTTTAAGGGCACCTCTAAAACGATACAAAATGAACTGCTTGAGTGTATGCTAGAAATTATGAGAAGCCATATTGTCCAAGAGTTGCAAAACACAGACTTTGTGGCTATTCAGGCTGATGACACCACTGATGTGGCCACACAAACACAGTCCGTATTAGTCTTTCGGTACCTGGACAATGACAATAATGTTGTGGAGAGGTTCTATGGTTTCACACATTTAAGAGACTCTAGTGCAGAAACCATTACTGCAGCTATACTGCGTCAACTGAGCTTAATTTTTCCAGAGGTGCCTCAAAAAAAAAAACTTATCGCACAAAGCTATGATGGTGCGTCCGTAATGAGTGGAAGCCTTGGTGGAGTACAGAAAAGAATTAGAGATGTGTACCCTAATGCTCATTATGTGCACTGTTACGCCCACCAACTTAATCTTATTATGCAACAGGCAGTATCAAAGATCTCCGAGACACAAATTTTCTTTCGGGATGTAGGAGGCATGGCAGCATTCTTCTCACGTTCCCCAAAAAGAACAGAAGCACTTCAGGAGATTGTGGACAAAAGGGTTCCAAGGGGATCCTCAACTCATTGGAACTTTAACATACGTACAGTCAAACTAATATATCAATATAGGGAGGACCTTGTGAAATGTTTTGAAGCCATAGAAGCCAATGAAACCTTTGATTTCAAAACTCACAGTGAAGCCCATGGCTTTGCTAGAACACTAAAAGACAGAGAGTTTCAGTTCTTTCTGTTTTTATTTCATGACATAATGTTAGCTGTCGAGAATTTATACAATCAGTTACAAGCACGAGAGATAGATACTGTCTCTGTGAAAAGATATACCACTATGTTTGTCGAATAGCATAAGCAAAGTGAGAGATAAGGTTGACAATTTAGACAGCAAACTGCCAGAGGCTTCTACTTTTGCAAACCACAGGAAAAACATCACCAGTCTGGTCCGAAATGCAAAGGAGATATGTGACATTGTAATTGTGCATGCACAAGAACGTTTTGCTTTCACAAAACATTTGGTGAGTGCCGCATTATTGGAAAGTGAAAACTTTGCAAAATATGATGAATCCTTCCTGAGCATGCTCTGAATGAGGCTGTGGAAGCTTATCCTATGCTCAACCAAGAGGTCCTGAAAACTGAGTTGACTATACTGTACTCAATGCCTGTGTACCGGAAGGCCAAAGGTGCCAGGTCTTTGCTGGCTTTAATTCATAAACTTAATATGGAAAAGTCACTTACAGAGACAGTGGCTTTACTAAAAATTGTCATTACCACTCCTATGACAACAGCAGAGTCAGAACGATGTTTTTCAACCTTAAAGAGGATTAAGACATTCCTGAGGAACACCATGCTTGAGGAAAGACTAAATGCTTTGGCAATGCTCTCTATAGAGAGCAAGCTAGTTCAAAAAATCCCAGACTTTAACGTTCAAGTTATTGAAAAGTTTGCTGCTCTTAAAGACAGATGTGCTGATTTTAGATACAAATAGTAAACAATATGATGAATGCTGCTAGTTTGCAACCTGTTTAGTTGTTTGTTAAATAAAAACATCTGTGAGGTACTCAGAAATGCATTATATCTCAAAGTCTGTTATGAAGCTCTATGGTTATACTGAATAAGCAGCTACCTATGTTATATGACATCTCTTTATTAATGTAATAACTGCACTTTCACAATTGCTTTATTAACCTTCCTGCTTTCTCATATTTGCTTGAAAATGCACCATTTTTCCACTCTTTTTTCAAAATTTTCTCTGGGGAGAACCCCCCAGAACCCCCCTTAGGGTGTTCCGGCTCACTCGCTACGCTCGCTCGCTACGGTGCAGTATGACAATCATTTTACGCCTCACCACTTTCAAATGTCACCGGCCGCCACTGGAAACGAGCCCCCGCTGGAGACAGAGACTTTGTGTTCACATTATTTTAGTGAAAGGCATTGCCAAAGCAGAGTATGTGACTGTGTCAGCTCCTCGCGGGGAGCCACAGAGGGCCCGGCACGAGGCAGGGCACGCCTTGTAGCGGAGACACTGCTGTAATTGAGCCAATAAGGCAGAATACTCGGATGACAACGTAAATTGGGAAGCGGTCTTACAATGTCGAAGTGATAGACCACGGCGGCGGTGGCAATTGGCAGCACAGCATCGGGTGTCAGCAGGTGAGCAGAGGATAGTATTGGGAGTGTGGGTTGGCAGTAAATTGATGGACGAAAAAGAAAAGCATTTCTAGCCTGTTTTTAAGATAAATTGAGCAGAGTGACCAAGGAAAGGAGTTGCGTAGAAGCAGTGGATTTAAGCAAGAAGAAAATACTTAGAAGGCCCTTACGGAGTGTGAATACGTGTTAAAAGGAATAAGAGATGGCACCTGGGAAAGGTAAATTACGCAAAGGACAGAATAGCAGTTGAAAAACGGACAATATTGTAGAGGGGGGAGATGAAAATTGGAAAAAGATGGAAGGAACTAAGGGCCCCCCTGGAGAAGAAACCCCACGGACAAGATGCAGAGACCAGAAAAAAATCCCCCCCAAAAAACCTTCAGCAAAGTGAGACGGGGGGGAATCAGTTAATAAGTCGATTAAAGACTTTGTCGGTAAACATTTTAAAAGGAACCCATTTTTTTCTGACCCTCAGCTGTATGGAGAAAAACAATTAACGTCTGCTAGTTTGGTATCCCAGGATTTAGAGTCACCCTATCTAAGACATCAAGATATATCAACCATAAGCAAATTATCCATGGATCCGAGATTGTCGTCATCACCCCGGCTGTACTCCCCCTTCAAGGACTGAGATCCAGTAGGGGGGGAGAAGGAGAGGGGGATAGACAGTGAGCTTTGCAGCGCAGGGCCCAGTAACCCCGTAGGAGAACAAAAGGTGTTGGATAAAAGAATGGAAATGCCCCCAGCTATAGCAAATGAACCTTCAAAATGATCAATATCTAATTTCGAGATCACAGCAATGCCAGCGGCCTCAATGTTGGAAGTTATGCTGATCCTGCAAAAAACCTTGCAAGGCCAGTTGGAGATATCAGAGATGAATAAAGACCTCCTAAATGCCCAAAAAGACCAGCTTTAAATCATTGTGGGTGAACTGAAACAAATAAGGGACCATATGCCCTCTATAGTTAGGCCTTTTGGTGGAGAAAAACAATCAATGGAAGGTCTATCCCAGCAGGAGGGGGAGGTAGAAGGAGCCCCCTTGCTGGCTGATAAACAAAGTATATTTATATCTCGATACTCAATTCTTATAAAGAAACAGGGACAATCAACGAGATATAAGCAGTATATACCCCGGATGAGGAGATTGAAGAGAGGTTTTAAGAAGGGGGTAAATGTAAAATAGCAGAAGAAGGAAGAGGTAGTTACAGAGAGAGAGTATAAGAGTCAAGGAAAGGTTCCGGTAAAAAATCAGAAAAAGAACATTTGGCATTTGTAACTGATTTTAAAAACTCTAAAAAGGTGGGGAGGCAGGAAAGTAATCAAATGGGACTGCTAGGTAGAATAAGGAATCATAGAACACAACTTATGAGTAAGAATGAGTGCAATAATGGTAACAGTAACCAGGTGGGTGGGTAAAGGAAAAAAGGAGACCTTAAGGATCGAGTGGGGAGAGGGAAGGAAATGGAACGGACAGGCGGTAGAAGGAGGGGAGAGGCTAGGAGGAGTCACCAAGAAATAGGAAGCAGAAATGGGAATGATCTGTGGTTATATTTTGAACTATTCCACCATGGGAAAGGTGGGGAGAAAGCAGGAAGTTAAACCCACTAAATCGGTCCCAGCTGCTTGTTTCCTTCTCTAAATGTGTAAGCCTGAGAGATATAGGGAACAAAGATCTCAGACAAGTGGGCTTCACTCAAAATAGAATAGGGAATGAAGTAACAAAAGTTTTGTTATACTCTTGTAAAAGCAGAGCATGAGATAATCAAAGAAGGAATCAGGTTGGTCCAAGGGATGGAACTGCCAGAAGGTAATAGTCATGACAAACCTTTTTAGAGGAATCATGCGGGGTTGGGATCAAGGCAGGTCAGGCTGAATGACCAGGGATTTGACGACAAGGAAGATCTCAAAATCACCATAAAGTACTCTGAAATAGATGGATTTAGAGAAGGATTAATCACAGAAAATAGATATAAGGCCCTCACATCTATGGTATAGGGGGAAATCGGTTGGTTAAGTGAGATTGATTAGGAGGTAGGATCATCGCACAGCCTGGGTATGCTCACTTGGAATATTAATGGTTATAGTAGATTATTGAAACTGGAAAGTTTTAAAAGATTAATTGATCTTAATAAGATCGTGTGTTTACAGGAAACTTGGCTGTGTGACGAAACCCCAATGATTGATGGGTATGTGCACCTGAATAGCTTAGCTAATAGGAGACAATTTAAACGCCCGTCGGGGGGGGCGAATAACCCTGATATCCACTAAAAGTGCTAAGAAGGTTGTCCCTCTGGAAGTCAAATGCAAATGGGTGGTGGCCTGTTTGGTGTAACTTTTGGATCCCGACCCACGGCATGATGGCATAGTCATAGTAAATGTCTACAAGCAGGGGGGTGAGGATAAGTAGTATAGGATAGAACTGGAAAGGTTCAAAGAAGATATACAGGACTTGAGTGATTTCATATCAGAGAGATTTGTTCATCCTGATGGGAAACTTTAATCACAAATTAGACCTCTGTAGGGTTGACCAATGGTGCAAAGAGCTATTGTCCTCATATAAGATAAACGCTGCCAGCTTCCCTAAGGTTTGGTCTGGCAGTGCGAGATATGGCTCAATATAAATTCTTGGGTTCTATGGGCTTAGTTTGTATAAATGGAAGGACGGAGGCAGACCAGCCAGCCAATCGTACCTTTAAGACAGACCAACAACCATGTCCCATAGATTACATTTTTCTGCACACATGGAATTTTGAATTAGTTAGGGGCTGTGAGGTTGTGAGAGCTGAGGGAAGTGACCGTTTTCCTTTAAAATGTGAAATAACAGGAGTTAATAAAAAACTGAGAGACACAGTCATTCCCATACAAATGGATTATCCCAGGCGGCTCACCACTCGCATGACAGAGGAGTATATGAAAAAATTGGCTGTTTTTCAGCAGAGTCAAATATTAGGAAGTATTTCCAATACTAATAATATAGGATGGTTTGAAAATGAAATTAGCCAACTTGTTTAATGTTTAAGGATGGAAATAAAAAATAATAGTCCCGGAGAGCTTAAGTAGAAAAGAAGACAGAGTAAAGATAAGGACTGGTTTAATGAGGAATGCCGGAAATTAAAGGCGAGAATAAGAAAAGGGGAAAGAAACCTTAGATTAAAGTATGATTTAGAGGTGTTCAATAGCCATCAGAAGTTAAGGAAAATATACAAAAGGGTTATTAGGGAACAAAAAATAATGCATAAAGAGAGATGTTGGGGAAGCCTATTGGCAGCAATAGAAACAAAAAATATAAAAAGGTTTTGGAAGCTAGTCCAAGAAGGCTCTGGTAAGATACAGGGGACTTTGAACTCTGTGGTGACCGAAGACGTTTGGGAGGAGTAATTGGGAGAAATATATGGGAAATAGGTAGACCCTGTGATGAAAAGAACCACTTCCTGGGCAGGTATCAATGAGAATATTAGGTCCCTCTTTTCGTAGTGTCAGACGAATTATAGCAAATTTAACTCTGACCCGAGCCACTGGCCCAGATAATCTTCCTGCAGTTATTATGAAGACCCTGCCTGATTGGTGGGCAGAGATCTTTTGCCAAATGTTTTTGCCATTCTTGATTTGGGCCAGATTCCTGAAAATTGGAGAGGAGCGATTATTAGACCCATCCATAAACGGGGAGATATAAAAGCCCCAAAGAATTGTAAGTTGATTAACCTATTGGATGTGGGAGAAATTTTTTTTTTCAAAAATAATTTTTGAAAGACTTAAGGAATGGGCAGAAGTAAATCCCATTGTGCCTCCCAAACAGGGGGGTTTCAAGGAAGGCCACTCTACAGTCAATCATTGTTTCTCCCTTTGGTCGATTGCGCGGAAGTCGGTGGAGCAGTTTGCTTTGTTGCTTTGTCAAATTCCGAGCGGCGTTCGATCTGGTGGACCGAAATCGATTATGGGAGGCGTTGACCAGGTGGGATATCTCCGAAGGTCTCCTGGCAATAATTTAAGAGCTACATAGGTATAATTGGGCTCAGGTTATTTTGGACAAAGAGCGAACTCTGTCGCACAAGATTTTTATTGGTCTTGGCCCCCTTACTTTTCCCCTTATTCATAGTTGATTTGCCATCGGTTTTGGGTGGGGCTTGGGGTGCCAGCCCGAAGTTAATTGGGAAACATATTGCATGCCTACTTTATGCAGACAATCTAGTAATTTTAGATCAAACAGAGCTAGGTCTGCAAAGGAAGTTGAACGTGTTTATTGAATATTGCAGCCACAAAAACTCATAGTAAATATAGAGAAAACCAAGGTTCTGGGCTTTGGAAAAAAGAGGAGGAAATTTAGCTGGTTCCTAGGCTCTACAAAGCTGAAAATAGTAAATGAATGCAAGTATTTAGTGGTCTGGTTTGAGAACTCCCTAAAAATGGAATGTCCATCTGGACGTATCCAGAGTAAGGGCCCATGCTTCAGTTAGTGGTCTGAAAAAATGTAATAAAGACTATGGATAAATGACAGATTGACCGGTTTTAAAAGCCTATGCGGCACAGAGGCAAAGGGATTCCTTCATTTGCATGGGGCTATGCCGCCATGCAAATGAGGGAATGCCCTCTTGAGAAAGCGCTGGTGCTGTATATACGCCAGCGCTTCAGTATTAAAGAAGGGGCCGCATAAGCGTCTGGGCAGACGCTTATGCGGCCCCTTCTGTAATGCCAAAGTGCCTCGGGGTGCACAAAGAGTGGGCTAACGCCCGTTGCGCCCTTGGGCACTTCCGTAATATAGCCGCTGGTATCTATGGCTCAGATCAGACAGGCTTAACTTAGGGCAATGTGTGAAACATTTATGTAGCACCAAAACAGTAATAAAGTCAACATGCAAAACAATAAAAAAAAGTCTCAAAACCGAATTACAACAATAGAGTGAAATTTAATAAACAAAATGACACCAAAATAACAAAAATTCAACAAGATGGATAGGAGATAGGAATTTCTGAAGTTTTAAGTAGGAATAGTGCACTTTGTGGCTATGGAGCGCGGGTAATTATACCAACCAGGTTCGTCCTAGTCAAAGATTTTGTTTTCTGACTTAGGGGCCGATTCCGATCTCGGTCGGAGGCGCACCTAACACCATTTGGTCGGGAAAAAAGCCATGCGAATGCCTGTTTCCCGACCGATCCGCACATTATTCCGAACGAGCAAGTACGATGCGCACAACAGCATAGATTCCGACCCAGTCGTACTCACCCAATCCAGGTCCTGTTCCCCGACCGAGCCGGATCCGGAATCGTAGAATCGAGCCTCACGGAAGCAAAAATGCAGCCCCGTCCGGCTGGACAAGTACGATGCGCTTCCCGTACGCGCAGAACCCGTCGCTACGCACGGCACGTCAAAGCATCCGGTCGAGGCGCACATAAGCCCCGATTCGCGCCACAACACGATCCACGGCTACGAGACGAACACGCCAGCGACGAGGGACGAGCGCGAAGCAAAGAGAAAGACGAACGAGACGGACCAACCATGAATCCCTTCGTGCCGATCCTACCAATATTCTACCTCTATTACCGGAACAGGCACGGACGCGTACGGCGCAGAAGGTAAGTCAGACACCAACAACAAAAACAAACTACACGTACCCGACACATCACACACAGAGGGATGCAGAAATACCTACACCAGCAACAGCAGCACCATAGGGGCGGGATGGGCCTCACCAATGCCACACACACACATAGGGGTCTGTATGCCTACCACTACTGCCACCCCTACCCATGGGGTGCTGGATGCCTGCCACTACTACCACCTCTACCCATGGGGGGCTGGATGCCTGTCACTACTACCACCCTTACCTAGGGGTGCCAGATGCCTACCACTACTACCACCCCTACCCATGGGGAGCTGGATGCCTGTCACTACTACCACCCTTACCCAGGGGGTGCCAGATGCCTACCACTACTACCACCTCTACCCATGGGGGGCTGGATGCCTGTCACTACTACCACCCTTACCCAGGGGGTGCCAGATGCCTACCACTACTACCACCTCTACCCATGGGGGCTGGATGCCTGTCACTACTACCACCCTCACCCAGGGGTGCCAGATGCCTACCACTACTACCTCCTTACCCAGGGGTGCCAGATGCTTACCACTACTACCACCCTTACCCAGGGGGTGCCAGATGCCTACCACTACTACCACCTCTACCCATGGGGGCTGGATGCCTGTCAACTACACTACCACCCTTACCCAGGGGGTGCCAGATGCCTACCACTACTACCACCCCTACCCAGGGGGTGCTAGATGCCTACCACTACTACCACCTCTACCCATGGGGTGCCAGATGCCTACCACTACTACCACCCTTACCCAGGGGGTACCAGAAGCCTACCACTACTACCACCCTTACCCAGGGGTGCCAGATGCCTACCACTACTACCACCCTTACCCAGGGGTGCCAGATGCCCACCACTACCACCCCTCACTCATGGGGGGCTGGATACCTGTCACTACTACCACCCCTACCCATGGGGGCTGGATGCCTGTCACTACTACCACCTCTACCCATGGGGGGCTGGATGCCTGTCACTTCTACCACCTGCACCCAGGGGGTGCCAGATGCCTACCACTACTACCACCCTTACCCAGGGGGTGCCAGATGCCTACCACTACAACCACCCTTACCCAGGGGTGCCAGAAGCCTACCACTACTACCACCTCTACCCAGGGGGTGCCAGATGCCTACCACTACTACCACCTCTACCCAGGGGTGCCAGATGCCTACCACTACTACCACCTCTACTCCATGGGGGCTGGATGCCCTGTCACTACTACCACCCGTAACCCAGGGGTGCCAGATGCCTACCACTACTACCACCTCTACCCATGGGGGCTGGATGCATGTCACTACTACCACCCACACCCAGGGGTGCCAGATGCCTACCACTACTACCACCTCTACCCATGGGGGGCTGGATGCCTGTCACTACTACCACCCTTACCCAGGGGTGCCAGATGCCTACCACTACTACCACCTCTACCCATGGGGGGCTGGATGCCTGTCACTACTACCACCCTTACCCAGGGGGTGCCAGATGCCTACCACTACTACCACATCTACCCATGGGGGGCTGGATGCCTGTCACTACTAGCACCCTTACCCAGGGGGTGCCAGATGCCTACCACTACTACCACCTCTAACCATGGGGGGCTGGATGCCTACCACTACTACCACCCCTACCCAGGGGTGCCAGATGCCTACCACTACTACCACCCTCTACCCAGGGGTGCCAGATGCCTACCACTACTACCACCTCTACCCATGGGGGCTGGATGCCTGTCACTACTACCACTCACCTACCCATGGGGGCTGGATGCCTACCACCAACACCACCCCCACTCATAGGATGGACAATGCATGACACAACCAGCACACCACAACCTAGGGAATGCAAGAAAAAGACATCCCCCAACAACATGACAAGCGTGTGTAGACTGTGTCAAATGCCTACAACACTGAACATGACTTTGAACATACAATGTGACCCCTATCACATGTCCCACACATATATGTGTGTGGCCCCCACAATGCAAGCAGGCCATGAACATTGTGGCAATGGGGTCCAAAACCCCATCATCACAGTGACCAAGAAAATGTTAGTGTGGGGTCCATAGTTGAAGCAATATTCAGAACATTGTGGCAATGGGTCTAAACCCCATCATCACAGTGACCAAAAGGTAAGTGTGGGGTCCATAGCTGAAGCACATCTTGAACATTGTGGCAATGGGGTCCAAACCCCCATCATCACAGTGAGCAAAATGTAAGTGTGGGGGCCCATAGCTGAAGCACATTCAGAACATTGTGGCAATGGGGTCTAAACCCCCATCATCACGGTGACCAAAAGGTAAGTGTGGGGTCCATAGCTGAAGCACATTTTGAACATTGTGGCAATGGGGCCTAAACCCCCATCATCACAGTGACCAAAATGCAAGTGTTGACAAAGAAAAAGCTGCAACTGCCAAACTGCATGGATGATTCCTGGTCACAGAACATAAAACACATCAGTGGTAAAGTAGTTCATGTGTCCCATTGCAACATAGATTGGGGGAGGCAAATACTGCAGTGCAAATAAGACATACTTTGGCCATGTGCAGACAAACAACACCATAGGGGCTGACACTGTCAACATTCATCAATGACACAATGACAGAAGTGACCATCAGAATGCAGACCCACATATTTGCACCAATGGGCACACAAATGCAGATACCCTGTGGAGACTGTAGATGTGAGGGGTGAACAGATACCATACCATGGCAGCAATGGGACACACAAACCATGATCATTGTGCTGACCGATGACCTAGGAGTCCCAGGGACAGCAGGGGAAACCCACCAAACAACATACAGCCAATGGCATACCAAAGATATGCCAATGCAGTGGTGCAGATGCACAAACACAAACAGGCAGACCCACACTGCACATCAAACACAACAGGTGAGGGGGGGGTGCCAGTGTCCCCAGGCAACCACACAACACATGAGGAGGCCTGAATACCAATTACACAGATGTGCATACAGTGCCACACAAAGGTAACTCATGGATCCAAATCCCCAATGTGGGCAATAAGGCATTGTCAGATGAGAGGGAGCACAAATCACACATGTCACACAAGCATGTAGGAACAGCAACTGACACAGCAAGACACAGACACACCACAGCACTACCCCCAGGAGACCATGGGCTGCATTACAATCCCACTGTGATGACAAAGCTAAATGTCATTCACACTGTGAACCACAGTCATGTGTCCTGAGCAACAAACTACCATCACACCTACACAAGCACAAATCAATCAGCACAGCCAGTAAGCCAAGGCCAACATGGAGGCAGGGGTCTAGCCGGGCAACAACTCTCATCTGCACACACTCAACACCACACACCTCGACCTCCAACAATGTGCAGCAGTGAAGCACACATGCACTGGTGACACTGCACATGCACCCATGACAATCCCAGGCTGGTGGGTGGGAACCAAGGTGCAGAAACACATCACACATGGCCACTCAACAAGACTCCTGAATGTCTGACACACTGCACACTACGCTGTACATGGACATGACGGCAATACCACAACCAATGGGATCCCAGCCACAGTCACACACCAATGAAGAAGCCAAGGACACCCACAAAGAACACACATAGACAACTACCAACATTGCAGCCCGGACCCTGAGGAGTGCCAGCAGTCACACACACAACGTGTCACAATCACTGAAAGATAACACAAACTGGAAATCACATGACAGGTGTAAACAACAAGTGCCAAGGGGAATCCTGACTGTGACCCATCTGCGTCTGCACACAAACTCAGCCCTGACAGCAAACACACCTATGGGTGACACCCTGATGACCAGTAATGTGCCATGCACCCACATCACAGAGAATCCAGGAGAAGACGTGGGGGAACATAGGTCAACTCAGCAAGCATCACAAACAGGTACAACACTAGGGATCCCAGCATGCACAGCAAAACGGAAGTGAACACACAGACATGCTCATACAACACACACCCTTGGGGCGCAGGCAATGTCACAGGAGTACACACTGCCATGAGGGGACTCCACTCCTGTGTGAGGAAAGCTGTGCCATATGTTGCCTCAGTAGGGCTCCATCATGTCAGCTGAGCACTTGGTCACACAGTCAACAATTAGCACCAAATGAATGCTCCGCTCACATCAGCCTGGTGATGGGAGTGCCAATGAAATCATCAGCACAGATCCAACACACTTGCTATAGCAATGTTGCACTGACAACACAGATGAGTCCTTCCCCATTGATGCCCAAACCTGCATGTCCAGTGGAGATGGCCACACGGTCAGGGAAGTAGACGAATTAAACAATGGCAGGCACAACAGATGTGCAGGGGTGGAAGCCACAGATGTGAAATTGCAAATGTAAGTAGAAAATCCCATTGCCAAATATTGAACACATGACACCCTCAGATGCTGCTAAGGATGACATGGATACACCACAGGATAGGACACATTCCCCCTGGACCACATGTGTTCCTGCACAGTAACACTTCATTATCATGAAACCAAATATCACCATCACTGCAGCAAGGGCATGGTTAGCATCATCAACAGCATGTACATCAGAAGCAAAAGCACTAGAGAACAGAAAGGTGCTTTATTCAGCATATGTGGGTCTAACAGTTGATGTCCAGCAAAAAATTAACAAAGGCCAATGGCCAGTCCAACATGAAAGTCAAAACAGGGTGACAGTGGCAGATGTCACCCTACGCATGCCTGCACTGATGAAAGCCAGGGACAATCCCCTCGGAGGGGCATACGGGGGGCAGGCCAGGCACCGCAGGGACAGGATCATGGCTCACCAGAAGGAGGCAGGGAAGGGGTGGTGGGTGCTGGAGAGCCACCGACAACTGCAGTGGAGGTGTCTGACATGGTGTGTGCCGGCACAACTGGGGGCATGACTCTGATGGTGTGGGTGCCCGGCAAGACTGCAGGGGACCGTGCAGATGGAGTGGACATGTTCCCCACTGCAGTGCCCAAGTCAGACAGGGTGGTAGTGGACTCCACTGCAGTGCCTACCTCCAGGGGAGGAGAATGGGGATCAGTGTGAGGTGGGCAGGACAGAGGGGAGGACACCGTCTTCACACCAGTGGCACAGGCAAGCGCAGCGGGGGTGTCGGGCCGGAAGAGCAAGTGGCAGGGGGAGAAGGCCTGATCCTTTTGGGGATGGTGAATCTGTGGGTGGGGGAACCTGGGTCAGGGTGTGGTGGGGACACCTGTTGAGTGGGGGCCTGAGGGATGGAGGAAGGAGACTTGGTGCCTGAGCTGCAGGGCGACGGCGGGGTCTTGCTCTTCCGGGTCCGGGGGGACTTGCGGATGGGGGCGTCAGTCGGTCTGCGCCTGGGGGAGGGTGTCCGGTGGCGAGGGGCAGTCCGCTCCGTGTGGGTGGGCTTCCTCTTCCCCCTGAATGCTGTATCAGCTGGATCGGAGGGGAAGAGCCACTGGGTCTTTGGGGTTGCAGGTGAGGCAACGGAGGGGGCTTTGGAGGGAGAGGCAACTGTGGACTGCGCAGTGCTCGTGGATGCGTTTGTGTGTGACTGGGCCCCATCCCCTGTGAGTTTGGTTTCAGTCCCCTGACTGTGCGCGCGTGTAGCGTCTTGTCTGTGGCGTGTGTGTGTGTGTGCTGCTCGTGTCTGTGCTGGTGTGTGCCTGTGCCGGTGTGTGTGTGCTTGGGACAGGTAAGGTGCTGGGGAGTGTGGATGGGGCAGAGACAGGAGGGGTGAGGGACTGTTGGAGGAGGGACACTGCTGGCCGTCAGGGAGGAGTCCATGGACCTATTGCCCTCTGTAGGGCAGACATGCCCGATGAGATGCCCTCCATGAACGACACCAGCTGAGTCAACAGAGGTGGTGTGTGCATGGAGGACACTCAGCATCGCTGTCTGCCCTACATGGAGCTGGCGAAGGAGGTACACAGACTCCTCACTCAGGGCAGCAGGGGACACAGGGGCAGGGGTGCGGTGCCTGGCCCGAAGGAGACATGCTCCCGAACATGGGAGCCTCCACAGACCTCGGAAATGGGAGCCGATGGGAGGGCGGTGGTGGTGGTGGTGGCGGGGACAGCAGCACTAGCTGGGTGTGGTGGCTGCTGGACACCCGCCTCCATAAGGGGAGTCATCCTCCGAGCTGCTGTGGTCCCCAGCTGAGGTGGATGGTGCTGAGGACTCCTCGGTGTGGCTCCCTCGCCCTCCGTGCCACTGGGTCCCTCCGACCACCTCGGCTGTTGACCCAGTCTGGCTCTGCGGCTCCTCCTGGTCCGTGGAGCTGTCCCCTCCTGTGGCCGTGGATGTATCTGCAAACAATAGGGAAACAGACAGACATCAGTCACCTGCACCGAATGCACACACCACAATAAGTACAGCACAATACAGAGCAAGGCCTGGCATCCTTAGTGGAACATTGCTAAAATTGCCCAAACAGAATAGGAGAAGCCAATTGTCAGTCTGATCGTCAACCATGGCACTCACATCCCACCTGGCCTTGCACCCATCTGTCTGGCGTCCGTTGGCTGGCAATACCCCAGTGTGGACACATGCACCACTCTACACAGTAGTTGGACGGTGCAGAGAACACGGTGAAGCATGTGAACATGCACACATCACAACTCTTGCCACTGAGTCAGTACAGGTGCCCGGATGAAAGTGATGCCCAGAGCCAGATATATGAAATGCATGTGATGCATACCAGCGACAGACACCACGATGCACCCATGTGCTGATAGCCATTGCCACTATGGTGTGCATGTAGCACATGTCACTCCCCTGCAGGATCACTCATAGGAAGTCACATGCCATGGCACAGGCATGCCTGCTAAGTCATACATCACTGTCTCCAGTCACATGGGCAGGGCAGCCAGACAACAACAGTCTGCACTGTGTCACAATAGTAGGTCATGGGGAATGCAAGTCCTGGAGCTGAACAAGTGCACATGTACATCCCCCACACACCACATCATCTGAACCCTTATCTGTCCAGGTCATACTGATTGGACATATGGGTGACCTGTAACACAAGCCTCTGAACCTGAGCACCTCACAATCTGCTGTGAATGGGAAACAGCTGCATGGACCTCACATTCGCATACCCCAGTCTGCACAGTCAGGTGTTCAAACACCTATGTGTCACACAAGTATCGTCTCCTATGGTCACATCTCCGGTGGCATGCTGAGCCCCAACCGATAAACACCCCAGCAGTCCTGACATCGAAGCGACAGCACACTGACACAGAGGCTGACACCTGAGGGGACATATCACTGAGCACAACGTGTCAGCTGATACACGGGAGTAGGAGTACAGAGTGCATTGCATGGCCTGGAGTAGGCATGACTGTCCTGCCCCACATGAATGAGGGATGAACCCTGGACAGTAGGCAGCTGGCTAAGTATTTGTGACACACGTAATATACACACTCCTGGGGCCCAAACATTGTTCCCACCCACAGCTTGGGTGTGTGCCAGTTACCCCAGGCACATGTGGTGGATCAGCTCAGCAATTGGACCACAGATCAAAGTAACACGCAGATTACATGTCAGAACACAGGCATTGTGTAAGCAATGGACCCACCCATGATGCCCACTCACAGTTAGGGGAACAGATGCTGTCCCCCACCTTGAGTCAAGCAAACTGCAAGGACACAGTACCCAAGTGACACAATTCCCTGACTGCAAGGGCCACACCTGGGTATCAGATGAGGAGTGGGCAGTGCACAATCGAGGGACATGGGTCCTGGACCACATGACTGATGTGCTGTGGAAGTTTAACCAGGCCAGAGGAGGGCACATAGCATGGCAGACAGAGTACACAATGCAGTCATGGACTCACCCCCTCCGTGCTGCACCCTGGCCTTCAGCTGCCCATCCAGATCAGGGAAGACCACCGCCAGGATCCTGAGCATGTGGGGGTCAGGGTCCGGTGTCCGCCCCTCCTGCGAGGAGGTGACAGCTTCAGCTGGACCCGTGCGATCCTCCGGGTCCAGCCCCGAAGGTCCTGCCACCTCTTCTGGCAGTTGCGGATCCGGCGCTTGTAGTCCCCCACGGATCTCACTGCCCGGACGATGGTCAGCCATATCTTCTGCTTCTGGTGGGCATCAACCTGTGAGGATGACAAAGTGAGAATGCTATTACTACACATGCAACATATCCGTGCATTACACAGTTGTGTATACATGTCTCAATCACAAGGGCACATGATGTACACAGGCAGTGCAACGATGGCCAAGGACAGTATGCCAGCAGTAACTACATGGTATCATTGCCTGGGAAGTAAAACCTTGTTTAAATGCACTGTCACTGCACTATACCTATCCAGTGCATGTAACTACACACTATGGGGGGTGACAACTACTCAGTGAGCCTGCTAGCCAGTGGCGTGCAGACTGTTAGCCTTGCTAGTCAGACAACATGCACATTTAGGAAGGCAGTGGACAGAACACTCACCTGCTCCCCTGCTTTCCCATACAGCTTGCTGTACTGTGGAAGGAGGCTGTCCAGCAGGGCCTGGTTCTCCTCAGTGCTGAAGGCTGGGGTTCTCTCCACAGTACGTGCCATTGCAGGGTCCAGAGGGTGCAGATACAGCAGCAGTGGTGGTGGCAGATGTCGCCCTGGAGCATGTAGTGCAGGCAAGTGAGCTCTCAGGGGAACAGCCAGCATTATATGTGTGCTGCAGAGGCAGTTACTGTCCCATGTGTCCAAAGTGATAGGTCCAAGTCGTTAGCATCTTCTGAATCTGGCCAATCCATGGAATTGCACCACTTACACACGCCCACAGCATCCTTCAAAAGTTCAACTTCATGACACCCATGAATTTGCAACATTGTTGTGGGTGACCAACTGAATTTCCAGCATCAGACTCATTCAAAATTTGAAAACGCGTCCGTTGCCAGGCCAGGCCATAGCCAACGGGTGCGCACCGATCGGTCCATTGCTGTTCAACGTGTACCCGGGATGCAACGCTGCACCCGCACATTGAATGCAATGGGCCGCCGGGCACACCGATCGGTCCATTGCTGTCCAACGCGTATTGCGAATCCAACGCGCACCAGCACACATTGAATGCAATGGCCAATGTGCGCGCACCGATCGGTCCATTGCTGTCCAACGCGCATTGGCGAATACAACGCGGCACCCGCGACACATTGAATGCAATGGGCCGGCCGGGCACACCGACCGGTCCATTGCTGTTCAACGCGTACTCGGATGCAACGCGTACCGCGACACATTGAATGCAATGGGCCGCCGGGCACACCGATCGGTCCATTGCTGTTCAACACATACCTCGGATACAACGCGCACTCGCACACATTGAATGCAATGGGCCGGCCGGGCACACCGATCGGTCCATTGCTGTTCAACGCTGCACTCAGGATGCAACGCGTACCCGCACACATTGAATGCAATGGGCCGGCCGGGCACACCGATCGGTCCATTGCTGTTCAACGCTGCATCCGGATGCAACGCGTACCCGCACATTATTGAATGCAATGGGCCGGCCGGCACACCGATCGGTCCATTGCTGTTCAACGCGTACCCGGGATGCAACGTGTACCCGCACACATTGAATGCAATGGGCCGGCCGGGCACACCGATCGGTCCATTGCTGTTCAACGTGTACCCGGGATACAACGCGTACCCGCACACATTGAATGCAATGGCCAATGTGTGCAGCACCGATCGGTCCATTGCTGTCCAACGCGTATTGCAAATACAACCGCGTACCAGTCAACACATTGAATGCAATGGCCAATGTGTAGCGCACCGATCGTTCATTGCTGTCCAACGCGTCCCTGTACATGTCACTGGCATATGTCACCATGCCTGTCACAGGTGAACATATGCCAGCCACATATACTTCCCAGGGAGTGAGGGGCACACCTACAACACCACAGCCTGTCCAAACTGTATCCTAAGGCATGTAAGGCTGCATTACCTATTCCGTGTATGGGGGTGAACATGTTGTTCTATGGGTGTCACTTGGGGCAGCCACCCCCAGGCTGTGCACGTGTTCATGGGGACAGTATCCTTGGTGTTTCGTGTACATGACCACTGTGATGTGCAACTGTTCATATCTGAGCATGTGGCATGGTCACATTTCACGGTGGTGTATGTGTATGTCATGTCACATGCCCCCTGAGTCCCATGTGGGACAGTATGTTTAACCCAGGCTGACCCATTGGCACAATAGTGATGGTCCTCCCCAGTCTGTGTGCATGTTGTGTTTACAATGTCTCTGATTTCATGTGCACAATGGGAGACAGTCTCCACATCCACGTTGTTTGTGCATGGACTTTGATGTTGTGCGTGTGTGTGTCACAGACGTCCATGTCTGTCCTGCCGAGGCAACAGGGACCACTACCTGTGGGGTCATGGTTGTTTTGCTGTGGTGTATACATGATACGCCATGTCATGCCAGTGTCCATGTGGCAATACAGGGTCCCTGGGAATCTACCTGTCGTTGGGCTGTGATGCCTGGGGCACATCTGTCCTCCCATGTCACTGTGGGGTGTGTTTGTAACGTGACAGCAGGAGATGGGAAATGTGACACGTCCTCATGATACCCAATGACACAACCTGGGACTTATTGATGCCACTTGTTGAACTGTGATGTTGGATGTTGGCCATGTATATGCCATACATGTCCTTACGGAACTGCACACATCATGTACTTGTGCCTCATAATGATGTATCGTGTGATATTGAGTGTGTACAATGCCACATATGTGGGGTGAGTGACAATCTTTCTTTGTTCACCTATGCACTGCAGGGCACCAGCTGTCCATAGACCATTCCCTGACCTGGCAACGATGGTGGAACGTGACAGCATCCGAAGGTACCGCTTCACCAGGCAGCTGATTGATGATTTGGCAGTGCGCTGGCACCACACCTGCAACCTGGCCGGCCGTACCCTACAGCGCTGACCCCAAGGTGAAGGTGATGGCAGCCCTACACTTCTTTGCCACCGGTACCTTTCAGCACACTCTGGCGACTGCTGGTGGGATGTCACAGACCATGTTCAGCCGTGTGCTCCGCGATGTATTGGAGGCTATGTTGATATACCTGAACCAGTACATCAATTTCCCTAGACTCCAGCAACTCACTGACGTGAAGAGTGACTTCTATGCCCTGGGGAGGATGCTGCATGTCATTGGCTCCATTGATGGGACACATGTGGCTTTGGTACCACCACAGCCCCAGGAGCAGGCATACAGGAACCGCAAGCACTACCACTCGGTCAATGCACTGGTGGTCTGTCTTGCAGATATGACCATCTCACACGTGTGTGCCCGTTTCCCCGGTTCTGCACACGATGCCTACGTGATGAGGAGTAGTCGCATCCCGAGGATGATGTCACAGATGCGGAACCAGCGTGCCTGGCTTGTTGATGTGTACTGACTTTGTACCATTGTGTGTGTTCTGCAGTGTAGTGTTCCACCCTCTTTTCCAACTCAGCTAATGTGCAATTGTCTGTATGTAGGTGACTCCGGATATCCCAACATGCCGTGGTTGCTGACGCCCCTCAGGAACCCTGTGACACCAGCCCAGATGCGCTACAATGAGGCACATGGTCGGACGAGGAGAGTTATTGAGCGGACATTTGGTCTCCTGAAGAGCCGCTTCCGCTGCCTGGACAAGACAGGAGGGTCCCTCCCATATGCCCCGGCAAAGGTGTGCAAGATTGTCATCGTCTGCTGCATGCTACACAACCTGGCAGTGCGGAAGGAGTTGCCTCTCATCCTGGATGACGATGACCAACGTCCGCCACCTGTGGAGGATCCTGGCCTGGACCACGATGCCAGTGATGATGATGATGATGATGGTGATGTCCGCACACAGCTCATCACCAACTTCTTCAGCTGAATGTAAGTATCCAGAGATGTCATGTAACTGAGTTTGCATGATATGTGTTGGTGGTGCTCTGGTGCTGTTTGAGTGTGTGCATGTGCTACATGACTGTATGCGTGTAGCGATGTGTCCTTACAGGTAGTCTGTACTCCCCAACAGTGTTGACATGCTAACTTGGTTCTGGGTGGGTATCTTGTGACATGTATTGGGCATGAGTATTGCAGTTCTGTCCTGTTCTTCAGTGCTTTTGACTGTGTGTCATTTCTGTCCTTCACAGGGTACTTTCAGAGTCGTTTGGTCAACTGTGATCCCTGACACCGTGATTCGACTTCCAGGGTGGTAGCTGTCGTGTCCCTACAGGTGATGTGCACCACACCCATGGACTTCCTTCCTTCTACACTTGTTGACTGTGTGCCCGCTGCCAGGTGGGATTACCTTGCATCTGTGGTGGTTACAACATGTTGCAAATGTGTAATAAACCTGTGCTTCACTTTGTGATGTGCGTTGTCTGTGGTCACACATCTGACTGACATTTGCTTACTGCACCAGTGGGCTAGTTAACACAGACTGTGAATAGGTGTTGGGTCTGTGCAATGCAACGTATTTCCTGGCAACATCAGTGTAGGCGATGAGTCAGATGGCCATGGTGTGTATGTGTTGTGTAGCCCTGGTGGTGTGCCTCCTCATATGTGTGACGTCGCCATGACTCACATGCCGGTGTTGTACTTGCTGTAGCAGTTAGCATGCACAGTGTCATTTCCCAGATCATCATCGCCACTTCAGAGACAACGTAGGAATCACAACAGAGGCAAGTATGGTGTATTAGTGAGTTTATTGACATACATGTGTGAGTATAGTGCACAGGATGGTGGGTGCTGTACATTGTGATTGTAATCCAAAGTTCCTAGATGATTTGGAAGTCCTGGTAGCAGAAATGTCCAGAGTAAAGTCCACAGTCATCTGAGACATTGGTCCAACTTGAGCTCCCCATGTCATGTGGGAGAGTTGTGTTGCAGTCAACAGGGTGAACAGTTTGCGCACAAAGGTGATTATCCAGAACAGGTTTTGGCTTCCTGGGGGTTGCACATGGCCATCGGCCTCTCACTTGCTCCCTCCTCGGACGGCCCCTCTTCTTTGGGGACCTCAAGTGCAGGCTGCTGCAGTGCAGGGGACTCTCCGCCAGAGTCATCCTCCCTCCCTGTGGCAGTTGCAGTTGTTTCAGCACCAGATGTTGTGGGCACACAGGGAGGTGTTGACTGGTTGCTGCTCATCTGGCGGAGGCATTGTAATATGTCCCTATGCACCGCCGTCATCTCTTGCAGTGTGTCCCACTTGGACTCCACGCGGGACATGTGTGAGTCCAAGCGGGCATGATGGGCAGCCTGCTGCTGTTTAATGTCCCTGAGGAGCCCCACTACCTGGCTGAGCTCTCCGGTGCTGGACAGGTACGCATCGGCTATGCGTGCCAGTTGTGGGTCATCATGCAGTCCAGACCCCTCTGCAATCAGTGACCTGTGTCTCCCACCCCTCCCACCACCCCTGGCGACACGTGCAGTACCTGAGGTGGCACGCACAGGTGACCCTGGGCCCCCTTGGGGGTTGTTGGTGGTGTTGGTGTCCATGGCCCCACATTGGTCCAGGGTCCCTGTGCTGGTTGTGGTGGTGCTCCTTGGTCTTTCCATGTCGGCAGGGGTGGTATGTGTGTTGACAGTCGTTGGAGGTGTGGGTGCAGGGGGTGCAGCTGGTGGCCCTGCTGGTGCTGCATGATGACTTGCTCCGGAGGTGCCAGGTTGGTCTTCTTCATCCGAGGAGGGCAGAGGCTGTTCCACACCAGTGAGCTCCGTATCCTCTTGAGCCTGGGACGGGGACTCCTCAGCGTCTGCTGCTGTGTCCCCATCATCACCTGTTTTTGGGAGACACACACAATGTATGTTATGTTTCTGCAGGCATCAATGGTTGACACACCTGACAGTTGTGACTGTGCCTCTGGATGCGGGCCTGTACAATGCATTGTCCTAAGTTGTCACAGTCAGGGGTTGATATTGGTGTAGCACATTGTCCTGCATTATTTGGGCATTTCCATGTGAATGTTGGGGTGTGTACATGGTCTGCATTGGTTGTATTTGGTTGACATCCAGCCCTCCTTCCCACCCAGCCAGATATCCCACCATGGAACTTGCTTCCATTGCAGGGAGTGTAATTTGTCTTTCAGGATGTCAGTCAGTGGTGTCCTGCTGTTGATTGGTGCACAGTTGCCAGCAGGGCCTTGTGCTCCCCACAGCAGTAGCCAGTGTCATCCATCTTGTCAGTTGTTTTCCACTCCCTGTGATGTAGGCATGGTTCATGGTGGTGTTGATGTGCGCATTGTGAGGGTGTGCAATATCTGTGACTACCACTCCCATCATGCTATTGCCTCCACCCCCTTCCCAGCATGCCCATACTTCCTTCCTTTTGAGTGTACTTCACTGTGTGTGGGTGTGACAGCAATGGCAAGATGTCAGTCATTGGTGTCCTGCTGTTGGTTGGTGCACAGTTGCCAGCAGGGCCTTGTGCTCCCCACAGCAGTAGCCAGTGTCAGCCATCTTGTCAGTTGTTTTCCACTCCCTGTGATGTGTGCATGGTTCAGGGTGGTGTTGATGGGCCAATTGTGAGGCTGACCAATATCTGTGACTACCACTCCCATCATGCTATTGCCGCCACCCCCCTTCCCAGCATGCCCATACTTCCTTCCTTTTGAGTGTACTTCACTGTGTGTGGGTGTGACAGCAATGGCAAGATGGCTGACAGTGGGGTCCTGCTGTTGGTTGTTGTCCAGTTCCCAGCATGGCCTTGTGCTCCCACAACAGAGCACCAGTGTCAGACATCTTTGATGGGGCTTTCCACTCTCTGTGAGGTGTGCATGCTTCAGTGTGAGCTTGCTGGGCCATGTGGGGGGATGTTGAGCTGTGACTACCACTCCCATCATGCTATTGCCTCCACCCCCCTTCCCAGCATGCCCATACTTCCTTCCTTTTGAGTGTACTTCACTGTGTGTGGTGTGACAGCAATGGCAAGATGGCTGACAGTGGTGTCCTGCTGTTGGTTGTTGGCCAGTTTCCAGCATGGCCTTGTGCTCCCCACAACAGATCAGCAGTGTCAGACATCTTTGATGGGGCTTTCCACTCTCTGTGAGGTGTGCATGCTTCAGTGTGAGCTTGCTGGGCCATGTGTGGGGGGATGTTGAGCTGTGACTACCACTCCCATCATGCTATTGCCTCCACCCCCTTCCCAGCATGCCCATACTTCCTTCCTTTTGAGTGTACTTCACTGTGTGTGGGGTGTGACAGCAATGGCAAGATGGCTGACAGTGGTGTCCTGCTGTTGGTTGTTGGCCAGTTCCCAGCATGGCCTTGTGCTCCCCACGACAGAGCACCAGTGTCAGCCATCTTTGAAGTGGCTTTTGACTCCCTGTGAGGTGTGCATGCTTGGGTGTGTTCTTGCTGGGCCATGTGGGTGGGGGATGTTGGGCTGTGACTACCACTCCCATCATGCTTTTGCCTCCACCCCCTTCCCAGCATGCCCATGCTTCCTTCCTTTGACTCAGCTTCCCTGTGGGGTTGTGTGCCTGTGCTGACAAGATGGCTGACAGTGTTATCCTGGGGTTTGTTTTGCTACAAGTCCCATGTGTGTCCCTGTGCTTCACACTGCATGACCCAGGGTTGTGGTTCTTTGTGGGATATTTGATTGGTGTGTGAGGCAATGCTTTCTCCCAGGTGAGTTGTGTGTAGTTTGTGTTAGGGGGGTGTGTGGGTGGAGCTGCTGGTGACTATGGTCAGTGCTGTGAGTCCTCCTTCCCACCCAGACAGATATCCCACCATGGGACGTGCTTCCATTGCAGGGAGTGCAAGTTGCCTTTCAGGATGTCAGTCAGTGGTGTCCTGCTGTTGGTTGGTACACAGTTGCCAGCAGGGCCTTGTGCTCCCCACAGCAGTAGCCAGTGTCAGCCATCTTGTCAGTTGTTTTGCACTGCCTGTGATGTGTGCATGGTTCATGGTGGTGTTGATGTGCGCATTGTGAGGGTGGGCAATTTCTGTGACTACGACTCCCATGATGCTATTGGCTACACTGACTTGCCCAGCATACACAGTATTCCTTCCTTTCAGTGAGCTTCCCTGTGAGGTGGTGTTGTGGTGGTGGCTACATGTCTGACTGTGTTTGTTGGTTATATTTGTGCCACTGCCTAGCTCTATTTGTTGTTAGGTTTGTACATGTCATGACACAGTTACATTTCACTATGAGCTGGCATGTATTGTGTTTATCTGGCTGACATACACATTTTGGGATGATCTGTTTTGGTTGGTGTGTATTTGCTAAGGGTGCATGGTTTGACTCTCCCTTGACAGTGATGTGTGTGTGTATTGTGGCACAATATTGTGTACATTTGTTGTGTACTCGACAGGCTCTGGGATGTTTTCTAGTCCATAGACGCTCACTGGTGGTAGGATGGCCCGCACCTTCTCCTCCCAGGGCCTGAGGTATACTGGTTTGGCAGGAGGGCCACTGCCGGTGTGTTGGCTCAAGATGTAGTCCTTCTTCAACAGCTCCTTGACCCTCCTGCGCACGTCATACCACCTGTTCTGGATGTCTACCTTTGTGCGCAAACATGGTGATTGTGCGTTCACCCTGTCGACGATCCTCTCCCACATCTTGGTTTTCTGAGCCATGGGTGTCTGTTGGACCAATGTGCCAAACAGCTGTGGCTCTACCCTGAGGATCTCATCTACCAGGACTTCCAATTCACTATCTAGGAACTTGTGATTCTTCTTTGGGGGCATGGTGTTGGGTGGTGCTGGTGTGTGATGTGTGTGTTGGTGTGCAAGTGAGGGTGTTAGTGTGTGTTTTGCTGGGTGTATGTGAGGGTGCTATTTGTTGTGGTGCTGCTGGTGTGTGGCTTGTGTGATGGATGAGCTGTGAGTGTGTGTGTGGTTGCTGTCTGTTGGTGTTGAGTGCTGGCAGGTAATTTGAATTTGCAAGGGATCATGGTAGGGATTTGTGTCCTTTATATGGGTGGAGTTGTGGGTGTGTCTTTGTTCCCTGTTTCCCCCAGTATTTATTTGCTTTGTGATAGCTTGTTTGGCCTTTTTTGTGGTTTTTTTCCTTGGTTCTTTTTGTGCATGTAGGAGACGTTCTTGTGACCGAGTCGGACCCTCCAGTTGTCTCGTGCGAGCCTCTCAGATTCGCTCACGCTGTGTTTGTGCTGTTTTCTGTGCTGCGTACGCGTCGGTCGCGGGGTTTTGGGTTGCTTCGGCTCGCAGTTTTGAATGCGTGTCGGTCGTGGCGGCTTGGGCTCCGTGGCGACTCGGTCGCGGTTTTCCACGCGCTGCATCGCACTTGGCGGGTCGGAGTTCGCGGGTACGCTTCGCTCGGGATTCTTCCTGGTGCGTGTCGGTCGGTTCGATTCGGCGTGCTTTTCCGGTCGGATGGCTGTTTTCCTCGCGGCTCGGTCGCTCGGCTTGTGTTCCGTATCGAGTCGGTCGGATTTAGCACGCTTCTCATCGTACTTTGCGGGTCGGGCTGCACCGGTACGTGTCGGTCGGTATTTATTCCGGCTCCGAGTCGGTCGGTACGTTTTCCGGCCCGAATCGGAATCGGCCCCTGAGTCCTTAAAGTCCCAATCCACTGTAGGAGTACACTTCTAAAGTCTGCCAGGACCTCAGAGGAAGCACTTAGAGACTCACACGGTGTCAGGCAGCGGCCAACAGCATGGTATTACCATGGTCCAGTTACAACTGGTCTGTGAGACAATTGCAGGAAAGGCCTCTTGTAGCTTGTTAAATTCCTGTAGTTTGAACAGAAGGTCAGCTTTATAACCCACTTTTTTTGTCCTGGGTACAAAAGGGAGCAGGTAATGTCCTTCACGGCTCCTCTCTGGTCACCGACAACAGGTCTAGTCCTCTTCTGTTCTTCCTCAGGTGCAGGAGTATTCCGAAGTGGGTGGCTGGAGATACCACATTTATTAGGCGGGAATGACTCCTGGGACCACCTTAACTAATGGGGTAAAAAGACAAGGAGCCAACCCTACCCACTTTGGGCATTTTCAAGATGGTAAAAGTCTTCAGCCACACTAAACTTGGGGTCTGAGGGCTGGCATGTGTGCAGGAGTGTACTATGGTAATCCTAGTGTTCACCCACATCTAACACCAAAATCCAGTTTAAGCAGCCACTGTATCCCAATAAACCTAGAAACAGACTTGTGGTAGAGCAAAAGTAGAGTATTCCAGCACTTAGACATTGTGCAGGCAAGAATTGTCTTGGCATCCTATTTCCCTTCCTTTAAATTAATTCACCATTGTTATGTGTAAACCCAGCAGGCATGTTTCCGCTGTAGTTGTTACCCAAGCAGGATGCTCACAGCCCCCACCCTACATATTCTGTGATGTCTAGGAGAGTCAGCTCTTCCATGCAGGCCATCCTATTGTTTTCTCCTGATTGGCAGTTGACACCTTTTTCACAAATATTCAAATGCTAATCTCTGGCAGGTAGAAATTTAAGAGCAAAAGCAAATTAGCATCAAGGAACTTTGGGCACAGAAAAGGTAATTTTCTAAAAGTTATGTATTAAAAATCTGAACTCACAATTGAATTACATTTTTAATAACTATTAAAAATAGCTGTTTGATCATTTTTCCATCCAGCCCCATTCCTGAGATGCAATGTTCACATTTAAATCTGTACTCTGATTTTCTACATAGCATAGCTAGGCCTGCCACCAACACAAAACTGTTTTTGAGTGCTAGTCACTGTAACAAAATGTTAACACTATGGGGCAGATTTACAGGCCCCTTGCGCCACCGGTGCGTCACTTTTTGTGACGCACTGGCAGCGCATTTAAGTGCTCCATATTTACAAGGACAGGAAAAGCCACCCTGCATGAATTTTCCAGTCTTTGTAAATAGGGCCCCTTTGCACGGAGCACTTTGCGTGAAAGGGGCGTTCCATGGGTGCAACACCCATGGAACCAGACACATTTCCAGATTTACGATAAATCGTAAATCTGGAAATGCGTCTGAATGCTACGCCTCCCCAGGGGAGGCATAGGGAGGCGCAACAAGGAGAAACGTATTCATTTCTCCATATTTTTTTCCTCTTTCTATGCGTGCTGCATTATGCAGCACACATAGAAAGAGGAAATCACCTCTGGTGATTGTTTATGTACAGGAAGGTGTCCCTTCCTGCACGTAAACAAGCAGTAAAACAATGACGTTTTGGAAGTTCTATGTGTGCTAAGGCAGCACACATAGAAGTTGCAAAACACCATTTCTGATAGTTTATGTGCAGGAAGGGAACCCTTCCTGCCCATAAACAATCTCCCACCGATGCAGGCACCCTTGCACCATGGTGCAAGGGTGCCTGTACTGGCGCATGGCAGCAGTTTGTGCGCCAGCGCAGGGGGAAGCAAAGAGATGCGACATATTGTTGTAAATATGTTGCATCCCTGTGCTTTGAGAGTGACTTAGTGCAGTTTCCCTGCAAATCTGCCCCTTTATTTCTCCATACCCTACTTTGAAATATTATGTACACTGCTTAGTGGGCTCCAAGGCCTTCATAGTGGTTACTTACTGATATTTAAAACGGAGGTTTCGGCCTGTCAAAAGTGTTTATTTTGACAGGTTGAATTGCAGCAGCACTGCAACAGTCAGTCTATACTGGTAGCCCTGAAGCCATGTTTTACCTAGTCACTGTAGTGGATGGCACAACATGTGCTGCATTCCACTAGTATCATTTAACTTAAGGGCACTGAGTCCACGTTGTACTGTATACTGGGGACTTATGGGTACATTAAATATAGCAAGTATGAATATGCCAATTTGACCATATTTAAGAGGGGTGGAGTCACTTTACCATTGCTTAGTTAGTTAAAGTTCACAGAGTTCTAACACCAACAAAAATATAGGGTCCAGCAAAAGGTGAAAAATATGGAGCGACCACACAGAAAAGGAGGATTTCCTATGGTTATTAATTGTGGAAAAGAAATGTCTGGGCCCCCTTGACCATAGAAATGCAGTTTTAGCCTCTTTGATAAGGTGTACAGAGGTGGAATTCAAACACTTTGTTCTTATCTGTAATCAAATCAAACACAGTTACAAAATAACTTAAATATATGTAATCTAGTAATAAGGAAGTTAGAAACCTCTAAAGTATTAATTTTCACAACATGGTAGTCATAGGTGAAACGAACCATCATTTGCCATCTTGAGTAATAGAGCTAAAATGTATGATGTATCAGCTATTCACATGTTGAAAGAAAAGGTTCTGATACAAAAGCAACTGCTAATCAAAGCAGTTAACAACTGCAGGTTAAGTTGCAATTATTGGTTAAGATCTTAAGATACATCCTTTGGTCAATCACTATGGGAAAGCAATGTGTAGTAAAGTTAAAAGCTAACAATTTCCTCCTTTTGTGCATCTAATTGTAAATGTAAATCCTTCAATTACCTACTGTGCTCACTTTTCTTTATTAGAAAGTTTGTAAACATTTTCTTTAAAGTACTGGGGCCATATTACACAAAGTGCCCTGGGGGGTGTAATAGGCGTTTGTGCCGGCTTTGTGCGTCCCCGGCACTTTGGTATTACAGAAGGGGATGCAGAAGCTTGTGCTGCCCGTTCTGAAATATTGAAAGCACTGGTGCACATTCAACGCCAGTGCTTTCTCAAGAGGACTTTCCCTTATTTGCATGGGGGCATGGCCCCATGAAAATGAGGGAATTCCTTAGACTCTGTGCTCGGGTCATATTACAGATGCGGGCACTGAGGCAGAGAAGCTGTCAGGGGGCACACTGACAGTGTGCCACCTAAAAGGTGTGCCCCCTGATGACAGCCCCAGGGAGGGGGTGAAGCGAGTCCTATGGACCACCTAGACATCCCCTCAAAGGCGGGTGCAGTCACTCACTGCACTCGCCTGCAAGAGGATCTCTAATCTGCTTTAAAAGTGCGGGCAGGTTGGCACCTGCAAAGTGAAAAATGGAGTGACTGCTTCATAGCCGCTCTGTTTTTCACCCGAATGTGCTGCCCCGGGGCAGGGTGAGGTCACAGTTTCCCTGAGGGCAGTGCATTCTCTGTAGTAGGGCGTACTTTGCCTGTTTGCGCCTGGCGCACCTGTTTTAAGGTGCGTGGGCACAAACAGGGAAAGTACACCCTATACATAATAGGACCTCTGGTGTATCAGGGGCGTAACATTAAGTGATGGGGCACCCCATGCAAATATAATGAGGTGCCCTCAGTCTTCCATATCTCACAGATATTGATAGGCCTTGGGCTAAATGAGGGCCTGAAGGGCAGGGCCCACCCTGCACTGACATGGCTGATGAAGTTTACTTTACACCCTTGTGGCCAGTGCTTAATTTGAGCCGGTGGTTTCCGGTGCTCAGCACCAGCACTTAAATGTCAACACCTGCGCTTGTGAGAGTCTGCCACTTGGTGGCGCTGTCTCACTAATTTATAGATTACCACAACAACAGTTAATTATTAATTTAATATACATTAAAAATGACTATTACCTGCCGCCCAAGCCATTCTTATAGCTTTGGGGGCCTGTAATAGTCCGAATAGCCATACTTGTAGGAATGTGATGGTTAGTAGTTGTGTTGTTACTATCATTGGCAGCGTAGCAGAAGAATGTTGTGGTGCAAGCTGAAGTCGCCTCCTGAGGAGAGCCCTGGCACATTTCTTTTTACAAATTAAACTCTGCCTGTGGTGAATACTCAATCTTAAAATCCAATATAGATAAGTAAACACAGGCATCATGGTGTGACCACTTCTTGGGCTCTAAAGTGTGATTGAGAGCACAGTGCGTTACCATGCAGTCCAACCAATCTGAAAGTACTCGAAAAATGTGGCTGTGACTTAATCTTAGAGTACACCTGACTCGCTCCTGAATTCCAGGAGTAAGCAAGGGAATAACGAGTACTACAAAAGTCAATTACACCTATTCACAGAAAAGTCTGTGTGAATCTGGCCCAGGGTGTTTAGGACGGCAGTGCAACGACACACCTTGCTTTAGATTGATGGCCAAGAGCTAATCTCCAGGGTTCATTAAGGTCTTTGAATTTCTGAGGTCAAGAAGGACTGGCTGCAGCTTTTCCCCGATCTCAAGTTAATTATTTGAACACTACAGAAAATTACTGTTTACAGCAAGAAATCTGGTCAATAGCTGATGATGTTAAGGAAATAATTTGATAGAAAGTTTCAAGAGTTCTTATGTATTGACTAAGTTGTTCATGCCAAAAATCAATTTACCGGACAAGCTGCAAGTGCTTTTGTTGAGGTCCTTCATAATGTGACTTTGTTGGAATATTAAAAAGTTAAAACAGAAACGTTCAACTCAAAGCCAGAGCAAGAGGATGCAGTTTCCAGACGAGCTTCAGCAAGGATAAGTGCCCTTTGTTTATAATGGCGGCTCTTAAGCTGAGCAATTTTAAAGCCACCATATTAAAGGGACTTCTTAAGAATGCTAAAAATACAACATGAATGTAGTACGCCCAGGTGACCTATGGCTGTCTGGCTGATTGCTGAAGAGCTGCCATTTCATCATAGTGTGACTGAAAGAACTGCTGTTGGACCTGCGCTTCCTACCCTTAAATGCAGAAGCCATTAAAGTAGAGATAAACATTAACCCATATTTTGCTTTTGTCAAATCTTCGATTCAACAAACAATGGCAAAGTCAAAAATACAAGAGAGCCTGGGAGGGGCAACAATGGCCACATCCTGCCAGTAGCGGCCGGCACAGCTTGCGGATGGGGGGCGGGCATGGGGGAGGTTAGGGGTCAATAATAAAAAAAAATTAAAAACCTACCGTTCGCCGGGTCCCGCATCTTCTCTGCTCCTCTCCTGCCTCTGACAGGAAGCAGGCAGCCAGGCTTCCTCCCCTCAGCCAATCACAACACTGCAGTGCAGCATTGTGATTGGTCGGGACGGCGCCCAGCCAGGGGCTAGTGGGGTGGGCATTTTCTCCATGCAGGCTGCAATGCAGCCTGCATGGAGAAGGGCAGAGTGCGCATGACTGGTTTGGGAGACCCGAAAGGGCTGACCAAACAGTCTTTGCGCACTCAGGAGTGGGCAAACCACTCCTCCACTGCCCTGCTCGGAGTGCAGAGCAGCCCCGCCAACCCGCCCGCCCACAATGCACAAAGCAAACAAAAAATGGTCATAACTGAAAGTTATTACAATTTTATGTTTTGGCTTTCTCGCACTACGAGAAAGCAGTGGGGCAACGCTCCTCCGCCCTAGTGGTGGAGCCACCCCTGCATCCTGCACAGGGAAGGTGGAACCTGCACCCATAGGTCGGGTTTCTCCTAAAACAATTATAATAAAAAATAAAGATGCAAAGAAATTAAATCTAATGTATGGGTGCAATTCTTTGTGCACATTTTCACAGTGGTGAAATGCTGCAGGCTGACACTAGCCCAGATAGTCAATAGTCAGTGGCTGGAAGGGGCTATCTGCATGTTTATGTACATGTTGTCCATTGTGTGTTGTGTGTGGTGTGTTTTGTCTGATAATATGAGCTGTCACAAGACAGATAAAGTTGTCAGTAGGCAAAACCTAAACAGAAAGGAGGGCTCTGAAAGTCATGTTTAATTTCAGTAGTTTTTGCTCCTTGCCCTAACCATTTAGCATCAATTTGGAGGCTGGGGGAATGGATGATTCTAGATCAGTGTGAAGGGGTGGAGGTTGGGAACACCCAAATACTTAGGGCCTCATTTATGAAAAGTGACGCATCGCTGCGTGAAAACAGCGATGCGTCACTTTTCATTGCGCCCTCCTTGTGACATGCTGGATGTGTCATATTTACAGTATGACGCATCGTGTCGCAAGGAGTTAGAGATACGTCAGTATTTCTGACGCATCTGTAGGCGCAAAAAGGACGCATTGCTAGAGTGTGTCACAAAAGTGACGCAACTTCAGCAAAGGGTCATTTCACATGGGGAAGTCCCATTTCAAATGTGCCTGCGTCAGTCTTACGCCTGCTGTGAGGCAGGCGTAAGATACTGACGCATTTGCGTCCTAGAAGTGGCGCAGTGAAATCTCATAAATTTCACTGCGTCACTTCTATGAGGCTTACTTGCGTCAGAACGCCCACCCTGCATACATAATACCTGGCGCAGGTATAATGTGGCGCAGGGGTTTACAAAGTGACGCATCTACCCAGATGCGTCACTTTGTAAATATGATGCAACATGGTGCATTTTTTACGCCGCTGGTGCGTCACAAAGAGTGACGCAAGGGCTCATAAATAAGCCCCACAGAATTTTTTGAGGACTCACAGAAATTCCAGATGACATTACCCTCATTAAGGCCCTTAATTTGAGCGACACAACATTCCCAATGCCCTGATAGATACTGTTACCACCCTACTAGGAATAAAAAAAGGTATGGTATTGTCATATCTGGTATTAATAAGGGCAATAATGTCACATGGGTTACTGGGCACAAATACTCCAGGTAAAACTTGAAGTACTTTATCCTCGGGGTGTATGACAGAAAATATCTAATAAAAAATACAGTGCTACCATTACCTAAATATCATGTCAAAAATATTGTCACTTAAAAAATATCACCGAACAGAATAGAGCAGGAAAGTATATCATTTTAGTATTTAATATTTTTTTTAAATATTGTTGTATAAATGTTGTTTACTTCAATAAATATTTTTTTAAATACAGTTTTTTATTATTTAGTATATATTATTAGTTATATTAATTTTAGTTAATACTATTACTAAAATTGTTTTAATTGCCAAATTGAATTAAACCAATTACCATATACCTTTAGAGGACAGAGCACTGGCCCTGGTTAGCAGAGCCCAGGGCACTTTCAAAGTTAGTAAACACCAGTATAAGTCCAAAAATGAGGGGTGATCATGGCCAAAAGGCTGACTTTCCTACACCCCCCCAGACGAAAGGTGGTAGACAACTAACCTGCACCCTGGTAGTCTTCATCACCTAAGTGGAAAAACCTGGAAAGTCCATCTGCATTGGCATGGTCAGTCCCAGGTCTGTGTAACACTGTGAACTCCATCCCCTGTAAGGAAATGGACCACCTCAACAATTTTGGGTTCTCCCCCCTCATCTGCATGAGCCATCTGAGAAGTCTGTATTCAGTTTGAATATGGAAGTGAGTACCAAACAGGTGTAGTCTCAGCTTCTTCAGGGATCAGAACACACCAAAGGTTACCTTCTCAATGGCACTCCATCTTTGCTCTATGGGGAGTAGTTGCCTGCTAATGAAGACAACCAGGTGATCTTGGCCCTTTTCATTTACTTATGCCAGTATTGCCCCAATACCTTGCTCTAAAGCATCTGTCTGGACCACAAACACTTTATTGTAGTCAGGGGCCAGTAGGACTGGTGCTGAACACATGAAATTAAATTAAATTAAATTAAATTAAAAATAAATTCATAAAGTGCATTAAACCCAAGGGTCTCAGAAACAGGGCTTAACCACAGCAGACATAGCAGAATTAAGTGCCTTGATACCCTCTCTAATAGATTCATACTTAGGGATATCAAGAATAATGTGTGCAGCCGAGTTTTGAATCACTTGCAGCTTACTCAATGAGGTGGCCCTGATATTCAAATAAAGGGCATTGCAGTAGTCAAGTTTAGGCGAAACTAAAGCAGTGATCACCACATGGAGCAGTTCAACAGGAATATAAGGGAAGATCTTCCTAATAGTCTTAATAATATAGAACAAGTGCTAGTGGTACCATTGAGTTGCAACTCAAAATTCAAGACGGTATCAAAAACCATCCCAAGAATTTTAGCCGATTTAACTGGGATGGTTAATGGGCCACATTCCTCTGGCCATCAGCTGCCAAACCATATGGATTCCTGCCACCTGAACAGCTACATGGTTCACTGACAAAATATCGTGCTACAAAAATATCGGGACATAAATATCGAAGTCAAAAATATCGGCATCCTGTACCTATAATGGTAAATACAACAATATCAAAAAAATACTGTGTCACTAATATTGATGCATAAAATATCATTTTTTAAATATATATAAATTGTAAATATTAAATATATTACATAATAACATTAATAGAAACAAAATAAAATGTATGTTAATATTTATTTAAACAAATCTAACAATTATACTTATTTAAAAAAAGTAAACACACATATATATTTATATATATATTTACATATATCTAGTTAAAGGAGTATTATTAAAGTAATAATTTTAATTTATCATTTAATTTAATACTTTTTTAATAATGCAATTTAATAGGCACAAAAGTGTTGGACTGAGGGGGATAAAATTTACTAATCCCACTTCACACAATGCAACTATAGAAAAACCGTTAAATTACACTGGGATCAAATTTACTATTCCCACTCCATTCAGTGCAACAGTAGGGTAATTCTTAACTTGCAGAGGGGTAAAATGTACTATTCCCACTCTAGTCACCACAACAGTAGGGAAAGTGTTGGATTGTGGAGGGGTAAAATTTACCATTCCCACTCCAGTCAGTGTAACAGTAGGGAAAGTGTTTGATTGGGGAGGAGTACAATTTACTATTCACACTCCAGTCACTGCAACAGTAGGGAAAGTGTTAGATTGTGGAGGGGTAAAACATTCTATTCCACTACAGTCACTACAACAGTAAGGAAAGTGTTGGATTGCGGAGGGGTAAAATTTACTATTCCCACCCAACTAAGTGCAACAATAAGGAAAGTGTTGGATTGAGGTTTAAAATTTACCATGACCTCTCCAGCCAATGCAAGAGTAGGGAAAGTGTTGGATTGTGGGGAGGGTAAAATTTACTATTCCCACTCCAGTCAATGCAACAGTAGGAAAAGTGTTGGATTGTGGAGGGGATAAATTTACTATTCCCACGCCAGTCAGTGCAAAACTAGGGAAAGTGTTGGATTGTAGAGGGGTAAAATGTACTATTCCCGCTCCAGTCGGTGCAACATTAGAAACAAACTAATTCACTTAAACATAATAAAATATTTTCAAAAACCTAGTAAAAAATTATAAAAAGAAATATGTTAAAAAGAAATATAAATATATATTTTTTTAAATAAATAAAATTAATATGTATTAAATTATTAAATACATATAATAAATTACTACAAATATTATTAAAATTAAAATACAAAGCTATATTCTCTATATAACAACAACTAACAAATACAATATTATTCACGTTTAAAAAACACAACACAATTAACACATACAATAATAAATAACATAATTTAAAAAAACGATTACCTATGTTTAAATGTGTTATTACTTAAGTAACTTTCTACCCTATACTTCAACAAAGTACACAACACAAATCTAAAAGTCTTTATTAAAATAATATTATGTACACCTGTTAAATGTTTTATTAGTTAAACATAATTATTATTTATTCATAAAATATTTGTAGTTAATTACCATCCTACCCTTTATCCATACAAATAAATCACCACACAACAAATATATAAATTTCAAAATTATTTCCATCATTTTCATAATTAAATCTCAATTAAAAATGTATTATTACTAATTAAGTAATAATACATGATTAATATTTAATTACCTTCCCACCATGTACACCTACATATTTAACAACTGACACCTAATATATAATATAAAAAATAATGTATATGTATATAATTTACATAATTGTTTATTATTACTGTATTTTTTATAAATTAACTTTATTTATTATTTAGTATAATTAATTTCCTACACACCCTTTACACATACAAAAACAACAACACACATCCCCAAAAAAACCATTTAACATGTTACGCAATTTACATAATTATTTTTCATTTAAATAATTAATATTATTAAAACAATTTATTCTTAACAAAAAATTAATTATTAAATAATTCTAATTCAGGTACGTCCCCTATACCCCTCCAAAACCCACAACCCATTCCTAAAATGTAACATAACAAAAAATGATTTACACATTTAACATAATTAATTGTCAATTAAATAATTAATATCAATTAAAAATTAATTATTACTTAATTAAAATCAAATTGCTTCCCACCCTGTACCCCAACCAAAACACACAACTTTAAAATAATGAATTGCTCAATTAACATAATTAATTATCAATGTAATAATTAATATTGATTAAAAACTAATGTTTAATTAATTTAAATTAATTTACTTCCCACCCTGTACTCCTATAAACTCCACAATGCACACCTAAAATGTAACTTAAAAATGTTATTGCACAATTAATATAATCAATTATCAATTAAATAATTAATATTAATTCCAAAATAATTATTCATTGATTATAATTTAATGACCCCCCACCCTGTACCTCTATAAACTCACACCCAGCACCTACAATTTAACTTTAAAAAATGTATTACACAATTAACATTATTAATTAACAATTAAATAATTAATATTAATTATAAACACATTTTTGATTAATTATAATTAAATTACTTCCCACCCTGCACCTCTATTAACCCACATCCCGCTATGTTACTAAAAATCACAAAAATGCATTAAATGTAATTGAATAACTACTCGAAATGTAACAACAATATTAAAAAACATAAACAATAATTATATAAAAAAATTACAACATATACATTTAAATTATATACTAAAATGCATAACAATAATTTAAAAATGATATTATTAGCAACTATGTTTTTGTAAACAATATTTTTCATATTTTCAAAATCAATTTTACTTATCTGAAATTGATATTCTTGACAACGATATTCTTGCAGACGATATTTCCATATCACAGAATTTTCTACACAATATTTTGGTAGCACGATATTTGTTTCGATATTTTGTCTCAATACCACAGCACATAGAATCCTTCAGAGTGTCAAAGGCCGGCTGACACTCTGGCATCCAAATGACCTTTTTGGGCTATTTCTTTTAGGTAAGCTCTGTCAGTGGAGCCACAATGGTCCCATAATTCCTCACAAACTGTCTGTAGTACCTAGTCAGGCCAAGAAAGGCCCTGACCTGTGTCTGAGTCTTAGGGGCTTCGCAATCCAAGATGGTGTGGATCTTGGGCTGGAGAGGTTGTACACGGCCAGGTACACCACTGAACCTTGCCCTATTTGGCAATTGCTTGCCTTGATAGTCAGGCCCACCTGCTGCAGAGCCTGAAGCACTTCCTTCAGGTGGACCAGGTGTTCCTACCAGGTGAGACTGAATATAGCAATATCATCCAGATAACCTGTACTGAAAGTTTTCAACCCAGACAGGTCTCTGTTCTCAAACCTGTGGAAGGTGGAAGGGGCTTTTTTCAAGCCAAAGGGCATCACTTGAAACTGAAAGTGGCCCTCTGGGGTAGAAAATGCTGACTTATCCTGTGCTCCTGGACTTAGGACAACCTGCCAGTAACCGGAGGTCAAATCAAAAGAACTCAGGTACTTGGCAGCCCCCAACCTGTCAATGAGCTTTTCAGTTCTAGGTCTGGGGTGAGCTTCAGTCTTGGTGTTTGCATTCAAAACTCTGTAATCCACACAAAACCTTAACTCATTCTATCCCGTTAAGGATCAGGCTTTAGCACCAGTTCCACTGAGCTGGTCCATGGACTGTCAGAGGGCTCAATTGCCCCCAACTTAAGCACCTTGGCTACCTCAGCCTTAAAGCTGGCTTTGACCTGGTCAGACAATCTACGCACTTGTTTTTGACAACTAGGCTTTCACCAGTGTCAATATCATTGACACACTAATTAGTTAGTCCAGGGAGAACAGCCCAACAAACTGCTGCATCACTTGTCTGCAATATTTCTGCTGCTGGTCTGTCCACTTAGGAGAGAGTAGTGCTCCCTTCACTGATCCATCTTGTGCATTGGTGGAGAGGAGGTCTGGAAGAGGCTCGCTCTCGTCCTCTTCCCCTTCATCTGTGACCATCAGCATGGTCACGTCTGCCCTGCCTAGGTGGGGTTTCAAATTGTTTACATGGAATACCCTGTGGGGTGTCCTAGGGGTGCCAAGGTCCACCAATTAGGTGACCTCAAACTTCTTCTCCAGAATGGGGGTGGGGCCCAGTCCAATTGTCCTGAAGGGCCCTGGGAGCAACAGGCTCTAAAGCCCACACCAACTGTCCTGGCTGATACTCAGGCATAGTTGTCTTCTGGTAATACCAGAGCTTAATAAGCTCCTAACTGGCCTCCAGGTTTCTGCTTGCCTTCTTCATGTACTCTGCCATGCAAGATCACAAGCCTAGCACATAATCCAGCACACCTTGTTTTGGCTCTTTGAGAGGCTTCTCCCAAGCTTCTCTAACCAAACTCAATGACCCTCTTACACAATGGCCAAACAGTAACTCAAAGTGGCCAAAGCTGGCCCTTTTCTGTGAGCAATCAGCAGGCATGGGAGGAGAACACCCCATCTCCTCCTTAGCTTGTCGGTTCATGATCATGCTCTTCAGGGTCTTATTGAATCTTTCAAACAGAGCATTGGTGTGAGAATGAGATGGGGTGGTGAACTTGTAGATAACACCACATTCATCCCAGATCGACTTCAGCTAGGCGGACATAAAACTAGACCCCCCTCTGAGACCACCTCCTTGAGAAAGTCCACTCTGGTGAAGATGCCAAGTAGGGCTCTGGTCACTGTGGGGGCATTGACTGTCTTGAGGGGTATTGCTTCTGGGTATCTGGTGGCATGGCCTACTACCACCAAAATATATCAGTTCCCAGAGACAGTTGGTGGGTCTAGGGGACCAACAATGTCAATCCTCACCTTCTCAAAGGGAGTCCAAACTACTGGCAGTGGTATCAAAGGATCCTTTGGCTTGCCCCCTGTCTTCACTCTGGCTTGATAGGTGACACAGGAACTGCAAAACAAATTTATTTTGTAAGACATTAGGGGCCAATAAAAATGGTTGACCAGCCTGTCCAAGTTCTTGGTCTAACCCAAATGTCTGGCTAAGGGGATGTCATGAGCCAATGTGAGGAGGAACTCTTTCTACTTCTGGGGGACAACCACTCTCCTGATAGCCCCTGGTTTGGGGTCCCTAACCTTAGTGTAAAGGACTTCATCCTCCCAATAGACTCTGTGGAAGCCACTCACATCACCCTTCTCCTGCCTGGAGGCAGTCTACCTCAGGTCCTCAAGCGTGGGACAATCCCTTTGTCCATGGCACAGCACCTCTCTCGAGAGCCCACCTGCTCCCTGAAATTCTGCCAAGTTGGACAGATCTTAGAGAGGTGGAGTCCTTCTTTTTGACACCAGATCCTCCCCCTCAGGATTGGGTTCCTCCTGGACCCCTTGAGCTGCTGGGGCTGGCTCACCAGACCCTTTGCCCTTTCTCTTGGAGGCTTAGTCCATTGTTCCAGGGTCCAAGTGGACTTTACTCTCCTGATGTGCTGCCTGTGCCCTCATCACAACACAATCCCCCTCAAGGAGGTCCAGAATCTCTGCCTTTCCACCCCTGACCACTCAGAATATTCAAGATCTTTCCCAGTAGACAATCCACTGGGAGGACAAGAGACAAAACTACCTTGTTAGGGCCTATCATACCTCCCCATTCCATGCTCACCATTGCCATGGGATGGAGCTTGGCTCTGTTGTCTGCATAAGTGACCTGGGGGAATACACCAGGCAGTATAAATGCACTGGTTAAACCAGTTTGTCCAACACCATGGTCTTTTATCCTTCAGAGCCTCAACCTAAGTCCTGTTGATCTTATGCCTTTGCCTGTACTTCTCCATGCTTGGAGGGAAGGCTTCCAGGGCTGCAACTTCCCCCCACCCACAGAAACTAAGGTCAACTCTGAATACCCATCCCCATCTCAGGGCAAACTTCCACCTCCACACCTACCTTTGGACTGACCACCGATAGGGGGCTTCTTTGTGAAGACTGCACCTCCCTTTTGTGTCCTAGCTGCAAGCAGTCAAAAGACAACCCTGCCTTTGAAGGGTCAAAATATCTTTCCTGACACCCTTTCCCCTTGTAAGTGATTTAGTTCTGGGAACTCCCTCCTTTGGCTGGTGTCTGGGGACCTTTTGAAGACACTTTCTGCTTTTTATCTTGGTTACCTAGGGCTTTCACCTGGGAGGGTGCCTGTCCTAGTTTCTTCTGATCACCTCCCTGGTTTGTCTTGTTCACCCTGGTATAAACCCACTTATCAGCTGTCTGACCCAGTTCCCTGGGACTAAACAGCTTAGAGACAACTAGATACTGGTGTAACTTTACTGTGGGACAATTGGCCAATACGTGCTCTTTCATGATCAAATTGAACAGCCCCTCAGAGGTACTCACCTTGTTACTCTGTATCCAGTCCTCTAGTGCCTTGACAGATATGTCTACAAAGTCAACCCAGGATTGGGTACTAACTTTCTTGGTATCCCTAAACTTCATCCTGTATTACTCAGGGGTTAGGCCAAACCCTCTGATCAAACTCTGCTGCAGATGGAGATTTGATTCAGCATACTCTCCCTCTAAGGTCAAGAGACTATATATCCCTGCTACTGGGATGAACTCCGACAGAAGTGAACCCCAATACTGAGAACCCATACTCTTTATTTTGAGGGCCCTCTCAGAAGCTGTCCACAACTTTACCTATGTCATCCCCCTCCTGGTACTTAGGAACAATCCCCTTGGGTAGCCTTGGGTTAAACCCATCACCTCTGGACACTTCTGTCTCATCTTTGCTGCCACCATCTTCGTGTCAACCACCGCTGATGGTTCACCTCTCCTCAAGGGCCCACTTTTGCTTGGCCAGGGCCAACTTCTCTGCCTCTAGAGCTATAGAGCTATTAACCTCAAGCTCTATTTCCCTAAGGGACAGATCTGGCTGTCCTCTAGTGGATCCTCTCCCCCCACTAGCTCTAGAGGTCTAGGGGGTCTTCCTCCCTCTTTTCTTCTATCTCTTTCATGATCAAATTGAACAGCCCCTCAGAGGTACTCACCTTGTTACTCTGTATCCAGTCCTCTAGTGCCTTGACAGATATGTCTAAAAGTCAACCCAGGATTGGGTACTAACTTTCTTGGTATCCCTAAACGTCATCCTGTATTACTCAGGGGTTAGGCCAAACCCTCTGATCAAACTCTGCTGCAGATGGAGATTTGATTCAGCATCCTCTCCCTCTAAGGTCAAGAGACTATATATCCCTGCTACTGGGATGAACTCCGACAGAAGTGAACCCCAATACTGAGAACCCATACTCTTTATTTTGAGGGCCCTCTCAGAAGCTGTCCACAACTTTACCTATGTCATCCCCCTCCTGGTACTTAGGAACAATCCCCTTGGGTAGCCTTGGGTTAAACCCATCACCTCTGGACACTTCTGTCTCATCTTTGCTGGCACCATCTTTGTGTCAACCACCGCTGATGGTTCACCTCTCCTCAAGGGCCCACTTTTTCTTGACCAGGGCCAACTTCTCTGCCTCTAGAGCTATAGAGCGATTAACCTCAAGCTCTATTTCCCTAAGGGACAGATCTGTCTGTCCTCTAGTGGATCCTCTCCCCCCACTAGCTCTAGAGGTCTAGGGGTCTTCCTCCCTCTTTTCTTCTATCTCTGAAGCATCCTCTTTAGTAGAGTAATGATCTTCTAGCTGGGCTTCTGCCCAAACCATAAAGTTCTTTATCCGCAACCTCTTCCATGAGTTGGAGGGTGCTGGTAATCACCTAGCCCTGAACAGGTCCCCAAGCTCTGAAACCTGGATATTGGGAGGCTAGTCAAATCAAGCTCCATTGTATCCCTTGGTTTTGGTCACAAAGCTTTGAAAAAATTGAGGTCAGAGTAATTTAGAAAAATAAAAAGTGACTCAATTAATATTTTGCACTAGGGCAATTTAGAGGTTTTGTAGTTGTCCAACTCAAATACTGGATGGTGTTATCAAACAAAAGTTTTGCATCCCATCGCTGTGCAACAATGTAGGAAAATGGGTTATTAATAGGTGGGGGTATTCATCCTCAACTGGTAATAATACCACAATCACTAAATAGATCCAGTCAAATCTCAGTAAGTTAATCCTTGTTCAATCCTTGGTAGCTTGGTAAATGAGCAGTAAGGCTTAGCTTAGGAGATTGGCATGAGTAAAGAATTTAATATCACCAAAACAGAAAATAAGAAAAAGACACACAAAATAAACAAAATAGACACCTTCCTCAAACAAACGCGCACTTCTCTTGAGGGCTGCATCGACAAAATCACAGTCGACTTCACCCTGGAGCACGCAGATCATCACAAGCTGACTGACAAGGTACATGACACTGAGCACGAACTGGCCAAAGTCCACCCTATTACCCGGAATGCAGCGTTGGAGTTACAGCAGCTAATGGCACGTGTGAAGTCACTAGGAAGAAGAGCCGAAGATGTGGAGGGCCGCTCCCTGCAGAACAACGTACAGGTGGTGGGTCTGCCTGAGGGAGCAGAAGGAGCTGAGGCAGTGGAATATACTGAGACATGGTTGCCCTCTCCGCATTCTTTGTTTTTGAGCGATCCCATCAAGTGCCAGCGAGCCGTCCGCCACCAGGGACAGGTCCTAGTCCCTTTCTCTTCTTCCTCCGACAGGGATCGTGATGCTGTCCTGATGGAGGTACGCAAGCTGGGAGAGGTGAAGGGGATAACGCCACAGTACTTTTCTTCCCTCACTATGCCACTGAGGTGCAGAGGCAGAGGGAGTCGTTTCTAGTGGTTAAGTGATGCCTGCAAGAGTTGGGCATCAAATGCTCCCTCCTTTTCCCAGAAAGGCTGCGAGTGGTCTCAGATGGTAACACGTGGTTGTATGACGCCACTGAACATGCCTGGACCTGGCTGGAATCTACTGGCCTCCAGAAGGTGTGGACAGGGAGTGAAGGGTCTGCACAACAAGCTGTCATTCGCGGAGCCAGCCGTAGTGGGAGGTGTAGGAAGAGCAGGCGTCCCTTCAACAACTACAAGCCACCCCAATCTGGAAGCAGGCTATACAAGAGAGGTGAGAGGCTGAATGCGCGACGATGCATGATTGCACTCAGAGACAGGATCCCAACACTTCCCCTGAACGCTCCCCCAGCGACAATAGCTCCACTACGATGTGGCCATCCGGTGCGGAGTCCGGGCAGCCTCTGGATGTAACTCCTCAGATGGCAGATAACCTAATTTAATGTTGACTGGTTGTGCGTCTCTCCTTCTTCCATGGTTACACACAGCTTTGGAGAGTCTCTGGTTTTCTGCGGTTCCTTATCTCCAACTTCCTGTTGCTGAAGTTCCGGTGTACAGAGGTCAGCACTTAGAGGGGAACAGGTCCAGTTGTCACCCAAAGGGAACGGAGCTGTTGTTCAGGTGAGCGATGCATGTCAGGGGTGGTGGTCTCCTTGATGCTCCGAGCTGAAATGGCAGGAGGTCCATGGTGTTGGTGACCTTGCCAAGGATGAATTGTGGGAGTTGTTCTAATATCCAAGGGCCTTATTTATGAGGCCTCAGCGGCACTCTTGCAATGCTGTGACGTCACATGTTTGACGTTCCGGTTGCGCAATGTGCCACTGCATGTTTACAAGGCCACGCAAAACCACTTTATATGTGACTTTTCATGGACTAGTAAATATGTGTCCCTTTCAAGCATTAAATAGTGTGAAAGGGGCGTTCAATGGGTGTTGCTGTGGGCATTCCCACGCCAAACCAATGGAATCTGAAGCATTCCCAGGTTTACAAGACACCGTAAACCTTTGGCATTCCTCAGATTCTAATACCACCTCAAGGGTGACGTTTGGGAGGCGCTGAGAGGATTAATGTTTTCATTTCTACTCTGTTTTTCACTTTTTCTATATCTCTATATTTTGCTTTTGCACAATACAAGGAATTCTTCGTAAATATCGCATAGAAGTGGCTATCTTGAAAATTCAGGTTTACGCTGGAAAAGTGCCGCTAACTGCAGTTAGCAGCAACTTGTAAATAAGTTGATAAAAAAAGCTGCTGTAACGTCAAAAAATTGATGCTACGGCGGCATTAAGTTCTTGTAAATATGCCCCTTAGCATGAAAGAGGAGGGCAATGGGTGTTGCGGTGGGCGTTCTACCGCAAAACCCATTGATTTTGACGCTGCCCCCTATTTACAAAAGTGGCGCCAAAATTAAGACTAGGGAAAACCTAGTCTTAAACAGGCGAAACGAGGAGAAATGCTTTATTTCTCTTCGTTTTTGCTGTTCTCATGTGTGCTGTGTTGTGCAGCACACATAGAACCAGAAAAACACCATTGATTGTTTATGTGCAGGAAGGTGACCCTTCCTGCACATAAACAATCATTTAAAAAAAATGAAGTTTTGCAGCATCTATGTGTGCTGCATTAAGCAGCACACACAGAAGTTACAAAGTGCCATTACTGATTGTTTATGTGCAGGAAGGGTGACCTTCCTGCACATAAACAATCTTCCCCTCAATGCAGACACCCTTGCACTATGGTGCAAGGGTGTCTGCGTTGGCGCTAGGCAGCTAAATTAGCACCAGCGCATGGCAGGGCTGCACCATATTGTTGTAAATATGATGCAGCCCTGCGTTTCAGAAGTGGCGGAGAGTGGCGTTAAGCCAAGAAGGTTAACGCCACGCTCCGTCACTTCTCTCGTAAATATGCCCCTTTATGCTCAAACCTTCAACTGTTGAACAAGGAAATCCAAGAAAAAAAATACTTTATAAAGATGCAAAATGTATTCTTTCAAGTGCAACTATTTATTCAAAAAAAGGTTATGCGGACAGCCACCTTGAAAAGTTCTTCCCTTGACCCAGTTTACCAGGCTGACGTCTGATTATTGCTACCGCCTAACATTGCTAACTTCAAAAAATGGATATCTATGGCAATTCAGTGCTGTTTGGTACATGAAAGAGATCCAATACATGGCTTTGGGTGTTCTTGTATGACCACAATTTTTTATGTCATGTATTTTCGACACAGTGGAGTACCCATGGTATAGAGGTGTTTCTATGCGCTTCTTCATAAGTAACCAGGTACATTTTTGATCCTCAGTGACCAAAGAATAGTTCCTGATGCAATTAATGACGTCACCAAAAGGACTTTATTGCACTCTGACTGAAAAATACCCTTCTCCTTAGATTGCTATATTAAACCTAATTAAAATTATTTCACCAGTGTATAGTTTGAGGCGAAGTGTAAGATTATTGTCTGTCTCATTTCCAGTTTTATAAGAACTGTGCAAAGGTGGTGTTAATAAACATATTTTTATGGTCTGGCTTGACAGGGTTGCCATTGCCAGCCAATTATATTAGAGAATCACCAGGAGAAGGTCTTTGGCTCCGCCCACATGTTGGGAGCCAGGAGTACATATTTTGATTGGGCAGAAGCTGTGTGCTTCCCAAGGATATCTTAAGGATTTCGGAGGCTGTAGGCCAAACAATTTTTGTGGGCACCTGTTCGTAACAGCTTTGAATTTATGATCCAATTTCAGCTCTTTCATGCCCTCTTTGGCCAGGTCACTGACAGTGCACAGGCACACTGGTCCAAATTCTGAATGTGTTGACATCTAGTATTCAGGGACAGTGACATGTGTTTTCAATATTATAATTCGGTAGCAGTGCACTAATATTATTGCTAATAACCTTTGTGATCTCCCTGCCATGTCCCATATGTGAGGTCCTGTTTTGATTCAAAATATACTGTTTTTATAGATGTTGCATGGTGTTGAAAAAAACATTTCTCTGCCAAATGTCTGTAATAGACTCCCTTACATCACCCACATTAAAAATAAGTTAAAGAAAAATGGTATTTAAAACAATCTGTTATCAATTAGTCAAGGTCATCAGAGCAAGAACAGAGCCGGCTCTGTCAGGGGCCTCCTGAAAAGTTGGGGCCGTGGGCCAAGTCCCACAGTGTCCATGCCTTAAAACATCTCTGAAGCTTCCACAAACAAGCATTTGCAATGCAATAGGTCTCAAATTTGCGAGAGTTTAAGCTATTGGCATTGTAAATGACAATGCCTTCTATTTATGTGTTTTTTTTAAACATAAATAAAAAACATTGTCATTTACAATGCCAATAGCTTAAACTCTCGCAACTGTGAGACCTATTGCATTGCAAATGCTTGTTGTAAGGATAGGGTTCAGGGTGTCTATTAGGGTGAAGAGCAACCTAAACTTCATTCCTAAAGCAAGGTACCTACATTCCTAACCAGAGCAGACAGTTGCAGATCTGCAAATCTAAACAAAATTCCTAGGAGCTGGGACGGATGAATGGGACAATCTGCATTTAGTAAGCCAAATGTACAGAGCATGGCCAAGGTTAATACATGAGAGTTTAATGTGCTAATGCATGTAAACAGTATGAACGTGTCAGCACATTAAAACCAGACCTGTTGGCTTTGCCAAAGCTATTGCTTGTTTACTGCAGATTCATGGGGCTACGCAATGGGGGCAGACTTAGAGCCCCTGCACCCTCCTTCGGTTTGCCCCAAAGCCCTTCACCAGCGCAGCTTCAATCATCACGTTGGCATTTACCTGGTTATTCAACTGAAGACGCTGCAGACGGCCTTCACACCTGCTCCAGCTCCTGAATGCCCCTCGGCTCGTAAGTCGTGCTTTACAAACCCCAATAACATACCATAACATTCACCTCAGCAAGTCAGAACAGTGCCATGCCATTCTCTTGTGTGCAGTTGGGGTAAGAACAAAGGGCTAGACACAAGCTATAGAATAAATTTGAATAGAATGTTTCAGGCTATATATTCACATATAACATCTTTAAAATACAAAATCGAGTGCACTATAATAGACATGTACACATGACCATAAGTATGTATATTTCTTAAATAGGTATTTTTATTCAACATCGCTCAATGGCATAGAAATGTTTTTTAGGATATCAAAAATATGTATTTTATATATATATATATATATATATATATATATATATATATATATATATATATATATATATTAGTTAATGTTCTAGATCATCATTAATTCACATATATATTATGACAATGTACAATCACAGGTCTGTGAAAAACATATAAGTAAACAAAATCACATGTCTATAGACAACAGATACATGAACACATAAATCTGACAGAAACAATGAATAACATCACTATACATATAAATGCGAGAAAGGATAGATGAACTGTGAAACAATTCGAGGGCTGGCGGTAGATGGAAACACTACGCGCGTTTCGAGCGTGTATGCCTTCGTCAGGAAAAACCGTCTCAACTTTCTCTAATGTAGGTACAAGGAGCAGTGGTCTTGATGCTGGAATTAAGGATCTATATTTCTTAGGGTCCTAGGCCATCAGGTTGGACCTGTTCATCTGTGTAACAACTAAGAAGACGGATGTTGCTCATGTATAGGTACTGGGTCTATCATCGCTTCATTAAAGGTTGCCAATACTAGGTCTAGCCAGCAGTTTCCTCAATGTTTAGGTAATAGTGTGTTCACAGGAACTTATCTCCAAGGTAGAGTTTAAATTGCGTGGATAGTTCAAGGGTTTATTAGAATTATACTCTTGATCCTGGGTGGTCACCATCAATGGGGATGAATGGACTTGTGGTTCAGCCTTAAAGAGTTCAATAGGGGATGCACTCTCTGTGTGCATTCAGCAACATTCTCTGGTTTTTCCTAGAATGTTTTCTTCAAAACATTTACAATAGTCGAATCTGTAACCGTGTCTTACAAGTGCAACAATTCTCATGGTAGTAATAATAATGTATGCAATATGGGCACGTGTCATGTTGTTAGTGATCTTGTGCTCCCCCCCACGAAAACAACTCGAACTGCATTGTTTAGGCGTGTAAGTGTATTTACTTAGACGTCTGCAGTGTTGCAATGCGCTTATGCGGCTGCTAGTGCTCTGGCACACCCTTTTTTTAAATCTTTGGACTAATACCTAAAAGTATTCAGATTTTTGGGGACCTACTTTTCAACAGGAAATAAGTATACCTTTCCCAAGCAGAGAAATCAGGCATGCCCCAAGGGACAGGGCATATCAGCGGTTGGCAGCACAATACAGCAGGACTCACCCTGCATGATAAGAAACCACCCACCAATGGGTGCTTTTCAGACGCAATAGCAACATGCCGCTTGCTTTTTTTACTCCCCCTCTCTCCCCCCCGGAACGCTTTACATGGGAACCAGTTACATTACAACAAGGTCAGATTCATTGTTGGGGAGAGTAAATGATATGCCCAGAATCACAGGTCGTTGAGCAGAAGCCAGAACTCAAACCTGGGTCCCCAGTTTGAAGGTCGGTGGCTCTGGCCAATACATCACCCTCCTTCCCTTTTAGTGAGGGTGGGCAAAGTGTTTAATTGAAATGAAAATAGAGCCGTACCATGCCCCTATTTAGCTGGTTTTCTGCTGCACCCTGCCATTCCCCCAACACGGGAAGTTCTCAATCTGTTTACCCTGACCAAGATGCTGAAAATTGAAGTACAAATGGCAAGATGTGGGGACTTTTTCTTAACTTGCCTTTTGCCACCCTGTTCTAGTAAAAGTGCAAACAGCGTCTGACAAAACACAAGACAGTGAGGAAATTCCCAAATCTTGTTACAAATAATGTAACCAGGAAATAGCGTTGGTGTGAAACTCTTGTGTAAAGCAGCAATCTACACAAGACATAATGATCGTGAACATGAGAGCCGCCTCCTTCAGCCGGGGCCCCGCAGCTGTCTTTGGCTGCTTTTCCTTGCCAAGCCCCCGCTGAAATCTGAATATGGCCGCGCCGCTGCTACCCGTGAACCATGGAAAGGGAGCGGCGCCTGGCATTATGTACCTTACCAAGAGGAGGAAATTACCAGCCTTGTCATGATAGGATAAAAAAAATGCACAAGAAAGACAAAAGCGGGAGCTGTGCTAAAACATATAGCATGGCACCCGTGACTATTAATGTTATGCGCATGGCGGCCCGTGAAGGGCGCCATGGTGATAAAAAAAATAATTAAATAAGCGTGGCCGCTAAAGTGAAAGCGAACCGCGCCGTATATTAAATAATTAAATAATCTCGGCTGCTATAGTTAAAGCAGACTGCGCTGTAATTTGAATAAATACATTACTACGGGTGCTATGATGTCATGTGTGGAATAGGGGAAGAGCATTAAAGAAAATAGTGCTCACCAACTTATAAAGCAGACCATGTAACAACACCAGTAAAAGGTCCACTTGTTATGGGAGGTAACAAATGCAGACAAGGCGGTACCATGGAGGGACTAACAAGACTAATAATGACTTGGAAGCCAGCGTTTACGAAGGACAATGACACATGCCAATTAAAAATATGGGAGGAGAGTGGGTGTGGCTTCAAGGCCATACTCCACTACTGCATGCCTTGCAGCAGCGCACACGATGCCCAGGCTCGACCTAAATAGTGCTTTCCCTGACCAACTCTTTGATCCTTTTGTTTATTATCGAGAAGATGCTGGTGCATTTATTTGTCAGATTAGCAATACGTAAACGTCGTGCAAGGTTAAAGGTGCTATTTAAATTTAGTCAGTAACCCAGGCAGCAATGTGGACCTTTGTTAGAGCTTTGTTACAGATATTATCACCAGAGTATTATATTAATCCGAGTCGAGTGAGGATGTTGCTAGCCATACTTGTTGCTAACAATTATCTATTTGGGGGTGATTTATAAAGCACTATAAGCTTCAGAGCCACTTCAAAGGGCTGAACAGCAGGGGGGGATGAAACTGGAGATGAAATTCAAGTGGGAGAGGAAGGAGAAATACATGGAATCACAGCCAAAGGAAGGCAGCAATGTAAGCAGAGTTGGGTGTGATTGCCAGGCCAAGCAGAATATTCCAGAAACAGAAATGAATGAAAGAAGGTGAAAAGTACTTACAATTGCAAAAGCCAATAGACATTCTCTTACAACAGTAAAGCTGAACGAATACCAGTGCACGGATGAGGTCTACTTTGTGACGGAAGCTTAATAATGGTCACTGCTGAATTTGTAGCCCAAACAGTGCTAATCAACTGCTGAAACTTCCACTAGCCGATAAGTGTGCCTTTTTCTACTTTTTCTGTTGTCTAAATCTTCATAAAGAATTGACACTTCAATAGTGTGTCTCCAATGAGACTTCTCAACTCAATCATCTTTGTAGAATATCTAGATATAAGCACTTAATTTCGTATTGTCACGAGTAAAAGAGCACTTATACAGTTGGACACTTGCAGGGTCAATTACAGCCCTTGAGCAACGCTCACATGCAAAAATGTACAGAGCGTGTGTTAGGCAATAATTCAGATTGCAGTACTGCCCTGTGGCCTCAGCAGTTATTTGTGTCCTCTTGTGGAGAACAAAAGTATTAAAGAAGGATCCTTTCTGTAATGCCTAATGTTGTACTGTTAGGGATCCCCCCAGGAAGGACTTTCGGAAGGCACATAAAAAATCCAAAGGACCCCTTTCAACCACACTGCAGGGGAATGCAGTCCCAGGCGCCTCCTGCCCCTTCCCTTCGAAATAGTCCCCAACAGGCCTGTACTGCCTCTTTATTCCACTGGGCATTTCCCGGTGGGCTGGAGTCACTGGAGGCTGGTTTTTGAGGCCTGGGGACCACTGCTGGAGTCTCTGCCACTTTCTCCAGATCCTCCAGGTAATTACATCAGGCCATGCACAGTGGGTGCTTTAGACAAGAAAGAGGAAAAAAGAAAAGAGAAAAGGAGGGAGAGGAGGAAGGGAATGGGGCTTGTTTGAACATTTATACTAGGGCCAGCTGCTGTCCGTGCAGGTAACAGCGGTGGGCAGTGGGGCAGTGTAAGGGGGGATTTCGAGGGACGATGCTGAGGGAAAATTAATTTTTTATTTAATTTTCCCTCTGCATCGTCCCTCGAAATCTCCCCTTACCCGGCCCCACCGCTGTTACCTGCATGGACCGCGGCTGACTAGGGCTGCTTCAGGTTCCCAGTCTGGCCCTGGTCCCTAATCCACCTCGAAAAGGCAGGCTTGTCCTTTGACACCACCACGCCTTCTAGTGCCAGTCACACCAAAAGGGTGTGGCCACTTTTCAAACCAGAACTGTGCATCGAGGGATATATTTCCAAAACGTGCACGCAACACAGTGCAGCAAGAGAAGTTGCTGCACTGTTATTCATGAATGTGAGAGAGCAGAACTGTGCCATATCTTCAAAGAATTGGCGAAGTTCAGCACTCTCAAGGTTCTTGTGCTCTTGTGGCTGCTAGAACCAACGCAGGCTCCCTTGCACCATACTGCAAGGGTGTCTGTGTTAACAACAGGATGAATGTGTACCTTCCTGCACAGAAACTATCATTTGTGGGCATTTCCTCTATGTAACACACATGCAAAAAAGAAATGAAGATACTTCTCCTTGTTGTGCCAGTGTCAGGCAGGCACACCATTTTGGTGCAAACCGATTTCTACAAGTCTTTGTTGATGTGGTTTTGCATCGAAATTCATGGATGGATGCATGGGAATGCCCATGCATCACCCATGGAATGCATAACTGATGCAAAGTAGTGCAAGTCGGCGCAATGCTCTGCGTTATGCTACTTTTGTTTTATGAAGTAATGCAAATAACCATTTCTGTTGCTTTGTAAATACCACAAAGATTTTTACATGAGATCTGCAACAAAAAAGTTATGAAAACCTGCCGCAAAATCTTTGAAAATCTGGGTAGTAGTTTTTAATGCAGCACAAGTGACCATATAAAGGGGGTGGTGCCTCTGTGTGCTGTTCTATTTTCAGCTCTTTTTCTTACTTGCAGTCGTATCAAGTTAGTGTGACAGCACAGTTTCGCAACATTATGCCTGCACCCAGTACAACATAGAAACAGGGATAATTCTTTGCCAATTTGAGGCATAATTACAAATCTTTTACGCATATTCCATATTAACAAAGATATGAAGCATTTCTGCTCGCTCCTTGTGCTGGCACACTGTGTGAAGTCTTGTGCCAGCACAGGCACCCTTGCCCCATAGTGCAAGAGCTCCTTTGTTACAGGCAGGATTGTTTTTGTGCAGGAAGGAACACCTTTCCACGCAAAAACAATTCTTAGATGCATTTTTCTCTTTCTATGTGTGCTACAGAATGCAGCACATGTGGAAGGAGGAAACAATGAGGAGAAATAAAGATATTTCTCTTTGTTGTGCCTCACTGAGGAAGGGGTAGCATTTTGTTGCATTTCCAGGTTTGCTACCTTTAGTAAATCTGAGAGTGCTCCAAAATCTGGATTCCTGGGAACGCCCCTCCTCCACATATGAAAAGCCACCCAGCTTGAAATGTAACGTAAACCAGTGCAAGCAGCTCTGTTGCATTATATTTCTTCACAAAGCCCATCAAGACAGCACAAATCGCGACTTGCGCGGCTTTGTAAATATTATTGAAACCTGTGGGCCACACTTATCAAAGTATTTCGTTGCCCTTGCATCACGCATGGTGTCACAAGGGCAACGCAATACTAAAGCCACATTTCCCAAGGACCGCAACGTCCTTGGGAAATTGCCTGGTAAATCTGGAGTAAAGCAAGGCCGCACATGTCCCTGCCTTATATTACTCTGCCCCGGGAAGGCGTTCCATGGGTGGAGCATGGAAGTTCCCACACATCCATCCAAGGAGTTTGGCACATTCCCAGATTTACCAAGACTGGTAAACCTGGGGATGCAACAAAATGCTACACCTTCCCAAGGGAAGCGCAACATGGAAAATATCTTTATTTCTTCTCTTTGTTTCCTCTTTTTGAGTGTGCTACATTCTGCAGCACACTTAATAAGAGGAAAAAGCCTCAGATAACTGTTTTGTGCAGGAAGGGACACCTGCACAAAAAAAATCCTGCCTGCAATGCCGTCCCCCATTCACCATGGCGCAAGGGTGCCTGCGTTGGTTCTAGGCAGCAGATTGTGCGCCAAAGCAGGCAGAGAGCAAGAACACGCCATATATTGGTAATTATGGTGCATACCTGCCCTCTTTCTTTCATGTAGTTGATCCAGCGGGTTACTAGCAACGAGCATTCATACACCAAATACTCACCTGGGCCCATACATTCATACTACGCTAGTATTTTTCCGCTGGTGGGTCAGTTGTACTCTTTGTCAAAATCCCTGCTACCAATTACTTTTCCGATTGAAGAGTAATGACTTACCAATGGACCCTTTGCTAATTGGGAAGTTTAAAATGAGTGACGTTCTATACAATTCATAATTTCTGAAATAATCACTGAGTCAGGAAGTTTTTAAATGTTTATCTAAAGATTTAGCAGAGTAAAATACAGAACCACATGATACTTAAATCGTATATCAAGGATGAAGCATAATAATCAATTTGATCAATGACGGTCCCTCAAAAAGGAGAAAATAGAGACAGCAGCGCAACTAAGGTTTGCATTTATATTTACCTAAAAGTGCGAGAACCAAACCCCTTGGCCAAGGAGTTGGAAAGATAGGACCCTGGAAGGATGAAGAGCAAAGACCTCCTCCCGGATCAGGACAGGACCGGTGACCTCTCTATCAACTACGCCTGCGTCGTTCCCCTCTCTGGTGCTTCGCTTCTCCTCAAATTCTCCCGTGTCTTCCTTCTAAGGTACTCCGCCGCCCCCACCTCAGGACCTCTCTGGACAGCGGTTCAGTCTGCAATCGATCAGCTCGTCATGGATCTCGAACCTCTAACTCTAACTAATTAGCTAGTACTATATCTATTATACCCTTCTACGCCCATGTACCTCCCCTAAATGTTGCAGAATTATGGGCCCACTACTTCTGATTGGACGGGGACAGGGGGTTGATCCTCACACCACATTGATTTAATTCATTTTTCTTAAAGCCCATTGTTTTAAAATTACGCCCATCACAATTAATACATTTGCTTTATTTCCCACCCGTCTCACGACAAATGTTATACATTGTTCATATAAATTGTTGCTATTCGGTAGAGACATCGTGGGTACAGTAATATTGGCCATCAGGTCACGGCCTTGGATGACGTCCAAGTTGACTTCATCCTTTGTTTCTCTCTGGGCAGCCATTCAGGGAGCATGCGCAGAACCATTGTCACACGAGTTTTCAGTTCACCAACCCCAGGCCCAATTTACAAACTAATGAAAAGTCAAAGAAGAAAATATTAAAATCACAAATAAATTGTTTCACTGTATTCCCACTCTTTCTACTCTATCCCCATTTACTTATAAATTCTATCCCGCATTAATAGCGTTAGAATACCACAGTTTAATTGCAACATGAGAGCAAGCTGTAGCACGTGAAAACATAAAGCGGCCATTTTAATGCACACTGCGCAGAAGCAAGAATTTTCCTCCAAGCAAAGAAAGACGTCACACCATGTGATATGGTTGAGACATGCGCAATAGGGTTCCCGCGCTTTAGCGGCCATTTTAGAATAGACAAGCGTTACTTGTTAGTTTTAAACACATAGGCAAGCTTCCTTACTACTTATATTTGTGTATGCAATTATTAGTATGAACAATACAAAGTTTAATACATTAATACTTGTGAGAAGATTGCATCCGAGCAAGTCTCATTTGTGAGTCCTTGCTCCATCAATGCCCTCTCTGATGGCGTTTCTGAGCCATCAATTACTACCCACAACCAGATGCCAACTTTTAGCATAAAATAGTTTCACTTTCATTTTTACACTTTCTATTTTTCACATCCCCTTTCAGTTTCTTGTATAATTCACTTCTCAAATCTTCAAGTTCAATTTCGTCAAACTTTCGCTTCTTTCCTTTTCCTGTCACATTATACGATTCATTCTTTCTACAACATTTGCACCATATTATTATTGACAGTACTATTATTGCTATCCCTGCTAAGGGTACTAATATTTGACCTATAAGCCCTTTTCCTACATTAGCAAACCAGGTACCAATTGACGCAATACTATTTGTCAATCTTTCCCATACACTATCAACTTCCAGTGGTTTTAGTTCTTTCTCAAGTTTAGTTATATTTTGTATATACGTTCCAATTTCTGCACTTTTATCAGGTATGTAAGTGCAACAGTGTTACGTCTTCAATAATTTACAGACTCCACCCTCTTTTGCCAATATAATATCAAGAGCAAGTCGATTTTGCATAACCATAGATCTAATCGCAACCATCTCCGCATTAATCATTAGAAATCCTCCAGCAGTGTCAGTTGATAAACGATCAACCACTGTAGATAATTTACATATTTTCCTTGAGTTCAGAATTATTCCCACTGAAGGTATCAATGCACCAAATATATCACCTACAATTTCTGAAAAACTAGCTCTTTTTCTACGTGTTAATTCACTAGTATTTTCATTGCTGCCAGTGTTTCTTTTTACGTGGTATATTTTTGGAAATACTATTCCAAAATAACAACTTCCATACCACCGTGCAGGAAGCCTAAAGTAAGCCTTATTCCCACACACATAATAGATTCCAGGAAAAACTGAATCTGTTCCTCCTTTGAGTCCCCAACCTCCAAGAATTAAGAAATTGTGTTCACATTCACTGGTACCGATGAAAACATTGTTATACTCAGTCTCTAACCTATGTAGACAAATTTTCCCTGTCTTTACAAAATCTAGAGCCATAGCAGCTTGAGCCTTGCCAGGTGTGTAACTACCCTCTTTCTCAGCCCAAGGTGGCAAGTGAGCCTTATGCTCAGACGCTTTCTTCTGGAAATCTTGTCTTCTAGTCTCCACTAAATTCAAAAATATCTTTTCTTCTTCATGTAATGAACATGTTAGATTGCTTCTATGTGCATGTGTTATGTCTATTGATTTCATTGTTAAGAAAAATTCTCCCATGAACTGTGCATCTTTACTACTAAGCACTGGATTCATATTCTGTCGAATCGGAACCTCAGAAAATATCACATCTATATTTGAATAATAATACTGAAGTCGCCCTGTTCTATAAAACAAACTAGTCAGTACACTACATGATATGCCATAAGTTAATGGCAAGTGATGATATGTTAACCCTTCTGCTACTGATTCAGGTAGTTTCATACAGACATAACAATTACTAACTTCCATGGTATCTACATATTGAAACAATAATTTTGTGAAAACATTCAGACTAGTGTCATTATCTGTTACTTCATGATGAAATTCTGGTTCATCTTCTGCCTTTAGTTCTACTCTATTACTTTTCAAGTTATCTGTCTTTTCCTTTGTTTCGTTGTTAATCTTTTTATCTATTATCATAAGGTAAGGAATTGCTACGATCACAACTAACCATACTATAAGCATCACTACCAGATTGCATATGCATATAGCACAGCATCTTTTACAACCTTTCTGCTTTGGTCTCCCAGTAACTCTATCGTCAGGCATTTTTGACAAGGAAGATTGCTCTTCTTATCGTATTCTTCAAGTCTCTTTACGTTCTCAAGGTGGTTTTATTTCTTTTTCATAAGTCAGTTCCGCACTTGATCCTTCGTCACCACTTTCACTTGATTCTGAGCTCTCGTAATCTTCAAGGATGATATAAGTCCAATCAGGACCTTTAAATTTGTTGTTCACAAGTTTCAGTCTTTTGCTTCTTCGTTTTTCACTTTTACCTTCTTGTCCCGTTTGGCTTGTTACTTCATTCACTTGTTCTGGATCTTCACTTCTGGTTGTTATGTGGTATTTTACTCTTTTAATGACACTTGGCCAATGATCACCTTTTCTGGTTCTCTTCGTTTGCACTGTCTCTTCACTTTTTTCTTCAGAAATTGTTTTATTTTTAATGTTTGGCACCGCTTCGATTTCCTCAATTTCAGTTTCTTCTGCTATTTGTTCTTTTTCAGGCCTTATTTGGTTTTCTTCAGCTGCTCCACTGTGAGTCTCTAGTAACTGATCTTGTTCTTGATTTACGTTTTCATGCTCAACATTCTCGAGGTCTTCTGTTTGAATGTATTTTCCTAGATCTAACTGATTCTGATCAGGGGTTATTGCACTTTGTACTTCTGCAGCCTGACCGCGTTCTTCTAGATCTGTCTGTCCCTGCTCAAAATTTGTTGGTTCTTCGTTAATTTGAGCCCAGTTTCCTCTCCCTATCTGGTCCTGCTCAGGTTCTCTTATTGTCTCTTCTTTTTCTTCCTGAGCTGCTTCTTCTTCACCTATCTGATCTTCTTCAATTTCTTCCAAATGTGCTTGACTTCTTGTTCTGTGGTAAACTTCAGGAATTTCCACCACTGGTATCCAGTCCTGACTTGTGCTCGGTTGTTCTTTTTCAGCTTCCCTCGAATCTCGGACCTGAGATTCTTCAGCTGGGCAACCTTCAGCTTCCTCAGTTATCGGTGCTGTCTGAGGATTTTCTTCTTCCTGGTCTGGTACTCTTTTGGTGTGGCTTACATGAATCCAATTAGGAAATGCTGCACACTTCACTGCTGTGTTCGTAACCAGTATGACCTGTTAAGGTTTGTCCCACCTGGGTGATAGACACGTTTCTCTGGTGTGATTCTTCACTACCACCCAATCACCGGGATTCAGATCATGTTCTTGTTCAGGCTGCCTGGAAACTGCGTCTTCTCCAACCTGGTGAGAGACAGAACGCACTAGGTCAGCCAATCCTTTGCAATAATCCAGAACCATATCATCAGATATATTCAGCAGTTTATTTGTAGGAACATGTGCTTGTCTCATGTCTCTTCCCATCATTATTTCATGTGGACTCAATCCGGTATTTCTATCCGGGATGCTTCTGAGTCCCATTAAAACAAGTGGCAATGCATCCGGCCAATCTAGCGATGTTGATGTGCACATTTTTCCCAGTCTGGATTTTATTGTGCCATTCACTTGTTCAACCACTCCAGAAGCCTCTGGATGATATGCACAGTGCAATTTTTGCTCAATTTGGAATGCTTCACAGATTATCTTAATCACCTCACTGTTAAAGTGCTTTCCTCTATCTGATTCCAAAGTTACTGGAAAACCAAATCTAGGAATGAGTTCTCGTAACAACAATTTTGCGACTGTTATACTGTAATTCCTTCTGGTAGGGTAAGCCTCCACCCACTTTGAAAACAGACACACTATGACGAGTACATATTTCAGTCCCCTACATGGTGGTAGCCGAATGAAATCTAGCTGCAATCTCACAAATGGACCCTCTGCCTTTCCGATCTTCCCAAACCCAATTACTGTTTTTCTTCCTGGATTATGCATTTGGCAAGTTAGACACCTCTGGCAAAGACTCTCTGCTACCGCCCTAAATCTTGGATTGTACCAATTTTGTCTGAAGAGCCTAATCATTGCATCTCTCCCTACATGGGTGTCTCCATGATACATTCTGGCCATTTGTGAAAGCAGACAGTCGGGCATGACTGGTCTGTCATCGGCATAAACCCATACGTCGTCGTCTGCTCTTTGGGAACATCCCATTTTAATCCATGTATTCCTTTCACTCTCATCAGCATCATCTTGCAATCGTTTTACATCATTCCATGTTTCAGGAGGTGCATACAGCATAAGTTGGCAGCTGATTCCCATCCTTTCAACCCTTTTATTAACTGACAACCTGTTTTGGCACAATGTTGAGCCACCAAGTCTGCATATCTGTTACCGACTACCACCCAGTCATCTCCTGACTGGAATGCGGCACATTTCACCTCAGCCAATTCTTTCGGTGATTGTATTGCCTCCAGTAGTTCTTTTACGAACTGTCCATTTTTAATGGGGGATCCTGAAGAAGTCATGAAATCCCTCTGCATCCATAGTTGGCCAAAATCATGCACAACCCCGTAACCATATTGACTATCTGTAAATATAGTTACTTTCTGGTTCCTCCCAATTTTGCAGGCTTTTATCAAAGAAATTAATTTAGCTAGTTGTGCAGATTTTACTCCTGGTAAATAGGATGCTTCGACTATTCCAGTCAATTCACATACTGCATATGCTGCAGTTAGTTTACCATCTTCATGCCTTTGGCATGAACCATCAACAAACAGCTCCATGTCTGGCTTCCTGAGGGGCAGTTCCTGGATATCAGGACGTGGTTTCGTACATAATTCTGTGACTTGTAAACAATCATCTTCTTCTTCATCATCTTTAACTTCCTCATGATATGGGTCTGGTAGTAAGGTAGCAGGATTTACTATTGTGCACCTTACAATAGTCACATTTTCAGCACCTAGTATTATTCTTTCATATTTAGTCAGCCGACTAGGAGTAAGATGCTGAGTTCGGGTTCTTGTCAACAGAATCACAACTGAGTGTGGAACAAACACTTTTACAGGGTGTCCCATTACAATTGACTCACTTTGTTCAATGCTCAAACATGTAGCCGCTACTGCTTTTAAGCAGCCTGGCAATGCAGCTGCCACTGGGTCCAATGTAACAGAAAAATATGCTATAGGACGTCTGTCTAAACCATGTCTCTGGGTTAGGACTGAAAGTGCACAATTTTCTCTTTCATGGCAGAATAATGCGAATTTTCTTTTATAATCAGGCATGCCTAGGGCAGGTGCTGCACACAAAGTGTTTCTTAATTTTACAAAAGCTCCTACGCTCTCATCATCCCACTCAACTGGGTCCTTTGCCTTCTTTTTCGTCATTTGAATTAATGGCTTTGCTAACAGGGAAAATCCCAGTATCCATTGTCGACAATAACCTACTATTCCCAGGAACATTCTCACTTCGCGTTGGGAGACAGGCATTTGCATTTTCTTTATTAATTTTACTCTTTCAGCTGTTATTCTTATTTTCCCCCTCTCAATCTGGTGTCCTAGATACTTAACTGCTGTTGTACAAAACTGCAACTTTTCAGGTGAAACTTTATGCCCTTCTTCAGCTAAATGATTTAATAATGCAATAGAGTCAACAACACAGTCCTCTCTGGTGTTAGATGCCACCAGTAAGTCATCTATATACTGCACTAAGACTGAGCTTCCTGGCATCACTAGTTTCTCTAGGCACTTTTTCAATATCTGATTGAAGATGGAAGGACTCTCCGTGTACCCTTGAGGAACACGATTCCATACATAAACTTTGTTCTCAAATTTAAATGAAAATAAATACTGGCTATCTGGGTGCAATGGTATTGAAAAGAATGCTTGGCATAAATCAATCACAGTAAACCATCCTGCACTCCAAGGAATCTGATATAGAATCACTGCAGGATTTGGCACTATAGGACAACATGGTTCCACAATCTTGTTTATTTTGCGTAGGTCTTGAACAATCCTATATTTTCCACTAGGTTTCTTCAGACCCATGATTGGTGAGTTACAAGGGCTACTCATTACTTCTTTTAGTATTCCTTGTTTTACCATTCTGTTAATTTCTTCAATTACTCCGGCTTTTACCTCTGCGCTCATTTTGTACTGTCTGGTATTTGGGAAAATCGCACCTTCTTTTACCGTAATTTTAACAGGGTCTATTTTTGCCATAAGTCCTACTTCCTTTCCCGTGAAATCCCATACCATGGAATTCACTGTAGTTTTCAGTTCTTCTGGTAACTCGTCTTTTGTTATCAAAGAAAACATCTCATCTACTTCTGTACCTTGCTTTTGCAATCATAAATTTATATACATGGTCTTCATCAGGGGTCTGCACTGCCACACCATCCGGTGTGCAGAAAATTGTGCAGTTCATCTTACATAACAAATCTCGACCCAATAAATTTACTGGACTGGAATCACACACTACAAATTAATGCATTTCTATAAAGTTTCCAATTTTTACTTCCATCGGTTCAGTAAGAGGTGTTCTAATCTTTCGATTAGCCACACCCACAACTTGGATAGCTTCTCCAGAGAGAGGAAGGTCTGGGATGTCTGCTGTTCTCACAGTAGACCTGGTAGCACCAGTGTCCAAAAGGAAGGTAATATCATTACCTTTCACATTCCCTTCAACATATGGACCTGACTGATCTACCGGTAAGGATGCACCAAGTATGCACTCCTTCTCCCCCTCTCCTAGGCACCGTCATTGGCTATAGGAACAAAAGTCGTCCTGTAAAAGAAATTGTGATGTTACATAATCATTCTTACCACTTCCTCCTTGATATCCGACGTCTGTACCGTGCTTTGCTCTGCTTACATTACCCTGTATAGGTGCAGGTGGCAACTGACTCTGAGGATTTACACCCTGCTGTGAGTCATTCTGCGTCTGTGGATTTAAATTTTGATTTGGGCCATTATTATTCCGAATCTTTTTACATTCATCCTTCCAATGCCCCAATTTTCCGCACCCGTGACAAGGAAACTTCTTTTAGCCTCTTCTCTGCTCATTCGTCCTCTCACTTTTCCTCCATTCCCAGTGTCACCATTCGTTCCAGAATCTTTTCCCTGATTATCACTTGGATTATCCAAATTAATTCCCTGTTGCTCAGCCATTTTTACATGAGCACACATCACTTTCTCTTGCAGTTTCTTGTGCCTATCCTCAATGTCATCTCCACAATATTTCGCATATTTCAAAATCTCGTCGATCGGTTTCCCTTGCCAGCACAACATGTGCTGCTTAATCATCTGACAAATCTCTGGCTTCAGACCGTAAACAAATCGGTAGACAAACTGACTCATGTTTTTATCTCCAATATCCTCAAATCCACTATACTGCTTGAATACCTGCAATAGACGTTCATAGTAGGCGTGTACCGATTCACTGGCTTCTTGGGTAGTTCTATCTATTTTCACCCAGTCTGTTTCTTTTGGTGGTATTTTCCCTTTCAGATAAGTTATTACCTGCTGATACTTTTTCATTACATCATTTGACGGGGCACCTGTCTTTGGATCTCTAGGATACTCTTCACTAGGCCAATCAATTGTGATTTTACAATCTGTCCACAAATCGGCAGGTACCACTATGTCAAATAAACCATCCAAATCTTTCAACAATACCTTTGACACCTTCACAAACCTCTCAACCTGCTTGTACCATTCAATTGGCTTTTCTCTCAATTTTGGAAAATCATTCGTAAATGATAAAATATCCTGTCTGCTCCATGGGACATGTACATATCCTCCTCCTGGAACTTCTCGCATCGGGTACATTTGATCTCCTTTCCCTGTTTCCTTCATTAAATATTCAGAAGTTGTTCTACTGTATCGTGCCTCTTCCTTTTTCTTTGTCCATCTAACCTTCCATTTATCTAGTTCTCCCCATTTCTGCAAGACTGTCATTAATTCTTTTACTTGTAATTTTCTTCCAGAGGCATTCATGTTTTCCAAATCCTTGTCTGAAAAATCTGCTCTATAGGGTTTTTGTAATTCTTTTGACTTCCCTATTTCAATTCCCATCTGTAGAGCTAAATCTGATAATTTCTCATGGAATATTTTTACATTTCTTGTGATGCTTCTGCACACGAACAATAATTCTTCTTCATCGTAAGTATTTAGACGATCTACTCCTACATTTCCTGCTATCATTTCTTCTAACTCGACCTTTAATTTGTAAATGTCCATAATCTTTGGAGGTAAACTCTGTTTGTCTGATCCTTGTGCCCATCTTTCTAAGTCTTCTGGTGTAACTACTGTGGCACTTTTCGTTCCTGATGAGGTTATTATGTTTACATCTTTGGAGAAACCAGGTGTTACTCTTCTGGGGATACTGCTTGCAGATTGTCGAATGGGCAAGTCCATTAATGAAATCATAGACTCACAATGACTAAAGTGATCCTCAACCATTACTACCGCTTCAGGTTTAGGAACATTCACAGGTGTAGGCATAACTAGAGGTTTGGGATAAGTTACTTTGTCACCATATAAGGGAACCACTGGACCAATTGTTACAGGTATGGTCAATGAATCAAGATGAATACTCAATTGTGTTACTTTCTGAATGAATTCTGCTCTGTTTTTATCTATTGCTTCCTTTTCTTTATCGTGAAGTACTCTACTAACTGGGGAATCATGCAATACTTGTGGTACCAAGGGTGTCCTCAACAAGGGTGCACTTGGGGTGCATCCACTTGTCCCTTCCTGATATGGTGGCGGATTCTTTAATATATCTTCCATAAATTCATCTTCGGAATCTCCAAATCTAGTCAAGTGTTTTGTCTTTTCTGTGCATTTACTCCCTAATGATTCTTCTGCCATTAATATTGGATACAGACCCTCTGTAAGCATTGCTCGTCTCCACTGTTTCATCTGACCGTCTCTTGACTCATTTTGGTATCTGGGGAAAAATCCCCGATAACCCCTATTACTTCTGGATCGATCACGTTCGAATGCCTCAGTTTCCCATTCCTCTAAGGCAGAGGTCTTCAAACTGTGGGGCGCGCCCCCCTGGGGGGGCGTGGATGGGTTCCCAGGGGGCGCAAAGGCCTCTGCAAGCACATGTAATGAAGACGCCTGGAAGTGCAGCGATGTTTATTTGCTGTATTTCCAGGCTGTCTTCATTTACTCCAAAGCCCTCAGAGTGCCGTGGGGCCAGAGGTCAGTGAGTGTGCTGCTGGGGGCTCCGCTGGCAGTGTCTGGAGTCTTATTAAGACTCCGGCATGACCCAGTTTTTCAAAGGTCTTTAAGGACAATTTGCATACCTTTGGAAACTGTTTACTGAGGCTTAGTTTTCCTTCGGTTTCCAGTACCCCCTGGGCCCCGACTCTGCCTATTCCTTACATTTGTATTTTAAATTTACTGCTGTAGTGTGAAAATGCATTTCATGAAAAGGAATCTAAAAGGGTTGCCAATAGAAAAATGCCAGCCATGTATGTTGAAAGAGCCTGCAAAGACCTTGTTTTGACAATAAACAGGGTTTTAAATGAAAAAGTATGTATTCATTTGTAATCTGACTTTCTGTCTGTTCCCTTTATTTTCAGTCATGAATCATTCAGGCAGCCCTAGAACACATTTAAAAATGCTTTCTATTTATATTTGCTTTTCGAACTACGTACAGATAAGTGCTGTAAATAGGGCTTTAGGTGACTGTTTATTTTTGTACCGTCTGCGACATCAAAATAATGAGCTGGTAACCCTAATCATAAGACTGGAAGTGTGTTGCAGGATCAGCACATTATTTATTTCCTCCACCCTCAATCCCTAATTAATGCAATAATAGCAATTGTTTAATTTATATCTGAAACCCTACGCCCGTCAATAACATGCTGATTTACTTCAAATGTCTGGGAATGCACCCTGCATTCAGACAACTCACTCCTCATTTTCACCCTTCACTTTCACGCTCACCCTGCACTCACAGCGCATAGTTATGGATTTCCCGCATTTGCCACATAATCCATCATCTGCTGCATAATATGCAGATTAAAAAAATGCAGCAACACGTTACCTCACAGTGGAAGGCCCTTTCTAAAGGTTGAATGGTCACCTTTCTGCTGCTTATTGCTATATGTGGGTGTTAAAGTGATACTTATGAGGGGCAATAAAGGCCAGGACAGTGTTAACAAGTGTAAAAATAGCAAAATAATGCAGTAATGCTATCACAAAATATGCAGCATAATTCTCCTTTGCTTGCTGCAGAATGTAGTCAACCATGCTGCATAATCTGGCCTTCTCCGCCGCATAATTCCAATGGCCCTGTTTATGGTGCTATGAGGTCCCACTGTGGCAGAAAGCACTGTGAAAATGTAAGTCATTATTTTAAAAACAGTATTTACATACTCTAAACTAGGCTGCTGCAAAATGATGCAGTGATTGAGATAACAAGTTCTTACAAAATATACTTTTTAGTAATAATTAATCACACTATCTAATGCAGACATTTTTGTAAGTGTCTCCACTATTCCAGATCTCAGCTGATAACACCCTTACATCACATCTCAAAAAGAATAGATCTTTGCCACCATGAAGCTTTAAGCAGAGCCACTGGAATTATTCAGCAGAAGAGGACAATATTATGCGGCAGGTTTGACTAAATTATGCAGCAACAAAAGGTAAATTATGCGGCACAATGCGCCACATTTTCTGGTCAGCATTACTTCATTATTTTGTCATTTTAACTCAAGGTAACGCCTGTCAGGGAAATATTTCACCTCATTAGTACCAGTTTAACACCCAAATACAGCAGTAAGCAACTACAAGATTACCAGTCAATCTTTGCAAAGTGGCCTTCCACTGCTCAGGAACATTTTGTCACGCTTTAAGTAACTTTTGTTCCGTTTGAGCTAGAATCAAGTTTTTTTTGTTAAAAATCTGCAGATTATGTAGCAAATGCAGTAAACTGATAATTATGTGGAAAACACTGCTGCTGCAGAAACTCATAATTCCAGTGGCCCTGGCTTTAAGTGACTCAATCAATTAATGGCTGGTAAGAAGGCTGGTTTCTTTTTTAACTTTCTGCACTACCACCACACCCTTCAATTTCAGGCAGAGGCATCTCAAAGTCAGTATTAACCATTCAGGGGCATTGTGAAAGCGGAGTCCATGGGGTGGCAGGTGGCAGGCCAGAAGGGTTGCATTCAGATGCAGAGCCCTAATCCTCTCAATCCCTGGGGCCTCACAGTAATGGTCTAGGAGACAGAGGAAAGGAGCGAGATTCATAGATATTGTCAAAGAGTAGGCCCAGAATAGGGAGCACTGTATGTGGACTCATTTTTGTGTGTACAAATGGCCAGAGGCAGCTCCTTTAGAGAGATGCCCCAAAGAAGGGGACAATCTGAGTTTTTTTTTTTAAAGGGACATTCATTAGTGAAGCTGGTATGGCTGCCAAGTGTGTAAGTGGCCACTGCTGGTTATCATTAAGGAGCAGATGCAGCAGGACTGGGGCCCAGGGATTTGAGGGGCCCACTGCATCACAGTTATGACTGTCTACCTTTAAAAAGGGTCATCGAAGCTTATTTTCCTTTCAAACATTAGGACCGAGGTGAAGATCCGTCATGGTGGGGAAGAGGTAAAAAGATGCAGAGGAGATAGCCTGCTACTCAGGACTGCAGTTATCATTAGTGCAGCAGGTATAGTTGCATTGGGGTCAAAGAGTGTGAGGGGCTCACAGCACCCCAATTATGGGGAGCAGTTTGTTTGGGATATCTGTTTTTGTTTGATGCATTTGCTGTTTTATAAGTCTCATATTTAGTGCGGTTCATAAGCTATAGAAAAAGTATTCCTGAAATCCTCTCATAAGCACCGCTCCCTGCACGTAGCCATGTCCCTCCCACTCCTGCCATAAAGTTTTGGAGGGGGGCCCGACCTCAAAACATTTTGTTTAGGGGGGGCTCAGAGTAAAAAAGTTTGAAGACCTCTGCTCTAAGGCTTCATATTGAGTTAATCTAGGTCTGGGTTCTAGGTCATCCATTCTTAATCTCAAATTTTGAAGAATTCTCCCATTGAAAGTACCATTCTCGGGAAATGCTAATATTCCATCATTTTTGGTATATTCCATCCAATTTTCTATCCATACACAAGTATGATAACCTCTCTCCATCATCATGAATGAAGCAGGCGTTTTAGCTGGTGGAATGATAATTCCTTCCCTAGTTTTGATTGGTTTATCCTTTTTAAAATAATTCTTAACTTTTGTAGAAATGACATTTTTCTCTTCTCTCCGTACATTTTTAGTAAATCTCGATGTATAAATTTATATTCGACAAAGCCTAGGAATCTCCTATCCGGACGAACTCCTATTAAAGTCAGATCACGTTTTAACATACAATCTCCACTATCCACTAGGATTTCAGCTTCTATGGTAACAACCAATCAGATTCCAGCTAACTTTTGTCTCTGAACCAATCCTAGCGCGGCCTTTTAGTGACGTCTTTTCTGCCAACCCCTCCTTTACAATCTGCGTTTCTCTGTCCCTCGCTGTTTTCAACCAATCCCAGCGCGGTACCTGTGACGTCAGCACTACTCCTGACTACTGACCCTCCTTTACAAGAGTCTTTCTACGCCCGCGGTTTCAACCACTCCCAGCGCGGCGTTTTGTGACGTCAGCTTCCTCTCCGGTAGCTGACCCTCCCTTTACAAAATCGTACGCAAAACTTTATTTTCTCTACGCTTCTTATTAGAATTCAGTAACAACATAAAACATTCGCTATCGTGCCAGTTTCTCTAAATTTGAAAAAGATAGTTTCTCTCACACTTAGTAAAACCTTTCCGTTTACTATACATATACTACAAGTAAAACCCTTCCGTTTACTCTTCACACCAGCTTCAGAAATACCAGCAACTTCTTCAATGTTACCCTTTCTAGGTGATATAACATCAAATTTTCACTAGCATATTCCTTGGCTGTCACTCACACGCATAGAGTCCCTAACAAGTACTGATAGCCCTACTTAACTTTTCAGTACTATTTCTGCCTGACAGATAACCTCACTGCAGTATGGCTTCCACTTACCATCCGCTATTCTTTCCCCCGGGTATTCTGGACAACGTAAAACAAACTTTAAAACACACAAATGTTAATTCATAAAAATAAAAAATCTCATTACCCAATTAACAAAGTGCAACCATCCTCTGATAACCAGAAAACTGATCCAGCGGGTTACTAGCAACGAGCATTCATACACCAAATACTCACCTGGGCCCATACATTCATACTACGCTAGTATTTTTCCGCTGGTGGGTCAGTTGGTACTCTTTGTCAAAATCCCTGCTACCAATTACTTTTCCGATTGAAGAGTAATGACTTACCAATGGACCCTTTGCTAATTGGGAAGTTTAAAATGAGTGACGTTCTATACAATTCATAATTTCTGAAATAATCACTGAGTCAGGAAGTTTTAAAATGTTTATCTAAAGATTTAGCAGAGTAAAATACAGAACCACATGATACTTAAATCGTATATCAAGGATGAAGCATAATAATCAATTTGATCAATGACGGTCCCTCAGAAAGGAGAAGATAGCGACAGCAGCGCAACTAAGGTTTGCATTTATATTTACCTAAAAGTGCGAGAACCAAACCCCTTGGCCAAGGAGTTGGAAAGATAGGACCCTGGAAGGATGAAGAGCAAAGACCTCCTCCCGGATCAGGACAGGACCGGTGACCTCTCTATCAACGACGCCTGCGTCGTTCCCCTCTCTGGTGCTTCGCTTCTCCTCGAATTCTCCTGTGTCTTCCTTCTAAGGTACTCCGCCGCCCCCACCTCAGGACCTCTCTGGACAGCGGTTCAGTCTGCAATCGATCAGCTCGTCATGGATCTCGAACCTCTAACTCTAACTAATTAGCTAGTACTATATCTATTATACCCTTACGCCCATGTACCTCCCCTAAATGTTGCAGAATTATGGGCCCACTACTTCTGATTGGACGGGGACAGGGGGTTGATCCTCACACCACATTGATTTAATTCATTTTTCTTAAAGCCCATTGTTTTAAAATACCGCCCATCATAATTAATACATTTGCTTTATTTCCCACCCGTCTCACGACAAATTTTATACATTGTTCATATAAATTGTTGCTATTCGGTAGAGACATCGTGGGTACAGTAATATTGGCCATCAGGTCACGGCCTTGGACGACGTCCAGGTTGACTTCATCCTTTGTTTCTCTCTGGGCAGCCATTCAAGGAGCATGCGCAGAACCATTGTCACACGAGTTTTCAGTTCACCAACCCCAGGCCCAATTTACGAACTAATGAAAAGTCAAAGAAGAAAATATTAAAATCACAAATAAATTGTTCCACTGTATTCCCACTCTTTCTACTCTATCCCCATTTACTTATAAATTCTATCCCGCATTAATAGCGTTAGAATACCACAGTTTAATTGCAACATGAGAGCAAGCTGAAGCACGTGAAAACATAAAGCGGCCATTTTAATGCACACTGCGCAGAAGCAAGAATTTCCCTCCAAGCAAAGAAAGACGTCACACCATGTGATATGGTTGAGACATGCGCAATAGGGTTCCCGCGCTTTAGCGGCCATTTTAGAATAGACAAGCGTTACTTGTTAGTTTTAAACACATAGGCAAGCTTCCTTACTACTTATATTTGTGTATGCAATTATTAGTATGAACAATACAAAGTTTAATACATTAATACTTGTGAGAAGATTGCACCCGAGCAAGTCTCATTTGTGAGTCCTTGCTCCATCATAGTGATTGCGTGAAAAATTGCAAAATCTGGCCCTTTGTGTTGTTCTTGTGTCTGCTTGCGCGACTCAAGGACAGCGCAGAGGCTTGATAACTCTGGGCCTTTGTGTTTTTGAGTTGTGCTCTCTGCAGCTCCTGCACTAACTCAGAGACCCTCCGACTGACATGTAAAAGAAGGTACATATCTATGCTCTGTGTCAGTGCACCCATTCATGCTACGCCCACTAATGTCTTCAGAAGATTTGCACTCTCTTTACAGATTTGCACAAATCTTTTTCACTCATGCACCAAAGCAATATATGTTCCCACTTTGCTGGTTAGTTCTGTAGTTTCCCCGTTTTGCATTTGCCATTTTCTCTACCAGACGGTAAAATATTTGAGCACGAAACGAGAACAAGCACAATTGCCGCTCACTTTTAAAAAGACAGCATTGCAAAAATGGGTTAAACATTTTTTTGCTCCTGTGTTTGTACTTCTACCGAGAATGAAAAAGAGACCGGAAATGTGAAGCAAGGTGGGTTGACGGAAGGGTTTTTGGATTTCAAAACTGCCTTCCCCCCCCAGAGCCTTATATGGATGCTTTTGTTCACCCGCTAGTCCGTACCCTGCTAATTAAATTTAGACTTGGCACCTTGCAGGTGAACAAATTTACCTATAAATAGGACTCAGGTGGCTCCAGATCACAGAATTGCTTGCTTTGCACCAATAGCACTGAGGATGTAGAACATATATTGTTTTTCTGCCTGTCCTACACAAAACCTAGAAGGTCCTGGATTAGGCCAATTTGCATTACCCGGGACACAAGACACTTTAGAGATGCCTATCGGATCTTAAGATCCGATAGCAGTATCCCAAGGGCACTAAGCCTTGGCAGCTATCTTTTAGCAGTCAGACATATAAGAAAATCCTTGAGACTCCGGCTATAATCAAATAGTACGACCTATGGAGACAGGTACAGGTCGGGCAAATCTAGTTAATACACTATAGGGCTTTTTGAGAGCTAAAACTCATAAAATCCAGCCTGGATAGGTTTTATCCTGCTATCATTGCAAGTTCATTTTTAAAACGATTTTAGTAATTAATCATGCTTTTTAACATGATAGGAGGTTCTTCAGTCTTGTTAATCTGATATATTTTTCTAGCCCTGTGTGTAGGAAGTAGCATGACTTAACCTGCCCCTAAGTACTTGCTTGCTTATCATGTCTTAATTATTAGCTACATCTTTATGGATTTCTATGACTTCTCCTGCTGCTTTGCTTACTTTGCACTTTAACTATAAACTTTGATTACTATTTGTTTTCGCTGTAAATGTTTTTATTTGTTTAATGTGTGTTTTATGGGCTGGTTCCCGAAATAAACAATTTTTGACTTGACTTGAGACTGGAAGCTGTAGTTAATAGAACATTTCAACAAATGATGATTAGTCATAAATAAACCTTAGAAAGCTGTTTCAGTTTCCTTCTTTTTTGTTTTCTGTTCAAGGCCGAAATATTGACTTCATTTCCATTGTGAAATGTTCCATGTCCTCATACACTTTAAATCGTGGAATATGGAAACATACTGCGCTGTTCGACAAGAAACCAAGGGGCATATCATCAAGGGCCTTATCTCCGCTTTTTTGGCTTTAAAAGCCAGAAAAGCGGAGATAATGTTTTCGCCCTATTAACAAGAGGGTGCTAACATGCATAATCGCATGTTAGCACCCTTTTTCCCTACGCCTCCCTTTGCATCTCTAATGAGATGCAAAGTGGGTGTTCCTTCCCAAAATAACTGGAGAAATGTCGCTAACCGACATTTCTCCAATTATCAATGGGCACGCTAACAAGCATAGCGATAAGAAAAGTAGCGCTAACCGCGGTTATCGCTACTTTCCTTACACCTGCTTTTAGTTTGACTTAGCCATGATATCCATTGGAAGGTGGATATCATGGTTAAGTATGCCCTGCCCTATCAACAACGTAGCGCCAAACGTTGTGCGATTATCGCCGGAATCCCAGCGATAATTGCACATTTGGCAGCTAACTCGGTTATTTTTATCGCTCTGGAGATAAGCGTCGCTGATAGCGCGCTATCTCCGCGATAAAAACAAGCGATAGCCGGCGATAATTATCCTAGCGCTAAGTGCGCTTAGCGATGATTATCGCCGGTTGTTGATGATATGCCCCCAATACCTTTTAAACTTGACGACTAACTCAGACTGATAGAATGTGAAGGCTGGAATTTAAATACCATTCTGTTTCCAAACAGAACTCAGAAAAATAAGATTAGATTTAATATTTTGAATGGAGAAAAAATGTATCATATTTTTAAAGTGAATAACGCAGAAAAGGCCTGGGAAATTGTACCTATAGTGCACAAAGCGTATTGAATTTCAGAAGACAAAAACAAATCGCATACCTGAATTCTAACATGGTCTCGCAACTACCCTTTTCAACACTCTTTAAGTGAAAAGATCTGGCCTTGACATTTTCCTCCCAATTGCTTTCATTAATGCGTGGTAAATCTCTCCATTCAAAAAATTCTAAGGCGGAAGCACAAAGCCCATCTGTCCTTTTCAGATGCCACAATTCCTGCATATTTCCTTCAGAAAAGACCTTGATAGGATGAGCGCATGTAAGTGTTGGAGGCTTTTAACAGACAGCATAAGCACCGACTTCGAGTGGTTTATTGACATTTCCCACAGCAAATGCAAGGCCTCTCTTTCTAACATGCTTTGTTGATGTGTTCGATCTTTTATATGCACTATAATGTTAAAGCTTCTTTGCCAGTTAGAAAGGATTACATATACTTAGTAAGACTGCCGTGAGCTCTTACGGAAAGGAAAGTGGACCCCCCCACGCCCCACTTACCGAGGCTGAGTAGTAAATAAAAGCCTAATTTTTGTTGGTGGACCATCACATCCTTCGGTCCCTGAGCTAATACACCTGCTACACGAATGATAGGTACACCTCTGATGCGAGGTCTTTAGTTAGATGCTTATTGCATGTATCTAGAAAGTAATGGAATATGCTATGGTATTATTTATTACATATTTATTTTGAGAGCCTGTAAAGTGCTTAAAAAACTATGACTGTCTCAGAGCGTGAAGGGGAAGGAGAAAGAGACATTGGGATAAGGCAACAGTGAAGCAACATTCAGGTGTGGCAGAAAACATAGACAAATCATTAAGGGCCACATGTACGAAAGATAGTGCTTGCAATATTCGTAATAGTGAATTTGTAGAAATCTCTATTTGGAATACGCAAAATGGGATGTAGGCAGGAGAGTTTTCCACTAAGAGTGATTTCTACAAATTCACAAATTGGAAATTTCCTATTTGGCAATCGGAAAATTGTGATTTCCAAATAAGAAATCGCAATTAGGAAAAGTCGCATTCTGGATGCAGAATGATGATGTAAGAACCAGGAAGTTTAGAAATATAGGGTGTGACCCCAACCCAGAAGCCTAGGAAGGTGTTGGAAGGAAGGAGTGCTCCTGTCTGACTACTGGCAGTCTAATCCTAATTTCTGGAGAACATCATGTTCAAGGAAGATGGGGACAAGGACCCTTGCAGCAGGAAGTGCAAAGTAAAGTTTTCTAAGAAGGAGTTGGAACTTTTAACAGAAGAATGTGTGGCACACATGAACCAGCTCTTTGGCAAAGCATAATTTTCTGTTCCTGAGGCCCAGAAAACCAAAATATGGCACAGCATCTTAGTGAAAGTCAACTCTCTTGGTGTCATCCAGAGAATCATACGAGAGATTAGGAAACGCTAATATGACCTTAAGATCTCGCACCAAAGAGAAGGTGGCCAGCAGGATGGCTGGGGCTCATGGCACAGGTGGTGGACCCTCTATTCATCTCCCTCCCACTCCAATGGAATCACTGATTGAGGGGACACTTTAACTTGAAAGTGTTGTGAGAGTGTCAGACATTGACATCTCCAGCACTGCAGGCTCCAGCCAAGGTAAGTCATTTTACCATTAATTTCTTACCACAACATATTGTTTTAAGTCGTTAAGTAGAACATCTTAGCTAACAAAACTCCAGTGAGATGTTTGCTGTATTTGGGCAATGCATTATGGGAGTTGCAGCACATCTAAGCTACTTAGGGCCAGATGTAGGACCATTGAATTTTGCGACTCGCAAATTGTGAAAAATTGCGAGTTGCAATTTGCGAGTCGCAATATTCAATGTACAACAGTGTCTCAGCCACTGTTTGCGATTCCCAATGGGGTCACAAATTGCAAGCCTCATGAATATTAATGAGGCTGTCTCAATTTGCGACCCCACTGGGAATGGCTGGCACTCCCAGGGATGGTGGCCTGCTGGGGTCAGCAGACCACCATGTCTGGGACTGCTTTGTCAATAAAGCAGTTTTTTTTTTTTTAAATGCAGCCCGTTTTCTTTAAAGGAAAATGGGATGCATGTAAAAATTAAAATGAAACTGTTCAGTTTCATTTTTTAGGGCAGGCAGTGGTCCCTGGGACCACTGCCTGCTCTTAAAAATATTTGCGCATCTATTCCCAAAGGGGAAGGGGTCCCCTGGGGACCCCCTCCCGTTTGCAAGTGCCTTACCATCCTTCTGAGAAGGGTGGTAAATGACGAGTATTTTGCGACCGCAATTGCGGTTGCAAAACATTCATACATGGGTTATGGACTCGCTATTAGGAAGGGACGCCCTTGGCATGCCCCTTCCTAATAGCGAGTCGCTAACCCTATTTTGCGAGTCGCTAATTGATTAGCGACTCGCAAAATAGGGTTAGTGCATTGGGCTGACCTATTTTGCGGTCGCAAAGGGGCCGAAATCCCCTTTGCGACCGCAAAAAATGGTCGTACATCTGGCCCATGGTGTACTGTGTGCTGATAACTAAACTAAACATATCTATACACAATCTCCATGTCACAAACACATAAATCGCAGTTTTCAACAATGTTATGAAAATCATTGACCATTTATTTACTGTAACTATGACCAATTGACCAATTATTTACTGTAAATAGATCACACCCAGGACGTGTCTGAAACAATTGAGGCTGACTAATCTATTGACACACGTGGGAATAGATGACAGCAGAATTGCAATTCCTAAGCCCATTACTCCTACTCTACCTACTAGGAGAGTAAATGTGTCACCACTACCAGACTTTGAGGAAGGTGATGAAGCGCTACCACAAAGCAGGAACACAACTACATCTGGGTGCAGGACACACAAACACCTTAGAGTCCAACAACTAACAGTCCACTATGATAATGTCTCTGATGACATACATGGCAGACATTTCACCATTGTTTGTTGGCCTGGAGAAATCCATCATTACAGTATAGCAACTGTAAGCCAAACAGATAAAAACTGTTAATAAGCATCTGCAGAGCATGTCAAGGTCAATGCTGCAATTGCAGAAAGGACAAGACCTTTTGATTGCCGCCATGCAGAAGGAGCAACATCTGCAAAGACGCAGGCAGCACATGGCACACTATGGTGCTTTCACAAAATCGATCAATCAATTGACAGTAGCCACAACCACTCTTACTAGGAGACCTGTCAGTATCCAAAATTACATGGGGCACCGCTGCCAAGATGTTGTACACAGGCTGGTCCAAGTGACCACAGCTCTGGAAATCATACAAACACATAACCTGTGTGTCCCTAACATTTTACCGCCACCTGAAAGTGAAGACGGCTCTAGCCTCAGTCCCACATCTGTGCCAGATGGATGTTGTATCAGGCGGACACGCCGACACGCATCTGAAACAGATATATCCCCACCTCCACAGCCAAGTCCTGCTGAGAAGGCAACCAACACCAGAGGCCATAAAAAGTGAATTTTGTAGACACCCAGATTTATAAGACTACTTTGTTATATTTGTGTTGTTATACTTTGTTGAAAAAATAGTACATCCTCTTTGGATACAGCTGATGATGAAGATTTACATTGTTGCAACCTGAATAAAAAGTTATCTTTCAGCCATGCACAAAACATTACCATCATGTGTGTTGTCTATCTCTTGGATGTGGTCATAGTTCTTACCTTAAAAATAGTTGTTGGTGATCTCTGTGCATTTAGCTTGACCCTCTGCTGCACGTGTCCCGTTCTGCTGAATCTGTAGTGGTGGTAGTTCCTCATCTAAGTCTGGGACTGGCTCTATGTTGATGTTGTGTAGACCCTTCCTCATGGCTATTTTGTGAAGAATGGCACATGGGGCAATGATTTTACAACACGTCTCACTCTGTAAAGCATTGTTCCACCAGTTTCATCTGAATTGAGACTTGACTATTCCAAAGGTACATTCTATTATTGATCGCGTTGTCTCATGTGCCCTGTTGTACTGCCTTTCACTTCTGGTTCTTGGATTCAAGTATGGTGCCAGTATCCAAGGCTGCCAGGCATATGCACTGTCTCCTTAAACAGTATGAGAAGGAGAAACCATTAGGTGATATTACAAACACTCTTTCGGACACTGTATGAATTGAGTTTGCAATTCTCTTATCAATTAAAAAGCCATCACCAAAATCACCATGAGACAGACGGTTATGTATTCCATTGTGGCGGAACATAAAGGAGTCGTGTGCTGCCTGGGAATCTGTCTACAAGGACAGCTATGATGCATGAGGTATCACACACTACCTGTACATTAAGTGAATGAGTGTTTTTCCTATTTCTATAAATGAATTAATTTGCAGAGGGAGGACATATGGCAATATGTGTGCCATCAACACATCCGATTACATTGGGACACTGTGCTAACCGGTAGAATATTAATTTGGTCTTTTGCAAATATTGGGGAGTATTTGGAAAAAATATATATTGTTTTACTTTGCTAACCATGATGTCCAGAAACCTGTGAAAAGAAACCTGGAAAATACACTTTGTGACACTACCCCTGCCACTGTTATGGCTCCCTGGTAACTGCCAGAAGTTAAAACATGTGGACAACACAATACCTGCAAATGTGGTGGAATTGCATTGCTTCTGACTCTTGGGGTCTATTGCTGAGGTTGTAACTCAACAATTAATTCCAGAATTACCTCTCTACTGAGTCTGTACTTCTCATATATCTCCTCCTCAGTCTGTTTTTAAAGGGGGACTCTCACCCTAAATATACTCTCCTGTCTACTCCTCCTTTTCTGCCTCCCAGCCAAAATTCCCATCCTTCTTGCCAAGACATACATAGCCGCCACTCTGATAGAGCCAGATGCATTTTGGGTGAATTTTTATAGTTTGTACCCGATTATATCACCTGATACACATTGAGGGTAATTGGATTTCCTAAATGGCCATTTTGCGACTATTCGCAATTAGGAAATCCTTTGTATATAGTCTTAGTGATTCACTATTTTGAAATCCCAGTTTGCGATTTCCTATTTAGAGATTCCCAAAATGTGATTTCTACATGATGGAATTCCCATTTTGCACCAACGGAAATGCCTTTCGTACATACCAAAATGGCATTTTACATTTCCTAACCGCCTGAAAATGCGAATGGCACCATTAGGAAATGCAAAATGCCTTCATACATATTGGCCTAAGTCCTGCACTGCTGGAATAATTGTATTTCCAATGATGGTGAACCTTTGAAGGGGTGGTTAAGTGATTTTAGACTAGTGTTAGGCATCTCACTGTTTATGTTTGGTGTATCATGTAGGAAGTTGTCCGACATCTGCACAGCATTATTTATTTATTTATTATTAATATTATTATTATTTTTATTATTATTATTATTGTTACTTATTAATTTGGAAAGGGTGTACCCATACTAACTTAAAAAACATACATTGGTTAGCTCTCAACACATTTCTAAGACAAACTCTGTTTAGCTCCTGATTACTGTGGCACATTAGCAGGCAATTCCTCAGCAAGATGAGTGTTAAGTTCCAGTAGTACTAAACAATCAAGAAAACAACACAATTACATTCCCAAACCAATTCAGAAACAGTTTTTACTGTAGGAATTAGGATCTTATTTAGAGTTTGGCAGGAGCAAGACATTGACTAAGGAGTGCCACATGTCCCATCTGCCCTATTTTGGTAGCATAGAAGCCACATACACTCTAAATAGATCAGATGGCAAATCTGCTGTTTTTTGGCAGATGTTCTGCATCTGCCAAACTCTAAATAAGTCCTTACTCTTTTTTTCAGGGTTTCATGATCTCTAGTGGTGCAAGGCAAGAAGTTGAACCCATTGAGGGTCCCTCAGATTAGAATACTCTGCTGTCAAGCTCCGGCTGAAGCTGTTGGTTTTGGCAACTAAAGCTCAGAGAGGGACAAAGCTGCACTCTAGCCGCCAAGTTCACTTCATCACTGGGATAAGTTTGCCACTTCACTCAACTACAAGGTTTTACTTTTGGACTATTTTACTTCTCAAAATCCCCCAGTGGGAAATGGCTGGAAGCTGTAGACAGATAGAGCTCCACTAGATTGAATACCTTTACTGAGAGATCCTGCTTGATCAGTTTTCAGAGCTGTAAAAAAGTTCAGAACAAAGCAAGCCTGTTTTCCTTTCCCACTGAGGGTGCTCTGTCCTGGAAAGTCCTTAACACCTTGGCCCCATTTTCCAGATGTGGGAAAAATCACCAGGTTCCACTTTTTTCAAATTGCTAGAAAAACTACCTTGACCAATCTTTCAGCCCGAGGTCCTTGATGGAGGTATCTAGGTAAAAGTGCTCTCTCAAACCAGGGCTCCTGCAGGGTTCATTCGACAGTGGCCAGATGGACCTTTTTGGAGTCAGGAGTTTTTTTTACTTATTTCATGGCTGTGGCAAGATCGAATCACAGTTTCTAAATTGCAAAAAGTATGTACAAACCACTTTTTTTCCAAATAGTGATTTTCGAGGAATCTCAGTCGCTAAATAAGGATTTCTAACATGTAATTCGGTATAGATAGCAGTTAGCAAATCTGGGGGGATATTCACAAGAACGTGTGATAACCATCGCAAAAGTTACTTAACGCAACCTCCAACATCGCAGTCTACCGTGGGAAATTTACGCCGGGTTAACCAAGTATTCACAACACGGCGGTACCATGCAATAGTCTCCAGATAACGCGTCAACTGACCGCATTAAAATCAACGCCACGCCGCAAAAATGCGAAACACTAACACAAAAAAAGATGCAATGAGGCCAATCGCGATACAAAAATCTGCGAAAACTAGCCACAGGCCTGCAAATCCCACGCGTCTGGCGGGAAAATGCACTATAATAATAGCTACAAACAACACACCAGAAACAATCCAATGTGCGTAGCAACATGGAGGCACCCTGGCCCAGCGCAGAGGCCAACGCGAACCCCACAAGCCCCACAGACCACCAGCAAGGAACAACTGGTTCAGGGAAGGCCAAGGAGAAGAGGGAGAGGAAGACGGGTGCAGTCCGCAGGAAAATAAGTTCAGCGTCACGGAGGTGACAGAACACTACCAGCAACTGACCCACAATCAGACCACCTTGAATGCAGCCAGAGTGTCGATGGGGCCAATTGAGGAGGCCAAGAGGCGCCGGCATGATGTGAAAACCTAAACCAGGCCCAAAGCCGCTGCCAACAGGAAGGCAGCAACGGCGACAGGAGGTGGGAGTCCTGCGCCACAGGAGGAGCTGGAGGAAATGGAGGCCAGTCATCAGTGTGGAGACGGTGCACGGAGGTGGGAGTATGGACACAGCTCGAGAGGACCTGACACAACAGCAACAGGGTGAGGAAAGACCAGGGACTGGGGGGACGGGGGAGATGGGCACAATGGCACACATGCGCAACGATGTGTAGCACACTGTACACCCACAATGACCCTGGACCATGTCCCTCATCGCCGTGGCACACTGTAGCATACACACATAGCAATAACAGCACATCCACATTGACGACAATGTGGTACAATGTGCAACCCCGACACTGCAGAACAGAGGACACAACTGGCTACGCACACGCGCAGAAACAGGCCTACTACATCTGACAGAGCTGGAAACTGTGAAATGGAAATGTACGCGTACAACCTCACATCCTTCATGTAGTCCAAATGTACACTGTCCCACATCTAAATCCTGCACCTCCAAAACAGTCACAATGTACATTGACATACAGTCTGCATGTAAACAAGAACAATGCACCAACATACATGTCAACACAATGTCAACATGCATCTCCCCTTCACATTGCAGAGGGACACACAACACCTCCAGCAGAGCACAGAAGACCACACATCAGTGATGCCGGAGAGGACCACCACACATTCGACACCGACTCCCTACAACAGCCCATGGACATCCCACGCAACCCACCACCAGGACCAGGGCAGCCAAGCCACTTCGAGGAGAACCCAGCCCCTGCAACAGACCACACAGCATGAAGCACCCGCAAGCACGGCTGGCTCACAACACTACACCGACCCACACATGGCACCCCAATTCCAGGTGTCAGAACGCCAAAAGGAGGGGGCCGAAAGGGGGTGTGTGGTCCGAACCCATGGAAGGCGAACTAGATCACATACGTGAGTGTCTATTACCCTTCAGGGACCACCTACACCCCACAAAGGAGACCCACACTGCCATAGAGACACATGCAGATGCACATTCCCAGTACAGAACCACGCCCAGGGGCACACACATACCAGTCACACACCCACGTTGGCTCTGCGTACGACGGCCCAGTCCACTCCCCTTACGAATTGAGAGGGTGACGACAAAGCTACATGCCCAAGCTCCCAACCCGCTGCCTGCGGTGACATGTCTGCGTCCGCTGTACACAGCACAATGTAATGTCGTAGGTCCCAGGGCCCTCATGCATACAACAAAACCACAGGGACACACGCAGATATTATGTTGAACTGGCTACGGGCACGTGCGCCCGGCCCCTTTATTGGCAGGGCCACATGTACAGTGACGCCTGTGCTGGATGTGTGTGGGTGGAGCATGAGCCAGCCCGCACGGAGTGCTTGGTGCTGGCAACAACTTGAACAGTGGGCACCACTGCAATGGAAACAGAAAACACCTGCATAAAAGAGTCAACTGCTGAGCAACATGAAGGGAGCCGGAGCAAGTACAGAGGTCACCCAACATACAAACAGAGGTGTCCGTGAGTTGCAATGCACTGAGTCAGTGACACCTGGAGTGCTGAGCAGGGGATCAGGCAGATGATGGCATCCACGACAGGTCTGAGCAACTCCGTCAGTCTGCCAGTACCACTGTTTCGACTCTGGAAGATGGTGGTTGGAGTTGGCCCTGGCGGCGTGTGCCTCCTGTGGTGATGCGACGTCCGGCCCAGTCAGACTCGATTTGATGTGTGAGCCCTGGTGGTCCGCAGTTGAGGCCAGAGTCAGCGGACAGCGCAGGGCCACATGCACATGGCATCGATGACCTCAAGACCACCGTCACAGAGGTCATCCAATATTCATTCAGTCAAGGTCCCTGACTTGAGCTGCACAGAGTTAGTGGCCCCGGATGCACAGCGGCCGGCACAGGCACACCGCCACGGGACGGTGACTTGTGGTCCACTGAGGCAGGGCCACGCAGACTGAGCGGGTCCTCGTCGATGTCGAAGCTGACTGTGGCGGAGGGTTGCGGGGGACAGTGGAAGACGTCCTCCAGGGCATGATGCAGAGGGCAAAAGCTAACCGGAAGCAGCAAATGGAGGAGTGGAAAGCGACAGCCTCGTTGCCACCACCAATTCGATACCAACTGCATGAGGATGAAAACTACCCCCTAGTCCATAGACTCAGACGCCACCAATGTACGACCAGGGAGTGTCCATGAATGTCGGGGAACAGACTTAGTGGCACCGGGGCTGAGAGGGGATCCAGTCTGCGATGATGCCGGTACACTGATATGAACTCCGGCATTGCCAAATCAAGACCCTGTGACCTACTGGACCGCAGTGTAGTGCCGGAGGCAGCGGTCAGCAGTGGGCAACATGCCACGTGTCGTGGGCTCGCGATGCACAGAGTTAGTGACATCAGGGCAGTTGTCGGTAGTGTCCGATCACCTCCGTAACGATGATCCTTTTCAACTCACAAATGCAATGCGTCATCCTCTTACGCCTCTCCTTGCGTGCAATGATATGCACTCTGCCATTGAATAATCGATGTTCAGTTCCAATTCTGTGACCTACTCGGGCGCAGCGTAGGCCGATAGCAGTAGTCCGCGTGGGCCCACAGAATCTTGCAGTTGTGATGTACTACTAAGACCTGTTGGCACCACATCGAGGGTGTATAGTGACATACACTCAGCCATGATTAATGTGCTCTGCCATGGTGTAATCAAGACTCAGTTCCAAATGTGTGACCTACTTGTCCGCTGTGCATGCCGGTGGAGTACGTCAACGTGAAAGGAGTACTGCGGGCCTGTGTTGCGGAGGCCGTGATGGTCTGAGGAGGCAGCCAAGGTCACAGGCTTCGGCCTTGGAGATTGCACCGGCACGTGGTGGGCCCTCTTCGACACATGCAGGTGTCGGCAGGTGGGCATTGAGGCCTGGGTGTGCAGAGGCGGGCAGGACTTGTTCGGGGACCAGCATCCCGGGGTGCAGCAGGCGCACAGGATCGCTGGCAACACCGCTCATGGCGTCGGCCTCATGGTGGGGTGAGAGGCGCCGCCCTGGCAGAGACGTTGGGCATTCCGGAAGAGGACCACGCCCAGAGTTACATGCCTTTTATTCACACCCCTACTCTGGCCTGGCATACGCCGGGCCATCCCACTCCGCTCACGCTTAGGGGGGCGACATAACAGGCAACATTTCCGCGTACTCCCCCACTGGCTGGGGTGACATGGTTGCGCCCACTGTCCACTACACTCCAAACACCAGCGGTGTGTGTCGACATGGATGTGTGTGTGGCCTGCATAATGCAATCTGGCCAGCACATCCACGACACACTTGGCATTGTGTACATTCTCATTCATCGTTCCCTTGCCTCCTTCGCACATGCCTGGTCCCCGCCTCTTCCAACATTCTGCTATTGTGTGGCCGAGGTGCCCTGCCATTGATGGCTCATGTAACAGGCTGGCCCAGGTTCCCACAGTGAGTTGTGCTGTCGTGTCTGGAGGGTGTGCATGTTGTATGTGAGCTTGTGTGGTGTGCATTTCCTGTGTTGCATGATTGTGGAGTTGAGGTGTGTGGTGTGTGCATTTGGTATTAGCCAATGAGCAGTGCATTTCCGTGGGTGCCATCCTGGTGGCGCAGGTTTATGTTGGACTGTCGGAAGGTGTAGGATTCATGCACACTGCCTGGGTGGTTGGCGGCGGAGTTGGCGGAGGTTCCACAGTGGTCCACTGTTGCCTGCACATTGGTGGGATGCGTGCGCTTTCTTTTGCGCTTATTGTGTGCAGTGTTGCCAGGGGCCACTAGTAGGACTTGTGTGCAGTCAATTGCCCCCTGACACGTGCGGGATGCCAGCTGTGGCGTACACGCCTTGCTTGGTCTCGGGCTGTTCCTGCGCAGTGTGTGTGAAGTATAGATGGTGGGGAACCTAGCTGATGGTGTCATCCATGACTGTTGTGGGGGATTTGGATTGGCCTGGCTGTGTGACTCCTCCGTCTCAGGCAGATGTTGGTTGGAGGGTACAAGAGGCCAACACGTGCAGCACGGCCAGCAGCTTTGTCTGAGGTGGGATGTTGGTTGTCCGCTGTGTTGGTACCTTCAGCCTGTGGGCAATGGTGGTCAGGATGCGGAGGAGGGTTGTCCCTTTCAGCATATAGTGGGCAATGACATTCTCTGGTGTTGAGTCTGTGAGGTTGGTGCATTTTCGGAGGGTCGCTGTCTTTGTCTGCGCTGCCTCAGTGTTGGTCAGGGGGGGGCGGTGGGTGTCCTGGAGGGTGGGGGTGGTCCTGGGGGAGGTGGAGGTGGGTGTTGGGGCCCTCTTGGGTGTCCGGCCCACATGTTCAGTGGCTCCATGACATCTGTTGTCCTTCAGGTGTGGCTGTGGGCTGGGCTCCCTTTTGTGGTGCAGGCTATCGTCCGACTTTGCACCAGGTCAGAGCAGGTGTTAATTTCCTGCAGCTAACGCGCCATATCGCATGTTTTGTGGGCTTATCAGAGATCTGGCTGGTCGTTGAGAATGTTGAGGAGTGTCGCTGACGAGGCCTTTTGCACGGGTACGCCTACTCTGCATCTCATTAGCGATAGTTGCCGGGCTCATCTGTGGCGATGTTTTTTGCGGCTGCTAACGCAGGTAAACTGGTGCTATGGGCTGTTAGCACCGGCTTGTGAATTGGGTGATAAGTTTATCGCAACTTTGGCTGCGATAAAGTGCCGATAACTCAGCGAAGGCTCATTGAGAATATGCCCCCTGCTGTTGCAAATTGTGAATGTTGGTCCCAAAGAGCTTATGTCTCATAGCCATCGAATGATGAAATCATGGACCCGGAAGTCAGCAGTAAGCTGTGCTGCACAGACAAGAACCCAGGGAGAGGAGCAGAGCTCCAAATCTGCAGCTGTGATAACACAAAATCAAAATCAATGGCAGGCCAGGAGCCATATGAGGAAGGTGGAAGAAAAAGAAACAAACAATTCAGTGACCAGGAATTAGAGATCCTTAGTTGAAAAATGTGTGGGCAAAATTGAAATTTGTTTTGAAAGGTCTCTCTGACAATACCCAAGGCCACTGAAAACTGATATGGAGGTATATACAAGATCTTATTAATGAAGATGACGTGACAAATAAGAGTATTGAAGAATTTAGGATGCACTGGTATTACCTACGCTTGAGGACTTAAGAGAGATAGCAAGCAAAAGACAGAATGAAAAGGCAACAGAGGAGTACCCACGTTTGGGCCATCACCATCAGCTATGGAAGTCCTGACAAAGTCAACTCTCCAACCAGTGACTGTGACTTGAGTTACAAACATCGACAAATCAGCTCCTGCACCAACTTTACCAGGAAAGTTTAAAAAAATTAATAAAGATCATTTGTCTTATTGGAGGGTTTTATACCATAAAAGAATGATGGCTATTATAATCCATGCCTTAATTTTTAACATACCAAAAGAAATACATAACGGGTCACATAGTCATGTACTTTGTTAAGTAAAATGATATTTTTTCAATATAGTTATGTACCCTGCTAAGTAAAATAATATTTTTAAAGACCTCATTGACAAGACTTGAGGCCACTAAAAGCAGAAATGATGCATGTACAGTGGGAGTGGCATATAGCACTACTGAAGAAATTAGGAAACAATTGTATGACCTATGCTCCATGATTATAGGAGAGAGTAGCAAGCAGGAGGCAGGATGCAAGGGTAACAGAGGAGAACTCAGCAGTGAGCCACCAGCTATGGAGTCCTAATAGAGTCAATCCTCCAGCCAGAGGCTGTGACTAGATTTGTAAATATCAACACATCAGCTTCTGTACCAATGTATCAAGTAAATTCATGCAAAAATGTAATAAAGATAATCAGTCTTCTGGAAGAGGGCTGATACCATAAAATAATTTAATGCTTCTAAAAACTATTTCTTCACCGCAAAACTTTGAAATATTGTAGCACACATAGTCATCATACAAACATATTATGGGTCTCATAACCCAGCCAGATTGTTGAAAAAGACAAAATCAATGCATTATGGGCAATGTAGTTCATTTACCATGTATAAGTAGCAATTGACCATAGAGTTCACATGTTATTCAGGTCCAAATGTAAATTAAAAGTCAATCATCATTACAATCACCAGAGATTACATTAGAGGTATGCCTGTTACCAATGTGACATTGTCACATTTGGAATTTCACGTTGGGGACTTAAAAATAACACTTTCATGAGAAAAATTATATTATAAAAAATATTTAATTTAAAAACCATATTCTGTATTCTTACACAGAACAACTGGCCATAGAAAGCCAGGCACAAACAGAGGGACACGCCTCCTCCATTATTGAAGCTATACCATTGCACTGGTGACTATTGCAACTGACAGCAGTCCACATATCGATTCAATTCCATCACTGTCAATACGGCCAGTGATTATTGATGCATTTTGTCTGCAAGGTGTGCAACAACTGTGTTTCCTACAATGAATCACATAGCAGCCAACCAGAGACACAGCAAGATAACTTTCAGTACTTAGGCAGGGCAGAGTTCATAGGCAAGTTGACCATCAATTGCAACCTGATGTACTATTGAGCATCCCTACTGCTAATAAATTTCATAGCCTTGAGAAATGTATCCTGATGATCCAACATAAGCAGTACAGTGTCACAGGAGAACTTTGGGGCATATTTACAAGGGCTTCATCTCCGCTTTTTTGGCTTAAACAGCCAAAAAAGCGGAGATAAAACTATCGCCCTATTTACAAGAGGGTGCTAACATGCATTAGCGCATGTTAGCACCCTTTTTCCCAACGCCTCCCTTTGCATTTCTAATGAGATGCAAAGTGGGCGTACCCCGGATGGACTACCTTGCAAATATCGCTGATGTTCACATCGCGATATTTACAAGGCTGCCCCAGCATTTTAGCAGACGTTAGTTTTTGGAGAAAACCACTGTTTTCTCCAAAAACTAACGTCTGCTAAAATGCAGACTTACCTATCCCTAACATTGGGGTGGATTATGCTGATACGACCCTGTGGGTCGTATCAGCAAGGTTATCGCCGTTTACAGGGAACATCGCTGGAAAACCAGCGATGTTCCCTGCAAACGGCGATAACCTCGCTATCTCTGGAATTTTATCGCCCTGGAGAAACGCGTTGTTAATAACGCGCTACCAGGGCGATAAATTCCAGAGATAGCCTGCGATAACAAAATTATCGCAAAGCACGGCCATCGCTGGCCGTTGATAATATGCCCCTTAGTAGGTGAATGGAAGACCACATGGAGTGTATGGTAGAGAGACTGGGATAATCAGATCTAGAGTCAGAACTAACAAAATCAGTCAAGAACATTGGTAAAGCCATGACAGCAGACTCAACTGCACACAGATGTAGATGAAGCATGTAGATAATGTATACAGGAATTAGAGTGCTCTGTTGAAAGGCTCTCCTTTGTACCTACATCCATTTGTGGACTTACTGCAAATATGTAGGATTTACTTGTGAGACATAGCGGTGATATTGCTGGAAGTCTAGGGCAAATTACTGCTATACTGGAATAAATGCAAACAGCCAATTCAGCCACTAGACTGCCTCTGCATCATGGGAGTGTGAGAGAGCCTCTAGTGTGAACAGTGCCTCAGTGACCACTGAGGCTGCCTCAAAAAGGCACAAAAGGAACGTTAGTGGTGACGGAGAGACCAATGCAATGCAGCAGCATGCTTGACAAAGATGCAAATTAATTTCCTTAGAGCATTACACATTATCTTTTAAGTTTTTCTGTAATTCCATTGTTATTAACAGATATGGCTGATTTATGAAAAACTGCTGCCAGTTGGATTCATTTGTTGCTCAACATTATGTTTTGTACACCGACTGTAAAGAAAGGACTCTTTTTGTGTGACCACTGTTAGATCTGGCATCCTTGGCGTGGTATTCTCCCAATGTTTTGCCTTCACCCCTCCTATCTTTCTGAATTTGTTTTTGTTGGCATTAGGACTTTGTGACCTTACCACTGCTAACCAGTGCTAAAGTGCTCTCTCCCTAAAACATGGTAAAATTGACCTATACCTGATTGGCACATTTATTTACTTATAAGTCCCTAGTACATGGTACTACATACCCCCAGGGCCTGTAAATGATATGCTACTAGTGGACCTGCAGTTCTCATGCCACCCGCTAAAGTTGCACTTTAAAGCATATCTCAGGCCTGCTGTTGCAGCCTGTAGTGCAGGTTTAAACTTTTGCAAGGCCTAAACCTTCCTTTTTATTACATATAAGTCACCCCAAGATCGGCCCTAAAGGCTTGTAGGGCAGGGTGCCATGTATTTAAAAAGTAGGACATGTGGATTTAAGTTACACATGTCCTGGTAGCAAGAAAATCTTAAAGTCCTCTTTAACTTCCGAATTAATCTCTCCCATTGATTAACATTAGGTTACCTTATTACATTTAATTTGCACTAACTTTGGATTAGGAGCAGGTAGAGATATCATATGTAGCCTCAAATGAGTTGTAACTTAAAATATTCTTTAATGGTAAAGCCAGATTTTAGGTTACAAGACACTTTTAGAATGGTGGCATTTTCTTTTCCAAAGCATTCCATGCCTCTGCCATTGTCTTGGTTCACATGACTGTGAATGGCTATGCTGCTGGGGTTTGTGTTTTCCTCCCTGACAGTGATACAAAAGGGGACTAGGTGTGGACAGGATAGGCCATCCTGCCATGATGACTGGGGCAGAGCTGTTCCCTGCCCCACTTATACCTCGAAAGGCTTGCCTCCAGCATACACAAAGGAACCTGACACTTGCATTTTGTAACCCTAGATGCCTTGGAGGCTTGACAGGGGAAGCGAAGAACTTTCTAGACCCGAACCAGATATTGGGGTAGTATAGGGAACTCCCCACTTCAAAGGCTGGCACCAGGTCTAAATACTGAACCTCCAGAGCCACTCTTCAGTACACTCCTGGTCCCGCGAAAGACTTCAGAAGGAGTTTCCTGCATCAGAGGACTGCCCTGTTGTTTGAAGGACTGCCTTGCTGCATGAAGGAGTACTGGACCATCTCCTTCAACCCAGGACCACAAGAAGTGACTCCATGGGCTAGTTGGCTGCCCTCTTGTGTAAGCTACAAGGACATAACAAGGTCCTGAGGCCTTGAACCCTTTGTTGGCCTCTGCTGGAATGAGTCCTAAACCCTCCAAGTAGTCCCCCAGGTTGTGGACCCTTGGCAGTGGTGTTTGTGTTTGTGGTACTACTCCAAAAGCTGGGACTTAGAAAAGTTTTTACAAAAACTTCCTGGAAAACTGACAAAAGACTGGGACCTACCTGCCAGCTGATCCATATCGCTGATCACCCTGCATTCAATGTAGCTCCCGCTGCATTCTTCTCCACAGCAGCAAATCTTGTTCAGTGGAACTTCCTGGCAACGGTATCTAGCCTTGTGGGGCTCTATTTGGCTACAGCCTACAGCTTCATCCCGCTGGAGATTTTTGACTTCCATAAAGTTGTCTTAGTCCTAAGGTAAAAATCTTCAACAGGCTTGATGACAACTGGCTCCCCATTGATGATGATGACCTCCTCAGAGCTTTTCTCACCATTGTCGACGGCATCACTAGGACTTCATCCAGCAGCTCCTCCTCAGCGATGACTCCTCCTCTGATGAGCCTGCTGCCTTGCCACATTCACCCTTACCTTCTCAGGAACTTTTCTTCAGAAAATGTTCAAAGTCCAAAGGTAAGCCAAGTCTGGGCCCAATGTACACCTTGTATCTGACCCATACTCCACCATGGTCGGCCTTAACTTTTGACTTTCACCCAGTCTTGTGTGACCAGATACCAGTGTTTGGCACTTTGATCTTTTAGGTGCTAGATTTCACAAAAAACTGTAAAAATTAATAACTCCAGTTCTACTGAATGGGTTTAATTCATTTTGGTGCCAATATATTTATCAAAATGTTCTCCATATTTCTAAATTGGTTTGTCATTTTTCTTATGTTGTGTTTTCTCCTTATTACTGTTTGTGTGCTGCATAGTTTGCACATTGCCTCTAAGTTAAGCCTGACTGCTTTTGTGCCAAGCTACCAGAAGGTTAAGCATAGGTTAATGTAGTGACTTTTGTGGTTCACCTTGAGAAGGATTGTGGTCGTTGCCTGATTGGGGCTTCCACCCCCTTCAACCAACAAACCAATTTCTTACAATCACCTCCGAAATTATTGGACTGATGGTATTGGTTTTTTTGACTCTGAAGTACACCAAAGTGCACTGGGCCCTGCTGGCCAGGCCGCAGTGCATGGGCCCTGACCCCTCAAAATGTATGCACAATTGACTAACACCTAACTTGCATATTTAACCTTTCTCTAAGTCTCCAGTATATGGTACAAAAAAAATCTTTTTGCCAAGTCCAAATCTTCCTTTTTAATATGTATAGGTTGCCCCTTGGGAAGGCCTTAGATCCCCATAAGGCAGGGTGTTGAATAATAAAAAGAAAGACATTTTTGTTTATTTTTTTACATGTCCTGACCGTTAAAATTTGCAACTGTCTTTTTCACTGTAGCAAAACTGGTAGTCCCATTGGCTAACATGTGGTTCAGGCTTTTTCCATTGTATGTGACTTGTAGCACTTGTTGTTACAATGATAAAATATTTGATCCTATTCACCCATCAGTTTCAATCTTTTGTGAACTTCGTCCTGCCATATTTCTGCAGCATCTCGAACTCTCTTCTGTCCAGCCGCAGTTGATGTTAGCTTTTCTTACGGATTAATTTGGTGTATGAGACATTTTTCTTTGTGGAAGAGGCCCTCAAATTTTGTAGTTAGCAACAGTTTGTCAGGAGTAAAAGATCCTCTGCTACCACTTGCTTCGCTCATGTTTACGAATTTGAATCAACAGAAAACAATATTAAAATAAATTACCAAGATGATGGTTAAAATACATCATTATAGCGCTGCCATTTTTTTAAATAACAGATGGGTTGCTCTGAGGAGTTATTTTCTGACTCTATAAGACTACTTGGTCCCCAAAACCTATGTTTTGACACCAAAATGAAGTATATAGGTCTCATGATTCCTGAAATATTACATATTTACTGCAACACAACCACCATTTTTAAAAATGTTGTCCAGAAAAATTCAGCCTGGATCAGCAATGTCTAGCCAAGCTAAATTACTTCTCTAATGATCCAAAAACACAAATCAAGAATAAGAATCTCTGGATAACAATTTTTTACAGAGGTATCTCAGGGGGCCGGGATTAATGGGAGTCATTATGCACAGATAGCACAGAGTGCTCTATGAATCAACCACATAAATAAACAGCTAGCTGTCCAAAACAGTGAAATGTTTGTGTTTTTCGGTGTTAACTCATAACCATAATGTCACCTCAAGCCACTTTAACTAACATTTTTAAGGGAAGAATTAGATTTTATTATCATTTTGGTTAGGTATGGGGTTTGACATTCAACTACTGCCTAGAATGCACCAAGACCTCTGCCCGAGTACCCACTGGGCATGACCTAAGGTCAATCCTGATTCCCTTGCTATCAGTAATTGATAAGCACAACCTGTAGTACTAGGTGCAGGGTTTTGCACACTAAGGCTAATTCTGCTGATCTGAATAATGAGTGTTAAGACCCGAGTCATACTTCCAATATCTGATAGGCACCGATGAAGTTTCTGCCCTCTGATTCAAGGTGCAAGACCCGACATTCAATTTGTTTTCCTGCTCCCAACACAGGACCAGGAAGAAAATAATACATGAAGGGGATTGTGTGAATATGGCCCAAGGACCCTTCAGCTGAAAGGAAACAGAGTGCAACACTGTCAAGTGAGCGGACAGTTTAACTGGAGAACTGCTCTCCCCATTGAGGTACCATCAGATCAAAAACCTCAGTTACCAAGGAGAAACAGTTATCTGGTCAGCAAGAATGATGCATGTACACAAGGACCCTAGTCCTGATAAACACCTCGTCTAAGTAATCACCTCACACAAGAGGTCAAAAGCAACTCATTACTCAAATAGTCGACAAGCTTCTTTTCAGGAGTTGTGTTCTTAAAATATTGACAGAGTCACCTCTCTCAGTAACATCTGTCTCTGACTAATGTAGGATTTGTATTTTTAAAAGATTCATACTCTCCTACACCTTCGGAGAGGCAAATTGATTTGATGCGTGCATTTGAGAAAACGTTGTATCTTTAGTTTGTTGTGAGTGGGTCTGTTCAATAACGTATATTTTTGGTTTTTCTCTTATTCAGCTAACATGTTTCTAATATTGTTTGGGAGATAAGGAGGTTTTCATAAGTTCTGATGAAAGAAATTTTAGTTTGATAGTTACAATTTGAATTAGTACAATAGACGACTAGTTTATAACCAGATATTTTGCCAAACTTAATTGCCTCCTGTTTTATAATATTTGAAGTATGGCTAGTGTGGTACATAGTCGATAGTGATAGATTATGGATAGGAGGTATACATTTTCACAGACATCTGAAATATAGTTCCGTATAAGGCATGCAAAACTCTGTCTAGTAATTCAAGTAATTGTTATAGAAGAAGTACGTTCTTGTTGTATGCAAATTTTTGCTGTATACTGCCTGAATAAGTTTACTGAACTTGAGATTGATATTGAATTTTTTCAATAGTTCCCACAGAAGTTGCCAAGATACCCTATTGAAAGTTTTCACTGCATCCAATAATATTCTATTAAGCAGCTCACGTAAAGCATCTGCCCCATCTTTCAATGCGGTAATAAAGTTGTGTGTGGTAGTGTCTTTGCTTGGAATGAAGTCATATTGTTCCTCAGAAACTAGCCTTGTGATTATGCTATTGATCCTAGTCTAAAGGATTTTGGTGTATATATTAGAATCTGCTTTTAACAGTGATAAAGGATGATATGAGCAACAATTGAGTGGATCTTATTTAACAAAAAAAGTTGTAGTAACTTCATGCCAGGAGGGAGGTGGATATTTGGTCCTATGAATTTCTTTAAGTACTTCTAAAGATAACTGAGAAATATGGTTGGCCACTGTTTTTTATAGTTCAGCAGGAATGTTGTCAGGTCCTACAACCTTGCCAGAAGGCAAGTTTAGGATAGTAGTTGTAACTTCCTGTAGGGTAAACTCTGCATTTAGAATCTTATTACTATTATGATTTAATTTGGGCAAGTGAGCACATTTAAAGCATTTTAAGGTATTCTTGGATAGCAGTGAGGCTGCTATTCAGACCTTCTAGGTGTAAGGGCTAGTAGTACCGCTCAAATATCGCTATAATTTCTATGTGTCAATCTTTAGTTGCTCCCGTCTCATCCCTAATTTGAGTGATTGTGGGAATCTGATTATTGCACCGGCTTATACAGGATAAGATATTTCCTGATTTATTTCCTATTCAAAAGTCTACACTGAAAAGCTCTTTTGTTAGATCTAGCAGTTAGTATTTTTGCAATTCGCCCCATAAGCCCACTATTTGAGAGTATGTCTCCTGAACTTTAGGTGATTGGGAAGTGATCTGAGTTATGTGCAATTTGATTAATCCATCTATTTGCCTCTGGAGTAGCTCTACTACTTGTTTTTCCATTTTCCGAATTTCAGAGGCCAAAAAATATGTTATTCCCATAATAGGCTTTCACTGCATCCCACATTACAGATGGTGAGGCCAAGTCAAGGTTGGTTTGAATAAATTCAGAAATTTCAGTTTGCAAGTATTTGATATAGTTGTCCCATTCTAGTACATATTTAGCAAAGCAGTATTGGTATTGATTGTTATATGTACCTCTACAATCCCATGTAAGCAGGATTGTTGAGTGATCAGAGTGTAGAAGATGTTGGATTTGTGATTTACAGAATGAGGCAATTATAGCACTATTTGGACATTTATCTATCCGAGAAAACTGCCTGTAGGGTTTAGAGTAGAAAGTAAATTCCCCTTGTATTTGGATTAGGACCTCTTGAAACATCCTGTTGATACAGCGCTTCCATCATATTAGTAATACTAACTCAGATTTTTCTCATATGACCCATGTGTGCAGTATTGGTAGTATCAAGTGTTGGATTTAAAATGCAGTTGAAGTTGCATGTGATGATAATGGCTATGTTACAGCCGCTCAATTCCATCATTATGTTTGGGAACTGAGGATTTTCCTGATTAGGAGTGCATGGATTAGCCAGGGTGAAGTGGTGGCTGGTTTGTTTATTAACTATCTCCACCATTGCCCATATGCCTGCGAGGTCTATTTTATGCCTGTTTATGACTATGGCCACCGTAGCCACAGTGTCGGTACAAGCACCCCCGCACCGGCGGTTGCTGCCCTATTACGAGTTTGGCGGTCGGACCCCCAAAGGATCGTTGCAACCACTGGGGATTTGTGATCCCTCTTGGGTGTCAGTGGTGTGAGGCCGCAATATGCTGGCGGTGCAGCTGCGGCACCGCCAAGCATATTACGAGTTTCCCCACATCCATCCTTTTCATGACTGTGAGTCCGTCATGAAAAGGGTGGCAGTGAGGAACAAAGGGGGCCCTACAGGATCCCCTGTTGCCTCAAGGCCTGGAGATGCATGAGGGGCACATGGTGTGCCCCCCCTATGTGCCTGCACCCCTGTTCCTACATGGCATGGGCTTCACATTCTATGCCGTGCAGGAACGGGCTTTGGCACACCCAATGCAGTGCCTTTCTAATAGGCACAGCCGTGGGACCACCAAAGGACCGCCCGCCAGACCAGGAGAAAGCTTCTAATCTGGTGGGCGGCCAGTGGTCGAGTTTGGTGGTGATCATGGAGCAGGGCAAAGGCGTTGCGGCCCACTCCAAGACTGTCAAACTCATATTCAGGCCCTTAGTGTTTAAACTTTGTAACAATTTATTAAATATTATTATAGAAACTCCTCTTTGTCCAGAAGTATGCATAGCACGAGCCGTGAATTCTCGGTATAGTATATCCTTTACAACACTTAGATGTATTATTAATAGTGGCTTGGGATTTATTAAGATGAGTTTCCAGGAGATTTAAAATGTCCGTCTTTTAGTGCCAAGCTTCAGAAAACACTTTTGGTTTTTTCTTTCCCTTCTTAATGCCATTAACATTCCATGACATGATTTTAACCATTTCCCTTCTCTTCAACATAACATTTAAATGTATTGCTCCTGTTTCTATGTTTCATCTCTATATAATTTCCCTCTCTGCTCTCCCTTCTCCCCCTCCAACCCCTCTACCCACACCCTTATACACCCTCTTCACCCACATCCCCTCCCCTGGTCTCCTACTGCACCATGGTACGGCATTGACTGTGGGTAGAAAACCCAAGCCCTGCTTAGATGCCAACCCCAACCTAAAGAAAAGAGAAAAAAGCAAAAATAAGGTGGTAGGAAAGAAACATAGCATTGTTGTTATGTTCCTGATGGTTCATGAGTCCTTAAATCGGCTAATCTCTCTCGTCTAGGAATTTGTAAGCCGTCTGAGGATCAGAAAAGGCTATAAAGGAGCCTCAACAGTTAATTTTAAGTGAGGCTCTAGCTGGAAAGGGATGGATAGGGCTTTAAAGTTCAATATCAGGGCCCTCATTTCTCTTAGTCTAGAGGAGCTTTCCCAGGCAAGGTCTTGAAAAATAGAAAGTGAGCAGCCATTTTTGGTAGTGAATCTCCAATGTTCTTTAGCAATGCTAAGCACTCTTTCTTTCATACTGAATTCTTGGCAATAAACAATTATGGTACTGGCCTTGATCCCTGACTTTGAGGGGCCTGGTGGTGATCTATGCATTCTTACAACAGACAAGGATAAATTTGCTCCCAGCATAGCTTCTGCTTTATTCTCAAGAACATAAAGAGAGTTTAGCTTGGCGCCCAGTCAATGACATTTCCATTTGTGCTCTCTGAACCTTTGACTACTCCAGCAATCCTGTGGTTGGATCTTCGTGATCAATTTTCTACATCTTCACATTTACATGTGAGTTTTATTATTTGAATTCCAAAGGACTCTTGTCTCTCTTTGTACTGTTATCTCTGTTTCCACGAGCACAATTATTTCCTGTGCCTTAGCTTTAGACAAAATGTCTTGGGCATTTCTGGTTCTCGGATTTCTTAATTCAGTTTCCTCTGGGATAGACTCAGCATATTTACTCATATTGTTTAATGAAGATCTCCTAGTAAGTAATTTATGGTAAGTCCCCCTAATAGATGATTCTGGCATTGAAGCTTATTGGGTTATTTTGGAAAGAGATAGTTGACCATCTTCTTCTTCTGCTCTGGTTTCCTGCTCACTTTTGTAGGCACATCAATTAAGTGATTTCTCATAGCATTTCTTTAGTGATTGGGTTGTAAGGTGTCTCTTTTTTCGTTCATTACAGATTTGCCATTTATCGACTTGTGAATTGTCAATTGAGGCTTAGCTAGGTTAGATGCTTGTTTAACTGATCATTATGTGGAAATCAGATCCTCATTTGTTAAAGAATCATTCTGCATATAATTATCTTTTAGGCTGTCTGTGGGCAGAGGTGTTGCAGCTGTTACTGTTGTTGTGTAAGTTGTGTTGTTGTAGGTGGTGATGCTGAACCTTGTAGATATTGGAAAAATACTAGATCTAGGCTTGTGCTTTTTCCAAGACTATCACCTAGTAGGTGGCTTTCATTTGTGGGGTTTTTACACTTCTCTTCCGATTTTGCTGTCTGATTGTTGGGAGTGGTAAGATCTTTGCTATTGTTTTTGGTGCTTAATGTGGTCTCTAGCTGGAGTCAAATTTCTTTTACTAATCCACCAGGTGTAACTTTATGTGTCCTCTCCCTCTGCCATTCCCAAGCCTTTGAGTTTCCATTTTATAGAGCTGGGAAACCCTGCTAATATTGTTTTCAGATTTTACACCAACCATGTCTTTCACAGCAATAGGGAATGACCTCTGTGTTATTACCTGTCCTCCCCCCCAGCCACTGCCTCTACCTTCCACTTTAAATTCTTTGGATGCTCAGTAGCCATATCAATTGTATCAATTTAAAGCTGGATGTGTAGTTTACAGGTTTGAGGCAGTTCACTTTTTAGCACCGTATCATATCACTTGGTTCCAGTGCCGCAACTACCTGCTTCAGCAATTTTAGCTTCTGTAAAGCTTAGAGATACTTTATATTATTTTGTATTAGTAGACGTGTTAATTGTTTCAGCTTAGAGCTGAGTTTGCATCTAGAGGCACTTCAGTTTGCACAGGGACACCAGTACCAATATATAGAAAATGTGAAACAAAACAACTTACTGTGAAGCTGTGGCCGTCTGAAGAATCTGCCGAATTAGCCAGTGGGTTTCTCTTATCCTCTCATCCAACTTGGAGAAGGCTGGGGTGGGGGGGGACTTCATGTGCTGCCATGCGCAGTATAAGCCTGGGAAACTGTGAATCCTGTCGTAAACTGGTAGAAAGGCAAGGAGGCAGTGGTCAGCAAAGAGAATTTACCCACCAAATCCCAGCATATATTATCCTGGCCCTGCCTCCTTGCACACCTCTCTCCCCAGGGCACCAGGATCCTAGAACACCCAGCATGATGAAGCTGAGACCAGCCAACCTGCTGAGCAGAACTGCGGCGCCATGAATGAATGAATGAATGAATATTAGATTTATAAAGCGCTAACTTAGCCCAAGGGCATCAAGGCGCTGACTTCTGGCCTGTAAACACCACTACACCAGCAACAAACCTCTTGTTACTCCATTGTCTTGGAAAAAACCAACCAGAGGCCTGTCACAAACACCAGACAGGAGAAAAGATCAGACAAAAGATCAGCTCATGCCCTAACAGGGCTGTGGTGAATAATGGGAGTAGTCTGAACCAGCTGGGTATTGGACGGGTGATCTCCACCTCGAGAGCTCTGTAAGAGTTCTTTACAGTGTTCTTGCTGCCGGCCCCCATATTGCCCACCTGATTTCCCATAAAACTCAAATTGTTCTTGCTGGTGGAGCCAATTATAATGAATGCAGGGTCTCGCTAGATCAGTATTGCTACACAAAGGGCTACAGAGTGCTCACAAGGCTGACTACATATAAGATCCTATTAAATTCAAAATACCCTCATTATAACAATTGCTTTTAGTAATCATTTCTTTTGCATTTTTTTTATAAAACATATTTCAGATAATACATATACTGTGCATAAGGTAAACACAATGAATTGCAATTAATATGCAGTGCAGTATATTTTTTTCTTCCAATTTTCAATACTGATACAATTAGTTATTTACATCAATTCTTGTTGAAAGACACATGATTTGTCAAGCAAAGGCCTTTAAACTGATAAATATAAAACATACTTAACAAGAAAAGAAAGCTTTGCAAAAAAACATTCCTTGCAGATGTGCTGATTTCATACCCCAAACACACATTCCCACTCACTTCTTTCACACAAGAATATTCATTCACTCATTTATACCATTCCAACCCATCCCAACTACTGCTCACATACACTAGCAATTACAACAGGAAAGGAACTTCGATTTCAGCCGTTGTTGTGTTGTGGGCTGGGATCTTGCTCAAATAAGTCAAAGCCACCTGCACAGATACATGTGTTACATCAAAGGCAAGATATCTAGGTATAACCATTGGACCAACACAAAGGGCCTGATTATGGCTGTGACAGTGCAAAGGATTGCTGTAGCCATGGTGGCGGTACAGGCACCACTGCACTGGAGGTCTGAACCGCCCTATTGCGAGTTGGGGGGTCGGACCCCCATGGGACTGCTGCTACCACAGGTGATCCATGGACCCTGGCGGTCTTGCAGGGGTCTGAGGCCAGCAATATGCTGGCAGTGCCGCTGCAGCACCGCCAAGCATATTACGAGTTTCCTCACCGCCACAGTTTTCATGGCGGTGAACCCGCCATGAAAACTGTGATGGTGAGGAAACTAAGGGTGCCCTACAGCCCCCTCATGCCTCAGGGCCATGGGGTGTATGCAGGTGGGCACATGGTATGCACACCTGTCTGCATGCCTGCCTAGTTCCTGAACAGCATGGTCTTTACAGTCCTTGCCGTGCAATAACTTGCTTTGGTGTTCCCATTGCGGTGCCTTTCTAAGGCTCACCACCTGGGACAGCCAAAGCACCACCCACCAGACCAGGAGAAAACTCCTTATCTGGTGGGCGGTGTCAGCACGGCTTTGACGGTGTGGTAGCGAGGCGCTTGTGTGGCGGCCCCCTGCCACACCCTCAAAGTCGTAATCAGGCCCTAAGTCTTTGCTTAAATAAAACTATTCATCCCTGCAACAACAGATTAAAGATTCATTGATTAGATGGATGCATTTACCGATCTCTTTGATCAGATGTATTAAACTGATTAACATGAATATTTTTCCAAAAGTACTTTATTATTTTCTGGATTGCGGTTTTATGCACCTAACAGATTTCTTAAGCAGCTTGACTCCATCATATCAAATTTCATCTGGAAAGGGAAAATAGTACACAGTCTATGAAAATCTTAGAACTCCCCATCACCAGAGGATGATGGGCTTTCCCAGACTGGCAATTGTGCTTATGGGCGAGCCTTGGCAATTGCATTAAGTTACTATATGATAGCAACCCGGCTAACTGACTATGCATAATATTTAAGAATAATAACTTGTGTAGTGGGGGAACCAAATATGTCAATACCAAAATGTTTTAAGAAAGTATAAGGTACTTGAGCAGGATTTGCTATGACACTAAAACATTCTTGCAGATTACAGATTTACATGCTCATACTCCACTACTCAGTTACCCTGATCTTCCAGAATGCTTTGCATCTCCCCATTTTGAGACATGGTATCAGTCCTGAATTAGCTATCTAGAGGATTATTTTGATAATAATGGACTAAACTTCTTTCTCCGACTTACAAAATGAGTTTTCTTTACATCACAATGAATTTTTGAATACTTGCAGATACAAAGTTTTTTTTTTTTTTTTAACAAATAGCGATTGTAAGGTTACTCTGCCTTTGACTTAAAACCTAATTTTGCTCAGATGATTTTGACCCCAATCAATTGTCTATTTCTGCTCTATATTCTGCTCTATATTCTTGTTCCATGCAATACAAAAATTATGACTTAGAATCATGGGCAAATAAATGGTCTACAGAATTAAGAGAAGTAATAACAAGTGAGTAGCTTAAACACAGTCTTGTACGTTCTTGCAAAATCATTAGTGCAACTAGATGACGTAGCCAAGTGTATCACACTGAGGGGCATATTCTCAAGAACGTGTGATAACCACCGCAAATTTAGCTTAACGCAACTTTGCATATCGCAGTCTATCGCGGGAAAACAACGCCGTGTTAACGTAGTATTCTCAACCTGGCGGCACCATGCGATAGTCCCACGATAACGTGTCAAATGTCCGCATTAAAATCAACGCGACGCTGCAAAAATGCGAAACACTAACGCAAATAAAGTCGCGATGAGGCCAACCGCGATACAAAAATCAGCGATAACCAGTGACAGGCCTGCAATTCCCACGCGTCATGAGGGAAAATGCACAATAAAAGCAGAACAAGAAAAAAAAGCAACAAAAACAAAATAAACTGCGTAGCAACATGGATGCACCCGGAACCAGTGCCCAGGTAAACGTGAACCCCACAAGCCCCACAGACCACCAGCAAGGAACCTCGGGGTCAGGGAAGGCCAAGGAGAAGAGGAAGAGGAAGACGGGGTACAGTCCGCATGACAACCGGATCGTCCTCACGGAGGTGACAGAGCACGAACAACAACTGTCCGTCACCTCCACCGTGTCATTGGCAACACAGACGGAAAAATGGCATTCCATCGTGAATGCAGTCGGAGTGTCGATGAGGCCAAGATGCGCTGGCTCGATGTGAAAAGCCAAACCAAGCAGAAACCCGCTGCCAACAGGAAGGCAGCAACGGCGAATGGAGGTGGGAGTCCAGCGCCACAGGAGGAGCTGGAGCAAATGGCGGCCACAGTCATCAGTGCGGAGACGGTGCAAGGAGTCGGGAGTCCTGATACAGCTCGACATGACCTGACACAACATCAACAGGGTGAGTAACGAACAAGAACTGGGGGATGGGGGGCCGGGCACAATGGCACACATGCACAATGACGTGTAGCACACCGCACACCCACAACGACCCTGGGTCATGTCCCTGATCCCCGTGGCACACTGCAGCACACATACAAACATCAAGTAGGCCCCCGTCCACCATGTGCCCATCAAGTAGGCCCACACATCACCAAGTCTACGACACACACATGCACCCGTGCGAAACACAGCAAAGATGCGTATGTTAGAGCCACACTGACAATGCAAGTGACACCACATGACCAGCAGCATGGCTGGAGTACAATCACCATGACATTGTGCACGCCACAAGACTGAGGTGGCTGAGTGTGGACCACATCCGGAAAGGAGCAGGTCACGCTCTGACACATCCACGTGCACAAACAACCACTGATGTCAACAATACATCTGCAGACAAACAATGCACAAGAGTACAAAAGCCGTCCAAGAGCACAAATGACCCAAGTCGCCAACATCACAGCACCTTAAAAGCACAAAAGTCAAAGGCACACCACCTCCAAGGGATAAGGGGCAGCAAAATCACAGCTGCAGGTGCGACCCTCCCACAATGCAGCACACACACATAGCAATGCCAGCACATCCCCATGGACGACAATGTGGTACACAGTGCAACACTTACACTGCAGAACAGAGGACTCAACTGGGTCCACCTGTGCGTAGAAAATGGCCAATCACATCTGACATAGCAGGGAACTGTGAGATGAAAATGTACGTGTACAACCTCACCTACGTCATGTAGTCCAAATGTCCACTGTCCCGCATCAAATAGTCCGCTCCTCCCAAACAGTCACAATGTACATTGTCATGCAGTCTGTATGTAAACCTGAATAATGCGTAAACATACATGCCAACACAATGTCAACAAGCATCTCCCCTTCACATTGCAGAGGGACAAACAACACCTCCAGCAGAGCAGACCAGACAACTCCACAGTGATTCTGAAGAGGACCTCCACACTTCCGACACCGACGCCCTACAACAGTTCATGGACATCTTCGGGCAATCGACCCCCAGGAGCAGGGCAGCCCAGCTGCATCGAGGATACCCCACCCCCTGCACAGACAACACAGCTGGACGCACGCACCACCACGGCTGGCTCCCAGCAGCACACCGAAGCACACATCGCATTCCAAGGCCAGGTGTCAGACTGCCAGAAGGGGGTGTCCGAACAGGTGCGGGTGGGGTCCCACCTCATGGAAGCTGAACTAGATTACATATGTGGGTCTAAGTCCCATCAGGGACCACCTACACTCCCCAAAGGAGACCCACACTGCGACAGAGACACCCGCATTTGCACATTTCCAGGACTGACCACACCCAGAGCCATGGGATAATCATCCACACCCCCACGCTGGACTGGCGTACGCCCAGCCCAGTCCACTCCTCTTACGTATTGAGTGGGGGACGACAAAGCTACATGTGCAATGTCCCACACTCTGCCTGCGGTGACATGGCTGCGTCCTCTGCACACAGCACAATGTGATGTTGTGGGGCCGTGGCCCAAATGCATACATCATGAGCACACGGACACACTCATAGAGCTCTTGAACTGGCCACGGGCACGTGCGCCCCGACACCTTTATTGGCATGGTCACATGTACAGTGACGCATGTGCTGGATGTGTGTGGAGTGAGTGTCAGCCAGCCCTCAGGGAGTCGTTGGTGCTGGCAACAAATTGAACAGTGATCACAATTGAAGCAGAAACATAAAACACCAGCATAACAGAAACAACTGTGAAGCGTCATGGTGGTAGCCGGAGAGAGTACAGTGTTCACCCAACATGGAAGCAGAATGCTCCTTGATTCGTTGTGCACTGAGTAAGTGGCACCTGAAGGGCTGAGCAGGGTATCAAGCTGATGATGGCACCCACGACAGGTGTGAGCAACTCTGACAGTCTGGCAGTTAGACACTTACGACTCTGGCACCTGTCGTTTGGAGTTGGTCCTGGCGGTGGTGGCGTGTGCATCCTGCGGTGATGCGACGTCCGGGCAGGTCAGGACTCGATTTGATGTGTGAGCCCAGGTAGACCGCAGTTGAGGCTGGAGGCAGCGGACAGCGCAGGGCCACAGAGACATGGCGTTGATGCCCCCCAGGCCATCGGAACAGAGGCCATCCGACATGCCCTCAGGTTGGGGCCATGATTTGAGCTGCACAGAGTTAGATGCCCCGGATGCACTGCGGCCGGCACAGGCACACCACCACGGGACGGTGACTTGCGGTGCAGTGAGATAGTGCCACGCTAGGTGAGCGGGTCCTCGTCGATGTCGAAGGTGAATGCCGCGGAGGTTTGTGGGGACAGTGGAAGGGCTCCTCCAGGGCATGATGCAGAGGGCAGAAGCCGGCCGGAAGCGGCAAATGGAGGAGTGAAATGCTACAGCCTCGTCTTGGCAAAATAGTCAGTATCACCGACACGATGATGAAGACAACCCCCAAGCCATGGACTCAGTCTCCAACAAATCTCAAGAAGTAAGTGTCCATGGATGTCGGGGAACAGACTTAGTGGAACGGAGCTGTAAGGGGATGCAGTCTGCGACGTGGCCAGTACAATGTTATCAGCTCGGCCATAAATGATTCATGACTGAGTTCCCAATGTGTGACCTACTCGACCGCTGTGTGGTCCAGAGGCAGCGGGCAGCGTGGGCCAACTGCTGTTCAGCAAGCTCCTCCTGGAACACTAACACACGGCGTTGAAATGGCATGTGGTGATGACTCGTAATTAACCGAGGCAGTAGCGACAGAGCTGAGCGGGTGTTTAGCCAGCGACGATGTCGTGTCCTGCCTGGTACGGACTGGATTGGATTTGTGTGAGGCCTGCATGCCCGCAGTGTAGTCCGAAGGCGTAGTCTTCAAGGGCCTACAGACACGTGTGGCTGGAATGCCATGCACATACTTTGTGTCAGCACATCAAAGGAGTATAGTGAGTTAAACTCTGCATTTGCGTGTGTACTCAGCCATTGCCAAATCAAGACTCAGTCCCAAATGTGTGACCTACTTGACCGCAGTGTAGGCCTGGGGCAGCGGTCAGTAGGGGCACACATCCACGTGTCATTAGCCCGCGATGCACAGAGTTAGTGACCCCAGGGCAGTTGTCGGCAGTGTCCGGACACCTCCGTGAAGATGGTCCTTTTCTCCTCCGGACTGAACCGCGTCTTCCTCTTACTCGTCTCCTTGCGTACAATGATATGGACTCCGCCATGCAGATATCACGACTCAGTTCCACATGTGTGACCTACTTGAGCGTAGTGTAGGCCGGAGGCAGCGGTGGAGTACGTAAACGGAAAAGGGGTAAAGTGGGCCTGTGTCGCGGGGGCCTTGATAGTGTGAGGAGGCTGGCAAGGACGCGGGGTTCGGGCTTGGAGTTTGCGCCGGCACGTGGTGGGCCCTCTTCGACACACGCCGGTGTCGGCAGGTGAGCTGTGAGGCCTGGATACGCAGGAGCGGACATGACAGGTTGGGAGTCCAGCGGCCCGTGGTGCAGCAGGCGCATAGGTTTGCAGGCCACAGCGCTCACGGCGAGGGCGTCGGCCTCGTGGCAGGGTAGGAGGCGCCGCACTGGCAGGCACGGTTGCCATTCCGGAAGAGGACCACGCCCAGGGCTATGTGCTTTTTATTCACACCCCTATGCTGGCCTTGCGTACGCCGGGCCAGGCCACTCCGCACACGCTTGCAGGGGGGGACGTCACAAGCTACATTTCCGCGTTCATCCCCATTGGCTGTGGTGACATGGTTGCGTCCACTGTCCACTACACTCCACACATCAGCAGTGCATGTGGGCATGGATATGTCTGTGGTCTGCATACTGCAATCTGTCCAGGACATCTCCGCCACAGTTGGCATTGTGTACATTCTCATTCATGGGTCACTTGCCTCCTTCGCACATACCTGGTTCCCACCTCTCCCCACATTCCGCTATTGTGTGGCTGCGGTGCCATGCCGTTGATGGTTCATGTACATGGCTGAGCAAGGTTGCCACAATAAGTTGTGCTGACGTGTCTGGCATGTTGTCTGGCATGTTGTATGTGATTTTGTGACGTGCGCATTACCAGTGTTGTGAGTTGCATGATTGTGGAGTTGAGGTGTGTGGTGTGTTCATTTGGTACTTACCTACATGCAGTGCATTTCCATCGGTGCCATCCTGGTAACGCTGGTTGATGATGGACTGTCGGGGGATGATGGAATCATGCACACTGCCTGGGTAGTTGGCTGCAACATTGGTGTAGGGTCCCCGCTGGTCCACTATTGCCTGCACATTGATGGGATGCGTGTGCTTTCTGTTGCGGTAATTGTGCGTTTTTTCGGTAGGGGGCACAAGTTGGACATGTGTGCAGTAGATTGCCCCCAACAGGTGCGGGACTCCTGCTATGGCGTGTAGTCCTTGCTTGGTCTCCAGCTGTTCCTGCACATTGTGGGGGACGTTTAGGTACTCGGGTACCTGGCTGATGATGGTATCCAGGACAGGTGGGGGGAACTTGGATGGGGCTGGCTGTGTGTCTCCTCCGACTCTGGCGGATGTTGTTTGGGGGGTACGGTAGGCCAACATGTGCAGCACAGCCAGCAGCTTTGTCTGTGGAGGGATGTTGGTTGTCCGCTGTGTTGGTACCGTCAGCCTGTGGGCAATGATGATCCGGATGCGGTGGATGGTTGTCCTTTTGAGCCTGTAGTGGGCATTGACATTGTCTGGTGTTAGGTCTGTGGGGCTGGTGCGTTTCCTGAAGGTCCGCTGTCTTTGTCTGCGCTGCCTCTGTGGTGGTCCGGGGGGGGCGGGGGGGTGCTGGGGTCCTGGGGGTGGTGACAGAGGGTGTTGTTGCCCTCTCGGGGCTCCGGGATGCATGGTGAGTAGCTCCATGGCATCTGTTGTTCTTCATGTGTGGCTGTGGACTGGTCTCCCTTTGATGGTGCAGGTTGTCGTCCGACTTTACACCCGGTCAGAGCAGGTGTTAGATTCCTGCTGCTAAGGCGCCTTATCGCCTGTTTTGTGGTCTTATCGCTGATCGGGCTGGTCGTTGAGAATGTTGAGGTGTGATGTTGTCGGGGATTTTTGCTCGGGAACGCCTACTCTTTTTTTTTTTTTTTTTTTTTTTTATTAACTTTTTCAGTTTACATTATAGTCACAGTTCGCATTTATACATTTAGACACAATATAAGCAGGCACTGTTACATTTCTATTGTTCCATTATGTCGCATCAGCATGTGTAATTACTTGCTATACATTCTGTCCAGGTAGCTTTTCACAGGTAGTCTGTCCACTCAAGGAAGTACATAATATGGTGAGTTCCTCTGGTACCATTCTTTCACAGCGGGCAAATTTTCTAACATGCACATTTTATCTATTACCTGTTGATCTGGGAATGCCAGGTTGAAACATCAATTCGCGGTGGAATGCATTTAGAGCGATGTTAGTCTTTACCTGATGTGTGTGCAGTTGTCCTGCAGTAAGGCCTCAGCACTATGAGGTGTCGCCGTCTCAGGGTCAGTGTCTAGAGTGTCCTGTGATTGGGCAATGAGGTAGCTGGTAAGGGGTCCCCATATGTCCCTAGGCTGTGAAGTGTGTGGAAAGCAGCTCTGCATATGTAATCATTTGCTCCTGACAATATACCAGGTCATTTAGCCATTCCTTAAATTTGGGTGCCCGTCCTCTGCCCCATCGGCATGCCACCCGTCTTTTCGCCATCAAAAGTGCAACCGCAGTAAATCGTCTGTGCAATGCAGGGAGCAATTTGGTATAACCCAACAGAGCCAGCAGCGGTGTGCGGTCAAGGTTAGGCGCTGTCATTAACTCTAGAGCGTCAAATACTTGCCCCCAGTATTCGTGCACCATCGAGCATTCCCACGCCAAGTGTAGGAAGTCGGCCCCTGGGGCCTTGCATCTGTCGCATCTGTCGGAATCCTTAAGTTTATATTTGTGCATCTAACTGGGGTGTAATATAGCCTGTGAAGGAATTTAAAATGAATTATGCGTAGCCTGCTGCTAGCAGACATACTCTCAGTTTGTGTACAGCAGTAGCCCCACTGGTCATCCGTCAATTCATGGCCTAGTTCCAAGTTCCATTGCGCCCGTGACCTGGTCGGTGGCATTTCTCTTAGTGTGTGTACTGTGTGGTAGATAATGGAACTATATGTCCCGGAGACGTGGCGCTTAACATCCTCTGCAGGGGTGCAGAGTCTGGGGCTCCCTGGGAAATTCCGGGGTAATAGAACGCATACCCTGTCGCAGTCGTATGTATAAGAAAACCTCCAGTGGGGTTGGCTGAAGCCCATGAAACATCTGCTCAGATGTGCGAAAGGTGCCCGTTATGATAAAGGTCCCCCCACGTAGTGAGCTTGGCCCGTTCCCTAAGTTTGTGGAATGCCGTTTCCTGAAGAAGGGGCATGCTGGGGTGATAGAGTGAGCGGGAGCAGTGGTGAATAGAGCATTGGGCTTTGTAGCAAGTGTGCTATACGCTGCCATGCGTATGTTGTACACGTTATGGTAGTTGGGTTTTTGTCTCTGGGGGAAGGTGTGGCGCACAACATGCCATCTATAGGTATGGGGTCGGCCAACCAATGTTCAGCTGCTACTTACGGCATATATCTCGGAGGATGGACCCAATAGTAGGCATAGTGAGCCTGTGCACTCCAGTAGTATAGTTCAAAGTTCGGGATGTCGAAGCCTCCCTCTGAGTACGGCCGGGTAAGTATGTTCCATTGCAATCTCGGTTGTTTGCCCCCACACCAGTCTGATCATTTCGGATCTGAGTGTTTTGAAGAAATACCCGCCTGGGTGATAAGGAATGTTTAAAAAGAGGTATAGCAGTTGTGGAAGTATCACCATTTTAATTAACGATGCCCTTCCCGCCAGTGATATTGGCAATGAGATCCATCTAGTTACACATCCAGTTATGCGATTCAGGGCGGTGCCATAATTTAGGCGCATCATCTCCTCCCTATCCCTAGTGATGTGAATACCTAGATATCACAGGTCAGAGTCACACCACTCCAGTGGATAATCCAGGGGGAAGCGCGCCGTTGCCTCTGTTAGGGGGAGGACGTGGGATTTCCCCCAGTTCATTTGTATTCCAGACAGCCTGCCAAACACTAGAAACTCCCTAAGAACAGAGTTCAAATTGTGCTGCGGGTCTTTAATATATAGGGTGATATCGTCCGCGTGAGAGATACCAGAATCCGGCGCTGGTAGCAGCGTAGTGCTTTGTCTTGGTGATGTTGTCTTAGTTTGGCCGCCAGGGGCTTCCAGTCGCTAACGCGAATAGTAGGGGGATAGTGGACACCCTTGTCTGGTGCCCCTTGTGATCGAAAGCCTGAGATAGGTGACCATTCACCAGGACCTTGGCAGTCGGTAGTTGGTACAACAGCTGGATCCAGGATAAAAAAAGTGGGGGAAGCCCATGCGGCGCATTACCCCAAAAATATAGTCCCATTCAACCGAGTCGAATGCCTTAGTGGCATCCAGAAATATTGCCGCAAAGGTAGTTCCGGTGCCACATTATTTAGTATAGTGAAAGAGTACGTAAATTATGTGACGTAGCCCTACCGGGCACAAATCCCGCTAGTCCCGGCAAGACCAGTTTTTCCATCAGTAGGCTTAGTCGGTTCGCTATTAATTTGGCCAAAATTTTGTGTGTCGCAGTTGAGCAGGGATAGTGGTCTATAGGAGTCACAATGCAGGGGTGGTTTCCCAGGCTTGAGTAGCGACATGATGAGGGCTTCCCTCATGGATGGTGGGAGTCTGCCCGCCTCTAATGATTCCTCATACAACTCTTTCAAAATGGGGGCCATCTGGTCTATGTACCGTTTGTAGAATTCTATGGGAATGCCATCCATGCCAGTAGCTTTACCCGATTGGATGTGCATGATGGCCTCACGTACTTCGTCAAGCTCGAAGGGAGCTGCATAAGAACTCCCTTTGTGCATCTCCTAGCCACCCCAATGCTACATCCCCCAGGTAGTTGTCAAGATCCAAGTGTCCCACCCTACTGGATGTGTATAACTGTGAGTAGTGGGCAGTGAAGGCATTTAGTATGTCGGCAGTGTCCCGATATATCACTTCCCCTGGTCCTGCCAATTCCAAAATATAATTGGAGAAGCGTGGTTTCCGAATAGTTTCTGCCAGTATTTTTCCAGGTCGTTCCCCTTCACCATAGCGGCGAGCCACCCAGTATTTGCCCCTCAGTCGTGCTTCGCGAGTAGCTGTCTCTGTGTATTCTGTTAATTTCTCTCTAATTTTTAATTGTTTAGCATGGTCTGGCCCCGCCAACAGTTGCCCCTCGAGAGTTTTAAGCTCTAGTTCTAGTTTCCGCAGTGTGTTTATGATGTCTCGAATCACTCCCGAGCTTTTTGATATGCAGTAACCGCGGATTGTAACCTTAAACGCTTCCCAAACGATCTCCACAGACTCCACTGAACCCCTGTTCCTAAGGAAAAAATCTTTGATTTCCTCCCCTAGCTCAGTCCGAAAGACCGTGTCTAGTAACGCGGAGGGCTGCAACTTCCATGCAATACGGGGTGGGCTATAACCTTGTGGGGTTAACGTGAGTTGTACTGGGGCATGGTCTGAGTATGTCCTTGCCAAATGCGTGGTTGCGAATATAGCCGGTCCCAGCCCCCGTGACAGTAGCCAGTAATCTAATCTTGCCCACGAGGCAGCGTGTGCGGTGAAATGTGTACCTTCTTTTGTATGTTGGTGCATATGTCGCCAGGCGTCAATCAGTTGATTAGCTTCAATTATGTCTTGCAGGGTTGCGCGCGATTTATTATAGTGGTGCGCGGCAGGATTCGATCTATCAACAGCAGGGTCATATGTGACGTTGAAGTCCCCCCACACTATATGTCTGGACCCTATTTCGGCTATCTTCCCCCACAGTGTGGCATAAAAATCAGGAGTGTCAATATTTGGGCCGTAACAGCAAGCAAATGTAACTGACTCTGCACCTAATCTGCCCCAAACCAAACAGTATCTACCCTGCGAATCCCAGGCAGCGCCTGCTAGGGCAAAGGGAGTGTGCTTTTTGATGAGTATCGCTGTACCCCTGCTATAGGAGGAGTAAGAAGAGAATATTCTGTGTTCCGCCCATCTGTGTGCGAAATTATGGGTGCGCTTAGGGTCAATGTGTGTTTCTTGTAGCATAGCTACATTAATCTGATGTCGATCTAAGTACGCCAGAATTTGGCACCGCTTTCGAGGGTCGCCCAACCCTCTAACATTCCAAGTGAGTAGCTGTAATTTCGCCTGTGCATTCGGATCAGCCATTACTCCATGTGCTTCGCTGTACCTGGCCTTGGGGCCGCAAAACATCGATGCTGACAGACATGTAACTATCTCTCTGTCCAGTTTTATGTGCCATTCGAATAGTGGTGACCATATTTAATACCCCCTCCTTTCCTCCCCCCACCCACTGAAACATCCCAATTATGCCAGTAACTTTATACCCACCCCCCACCCTTGCACTTAAAAACAGTAAACTCATGCTGCCCAGAACCTGCAGCGAAGTTCGATTGGGGGAATACCCGTATGGGGGAAACCCCTAGGTGTATGCACGATAACCCCTCACCCTTTGAGCACCGAGGTGGTGTTACAAACAATCTCGGGCGGGCTGGGGATGCTCGACTTACATGTGTCTCTCGTACTAATAATCGAACCGGGGATTAGGGGATCAAATTGGGGTCTAGTTGCTGATGTCACTTATCTGCCTTGTATCGTACTCTGTCCAGTTCGTTACTGCATGCTTGTTGAGCTTCTTCCTGAAGGTGTTGTGGTCGGCTGGTTCCCAGTTCAGTGTGTCATTTCTTTGTGCTTTCAGTGCAGCTCGCTCCTGGCGGGGGGGACAGTGATCTCGCATGCGGGTCGTGTTGGTCCATCGATGCGTTGTTCCGCTTGAGTCGTTTCAGGAATTCATCGACTTGTTGAGGTCTGGTGAAAAAAGACTGTTTCCCCTGATGAGTGATTCTGAGGCGCGCCGGATATAGCAGTGCATAGTCTATCTGGGCCTGTCTCAGTTTCTGCTTAGCTGGCAGGAATTTTCGTCGTTCCTCCTGTACTGTCGTGGTAAAGTCGGGATATATGGAGAACGTGACGCCATCGAAGCAGAGTTGACGGTGTTCTCGGGCTTTTTTAAGTGCTGTGTCCCGATCCCTATAATTCAGCAGGCATGCGATGATTGGTCGTGGCGCGCTGCCTGGCGGCGGGCGGGGGCCCAGTGAGCGATGCGCCCTTTCAATTATGAATTGCGGCGAGAATGCCTCTGCTCCGAAGGTTCCCACCAGTATTTTCTCAATGTATTCTTCCATTCTGCCAGTGTTGGTGCTTTCCGGAACCCCAAGTACGCGTATATTATTACGCCGACTGCGTGCTTCAAGATCTTCGCTTTTGGCGGCTATTATTTTTAAGAGTTTGTCCATCTGCGCCATGCCCTCCCTGAGTTTGAGCTGTCACGTCTTCTGCGTCAGAGACGCGCCTTTCGACCTCCGTGATCCGGTCTTCATGTTTGTCCAACTTGTGGACTATAGCATCCATTCTTGTCGTCATGGCATCCATCTTGTCTGCTATTGCGGTGATGCCTTGTCTGACCTCCTGAAGAATGGTTTTCATATCCTCATTAGTCTTGTTAGGGGATGCTTGTCCCGGGGTGGATATGGTCTCTATTCCTGCCATATTGTGCGCTTCTTGTTGCATCCGGGTATTTCTTTTGGCATCAAAGTTCAGCCGTGGCTGTCTGGCGTCTGGCTTCCCCATAAGCGCGCTCGCCGTATCGTATGCGCAAGCTTTATTGTTCTCTCCTGCTATTGATATTATGTGCTGCGATGGTGCCAGGCGTTATAGCAGGATTAAGCGGTTTCCTTTGTTGTCTGTAGCCCTGTGGGTCTTAGTTGGGTATGGCTGCAATGCTCGCAGTGTAGTGGCCCAGGCCAGTTTGCACACTACATGCGCTCCGCAGCGATGTGACTGCGCTTTTCCGGGTATGCGTGCCTATGTGCGTTATCGTGCCTCGTGTTTTCCAGGTATTGCGCGGTTTAATCTGACCACTGCGACCGTGGTGGAAGGCGCGTGAGTGTTCCGGCACCTTTTTCCATTAACTGCTTCTTATCAGTGGTGTCACGCGATCGGCTGCGGCAGTGTGTCAGCGGCCTGCCATGCACAACTGATTGTCCTTCAATAGCACAGCAATAGCACGGCTTTGCGCTTCCTAATATCCGCCCTCTATCTCATTATTCCCACCATAGGCGCTCACCTCCTCACAGTTCCGATCGCAAGCGAGCTCTGCTCTGGATAGTGCGTATGGTCCGTGTCGCTTTCACTTTAGTCGGCTCCCAGTTGCTTCTCCGCCCTCAGTATATGCTGATTCCCTGGCGCAGCGGCGACCGCTCGCTCCGGTCGGTATCTACTCTCCCACGGACCTCCTCAATGGTTGCCTCAATGCACCCAGCTCGCGCCGATGCGGCAGACGGATACGGGTGAGTGCTTCAGTTTTCCGTCCCTATGTGTTATCGCTGCATTCCACAGGGTAGGCGCAGCGGTAGCCTCACCTCCGTTCTCCACCACGCTCTGCCTCGGTTGTTTCGTAGTGGGGCCTGCACACCTCGTGGGCGCCTCGATCTCGTGTATTTCCCAGCGCCGATCTGCACTTCCCAGTGTCCCCAGCCGAGTCGTCGGTCAATTCTCAAGCGTGGCTCCACAGCACTTCCGAATCTTCCTGCTGCCCCAATTTTCCCCTCAAGGATACCTTATTCTTTCCGCATTATATGGTGATTGTTTTTTCCGTTAGCTTATATTTATAAGAGGATAAAGGAACGGATTTATGAGCCGAGCTGCAGGAGCCTCACATCAGTGCGGCCATCTTGCTCGTGCGCCACCTAGCGCCCAGGAACGCCTACTCTGCATCTCATTAGCGATAGTTGTGGGGGTCATCTGTGGCGATGTTTTTGCGGCTGCTATCGCGGGTAAAATGGTGTTATGGGCTGTTAACACCAGCTTGTGAATGATGCGATAAATTTATCGCCACTTTGGCTGCGATAAAGTGCCGCTAACTAGGCGATGTGTCCTTGAGAATATGCCCCTTTGTTTGACTTTTATGTTATTCCACTTAAACTTAGCAAGTGGTATAAATAACCCTACTATTATTTATGATGCTCAACTGAGGCTGTAAATAATATAAATATGTTTAACTGTCCCAGGCTAAATGGATATGGGATTTCAATAAGGTGTGGAATTAAAGTTGCAACTCTCAACGTTCACTCTCGCTCCTAAGATGATTCTACGAGGAGTAAGACAGAGGCTGGGTTTTTATGCAATACCTATCACTAGGCTGATCATTGCAAATTTTTTTTAAATCTGAGCATGCACCTAACTAAATTACATTGTGTGTATTTCAGACCACCGTTGTTGTGGGAACAGCACAGCATGTCAGTACATTATGAACACCAAAATGTTAATGCATGACAAAGTAGGAATTAAAACATTTTTGGAATTGTAATACACATAATGTAACTGATTGCATTTGGTGTCCCTGCTATTGTATTTATATAGAACAAACAACCCAACAAGTAAAGGATAGGATTGGGCAACACCAAAGCAGGATAAAATGTAAGGTTTTGAATGCACCATTAGGGGCACACTTCACCAAGAAGAACTATTCTGTGGATGACATAGGGGCATATTAACAAGGGCCTTATCTCCGCTTTTTTGGCTTTAAAAGCCAAAAAAGCGGAGATAATATTATCGCCCTATCTACAAGGGGATGCTAACATGCATTAGCGCATGCTAGCACCCGTTTTCCCGACGCCTCGCTTTGCATCTCTAATGAGATGCAAAGTGGGCATCACTGGGCAGTACAACCTGTAAAATATCGCTGATGTGCACATCGCGATATTTACAAGACGGCCCACGCATTTTAGCAGACGTTAGTTTTGGGCGAAAACCGCTGTTTTCGCCAAAAACTAACATCTGCTAAAATCCTGACTCATGTATGTTTAACATGGGGGGTGGATTCTTGTGTTACGACCACAGGGTCGTATCATCAAGCATATCGCCGTTTTGCGGGGAACATCGCTGGAAAACCAGCGATGTTCCCTGCAAAACGGCGATTTCCCCGCTATCGCTGGAATTTACATCGCCCTGGAGAAATGCGTTGTTAATAACGCGCTAACAGGGCGATGAATTCCAGCGATAGACGGCGATAAATACAAAAGCGCTAAGTGCGCTTTGCGTTATTTATCGCCGTCCGTTGCTGATATGCCCCTTAGTTCGGCAAGTGATAGAGGTTGCCCAGCCACCAAATAGGGGTGGAGATCTGCCATACATACTCAAGAAAGAATGGAATGCAGATGGACAGAACACTGCAATTCAATTTCGAAAGGCTTTGTTACAGGACTAAATGATTAATATTGCAGAATGGTTGATTGTATCTTGTTCTCGGAGTCAGTCGGTCCCTGCTGGCCTTTCCTTGCATCAAATACAATTTATTATACATGCATATAAATGGTGTGTCATCTAATGTGCCTGAATGTGTATTTTGTTTCCAATAATGGATGTGATGAAGCAGGTAATCTGCGGAATCCCTTAACTGACATATAAAACCGATCATGACACATTTGAGAGAAAAATGACAAACATGCACCAACTGTGTTAACTATACGTTGAGGAATCATGAGAAACAAATTATGAAAGGACTTAGTTACTGAATCGTAAAAGCATGCAGATAAAATCGTAGGATAGTTGTAAACATATACATTAAGTAATATGGGTTCATAGTTTAAAATGTTCCAGTATGCTAATTCAATGCGTATCAATCAAAAGGTAAACGAGAGATACTTAGGCATTATAAGATTTCGAACCATTATTATCAAAATAATGATATGTGTGAAGAATTTAATGAAATCTAACATGTTTTAGAGACTTATGTGTGATATTGAAAGGTCTCATTCTAAAACCCCATAATTTGCATATGTGAAATTGTGCACCAAGTGAGAAAGGAGAAAAGGGGGCTGCACACATATACTAAAACCAAATGCTCGGAAACGCTAAGGGAATGATCTTCATGCATGTACTTATATGATTTACCAGAAACAATATTAATAATTTATGCTTTGAAATAATTTTATACGTTAGTACTTTGAAAATGCAGTAATATGTCATAGTTACATGTGCTATTTACAGTGAAACTAAAATGCTATCATGAGTTCAAATAAGTTAAAAGAAAATATATAAGGTCCCAACATATTCTAAATAAAATGTGTATTTCCATTATTTTATATTACATTTTTAATGAACCAAATTCATTTTAGGCCTGCATTTTCCTCTTTTGCATGATTCTGTTCTCATTAAAAGCTTCGTAAACTTGCAATGTGAAAAGAAACTATGGGGCGTATGCACAAGCCCCTATCGCCATCACAACGTCACTTTCAGTGGCTTAAAGCTGGCTTGTAAATAAGGCCCCCTTTCACGCTATGCTTAGTGTGAAAGGGGTTGGCAGTGGGTGTTGCGGTGGGCGTTCCACCGCAACACCCATTGATTTTGACACTCCCCCTTATTTACAAGGGTAGCGTAAATAGGAGGCAGTGCCAAAATTAAGACCAGGAAAAACCTGATCTTAAGTTGGCAAAACAAGGAGAAATGCTTTATTTCTCCTCGTTTTTGTTTTTTCCATGTGTGCTGCCTTGTGCAGCACACATGGAAAAAGCAAAACGCCTTAGATTGTTTATGTGTAGGAAGGTGACCCTTCCTGCACATAAACAATCTTTAAAAATGACATTTTGTAACTTCCATGTGTGCCGCATTAAGTAGCACACACAGAAGTGACAAAATGGCATTTCAGGATTATTTATGTGCAGGGAGGGACACCTTCCTACACATAAACAATCCTCTCCTGCACGCAGACACCCTTGCTCTATGGGGCAAGGGTGCCTGCGTCTGCGCTACACTGCTAAGTGTAGCTCCAGCACAGGGGGAAACGCAAGGCTGCACCATATTGTTGTAAATATGATGCAGCCTTGCGTTTCTGAAGTGGCGGAGTGAGATGTTAAGCCATGACGGCTAACGCCTCACTCCGCCACTTCCTTGTGCATATGCCCCTATGTCTCATAATGAGAGTTTCATTCACATACTAGGACTGTTCACAACAATTTTGTTACTTTGGGAACATCTGCCATGAGAAACTGTCCTCTTGAACTCACTCATGTGCCTTTGCAAAAGGTTCATTGTTTTTTTTTGTGTGTTGTTTTTTAAATGTTTTTATTGTTTTTTGACAAATGAAACATACAATTGAAAAAAGGAATCATTAATGCACGATAAGGGCTCAATAGTGGGCAGCAAGACGTAATGGTGGGCAGACGATGTTGCAGCAGATTCTCCAATAAGGAACACATGGTTAAACCAACATCACATATATACAGATACATGGGTCATTTCCAATACAATCACATTTGTCAAGAGTGGGCTATTTATCACAGTTATTAATGTCTGGTCTCTGTCCTGCCCTGTGAGAGGCCCACACCCCCCTCTTCCATGTCTAGATCTAAGCCATAATACTCTATCCATGGCGTCCAAATTTTTCGGAATTTACGAGGGCACCCTCTCGCCTTGTAGATCACCTTCTCTGTGACCATGTATAGATAGATAGATAGTTTATTTCGACCAATCATACGATCATTACAACAGCATACAAAACATACATTTAAATACAAAACTTTAAAAGACAATCAGATAATAATTACTACATCCATTTTAAACCCCCACCTCAGATAAAAAGTTTAAAAATAGCATCAAAAGGACATATATGGGGATTAAAAAAGTCAGTTGTCTAAGGACATCACCACATTAAGTTCATTTCAGGGCCTTATAGATCCATATTGGACCTCCACTCTGTGAGCGTAGGAAGTTGTTGAGCCCCCCAACACTTAGCTATATCTCTCTTGGCTACTACTAACCCTAGGTTAGCCAGCATGAGTTTATGTCGCGGCAGATCGATATCTGTGGGGATGCCTAGTAAGAGAAACTTTGCAGCTAGCCCAAGCTGAGCTCCAAGGATATCATTCAATTCCTTCACTATCCTGTGCCAGTAGGTTTGAATGTGTCTGCACTCCCAGAGGGTGTGTATATACGTACCACGCTCCGTGTGGCATCTAAGGCAATCTGGGTTATCAGCCCTCCCCAAAGAGTGTAAGCGTGCCCTGTCAAAATAGGTTTTTGGTAGGATCTTGTATTGTATGAGGCGCAGTCTCAATCTAATCGCTACTTCACACGGGTGCATAAGGGCAGCTTCCCAATCACTATCTTCTAGTGGGCCGGTGGTAAGTTCCCATTTGGCTCGGAGCGGGCCAAGGTTGTCGGGTATATTGTTGATTTGTGTCTTATATGTCAAGGATATGGCTTGGGTCGGGATCTCCTCTTGTAGGAGCCTACCTTCTAACGGGGCATATTCCGGCAGTGTCTCAGCGTGCAACCCCTCAGCGTGCCAGGCGTGTTTAAGTCTAAGGTAGGCATAAGCTTGGGAATCATGAAGTTGGTATTTAGACTGAAGCGAGGCAAACGAGGCTAGAGAGCCCATCTCCAGCAGGTCTCCTATCTTGGAGATACCTATGAGGTCCCATTTCTTAAAGCCCCTCAGTTTTTTGATCTCGGGCAGTCTAGCACCCTCCCACAGAGGTGTTTCCCGCGTAGGCTTCCCCTCCCATTTCATCTGCTTTTCCGCACTCTTCCAGGCCGCCAGCACTCGTTGGGTGGCCGGTAGGAGACGCGCACCACCTGCTCCCCCATATATGTAGTGTAATTGAGTGCAGTTTCGGAATTGCAGTCTTTCCAGCCTATAGGTAGGATGATCTATAAGATGGGCTGCTCTATGGTATGCTCTAATATCCGGCAAGGCCAAACCCCCATTGTATGGATTGCGTTGTAACGTTTGCAGCACTATTCGTGGATGGGCTCCGTCCCACAGAAGGAGACGTAGTTCACTGTTAATGGCAGTGAAAATAGTGTCTGGAAGTGTGTAATAGGTATTTTGTAAAATGTAAAGGAGCTGGGGGAGCGTTACCATCTTATACATGGCGGCCCTCCCCATGATGGTCAGAGGGAGTTTCCTCCACCTCTTCACATCTTCCTGAAAGTTCAGAAGAACTCGTCTAATATTATGGTCCAATCTAGCTACGGGGTCAATGGTGATATAGAGTCCCAAGTAGGTGATCCCCTCCGTAGAAAACTGCAAACAACTCGGGTAGGTTTGAGGCTCCACCGGCCTGCTCAGTGGGTATAGGGTGGACTTATTCCAGTTAATCTTATAGCCCGCGTGGCTGCCATATTCTTCAAATATCTGCAATATTAGGGGGAGTGTCTCAACCGGGTGCGTGACATAGAGCAAAATGTCATCTGCATATAGTGATATGCGTTCCTTGTCCAAAAGACGGGACTCGTCTACGAAGCCACCAAGGTCTTGGCGGGTTCTAACCACACAGGCCAATGGTTCCAGGATGAGGGCAAACAATAGGGGAGACAGGGGGCATCCCTGTCTAGTGCCGCGTTGGATCGGCCAACTCGCAGAAACAACCCCATTGACTCAGACTCTAGCCTCAGGTGTGTTATATAACAGTGCCAACCACTCTCGGAACACCGGGCCAAAGCCCAGCTTTTCCAGGGTGCACCTCATGAAGGGCCAATGAATCGTGTCAAACGCTTTCTCTGCGTCAAGCGAAAGGAGCAGATGGGGGCTATCTCAACTCTGTACCATGTCCATCCAGTTAGCTAGACGGCGTAAATTAAAATGCGTGGCACGCTTCGGCATAAAGCCTGACTGATCCCTATGTATCAGGGGGGTAATAACTGTCAGGAGACGCATAGCAAGTATTGTGGCCAGAATCTTCGTCTCGATGTTGTGCAGGGATATAGGGCGATATGACCCACAATCATTTGGGGGTTTCCCCGCCTTAGGAATGACCACCACCGTGGCTACACGGAGGTCCTGTGGCAAAATCCCTTGTTCCTTTGACGCCTTGAACATCTTAAGCAGGTGTGGTGCCAGCAATGTGCTATTTAGTTAAAAAAATTCACTCGGAAGACCGTTAGGACCCGGGGTTTTGCCCGCTTTCTGCCGGCCAATGGCCTCGGTCACTTCTTCTAACGTCAAATCCCCCTCTAGACTGTCTCTCTCCTCTTGTGAGAGTGAAGGTAGATCAATTGCATTTAAGTATTGGTGTATTTGTGGCTCCTCCGTCTGGGGTTTGGCTGCGTATAGTGCTGTATAGTATCTTGCAAAGGCCCCCGCTATAGCTTTGGGTGTGGTATGTGTGATAGTGCTTTCTGTAATAGACATTACCCATCGTGTCTCTAGTTCCTTCCTTCCTAACCATGCAAGTCATTTCCCTGCTCTATCCCCTGTTTCATAAAGCTGATGTTGGGTTGCTAATTGTTGTACCCTCACCTCGTTGGTCGCAAGCGCTAGATAGTCTCTTTTAGTTATTTCAATTTGGCGAAGGGTATGGTCGGTTAGCGTGGTAGGGTCGCTTCCCTCTAGGCTTAAGAGCTTGTGTTCTAAATCTTCAATCTCCTGGGCTTCGCGTTTCTTTTTGTGGGCAATTATATTTTGCGCTCTATCGCGGAGTACCGTCTTGTATGCCTCCCACAAAGTGACCGCCGATTGTACCGAGCCTTCATTCTCACGAAAATAAAGTTCAGAGTCCACCCGAAGCTCCTTAGTAACCGTCTCGTCCTGCAATGCCCATGAGTTCAATCGCCACTGCGCTACTTGGTGACCCCCCCTTCCACCCACCTTCATTAGGAGAGACGAGTGATCAGAGATGCCCCTAGCTAGGTATTCTATGGTGTCCACCTGTCGGACCTCTTCTGCTGGGGGAGGAGGTAGTCCAACCGTAAGAACACTCTGTGGGCCCCCGAAAAGTAAGAGTACGCTTGTATATGTGGGTGGTGTCGCCGCCACAGGTCAGTCAGTCCCAGGGTGTCTAAGAATCGAGCCAACATTGTAGGCCCGTGGGATCCAGGTCGGATTTGGGTGTGGTCCAAAGAGGGATCATTCACATCGCTAAAATCTCCCCCTATTATATGGATGGCAGGACCAGAGTGTAAGAGGAGCTCGGTTAATCTATCCAAAGTACGCTGCTGTAGTCGTGGGGGTGCATATACACTAATAAGTAAAAACGTCTTGCGCTTCCAAATGCCATGTACTGCAACGTATGTCCCGTCTGCGTCCACCCATTGTTGTGTGACATGGAAGGGAGTAGACTTTTTAATGAGAATTGCCACCCCTCGTGAACCTTTGGTAAATCCCGCATGTGCCAGAGTGGTATATTGCCCCCTTCCCAGGAAGGAACAGCTCGAGCCCAAAAGGTGTGTTTCTTGCAGAAATATGATATCAGGTTTGAGCCTCTTGGGATACCGAGTCACCAACCCCCTCTTGACTTTATTGACTAATCCGTTAACATTCCATGTCAGTACTGTATATTTGTCTTCCGCCATTGTAAAATGTCTCTCGGTTCGTCACCTGCCCAGTGTCCCACCAGAGGTCCGTCCCTCCCCAGCCCCGGCATTTCGTCTAACAAATTGAGCCAAACAATCTCCTTTCCCATAGAACAGTCTCAACTCACTACGCAAAACATTGTCCAGGCCACCCCCCACCCCACACTCTTCAGGTACCCACACCACCCCCCCAATTCGTCAACATGACAACTCAGGCACGGGTAATCCACTAAGAGGTCTGTAGCCCTTCCTTCCCCCCAATCAATTAACTACACAATAGTAAAACAGAAACACACAATGTACTTCCCCGGCACGGGCCTAAGTCCTGTAGTGCCCACTAAACCTTAGGGTAGTCTTACTGTCTTTTGGCGGCCACCTGGCCCCGTTTCTCAATCCTCTTCGCCATTGCTGAGCAGTTGTTGCTGCTGTGCACCGGCTTCAGGCTGGGTCTGCTCCAATGCTTCTAGTCGTTCAATGCTTTCAAGCAGCGGGTGCTCACTGTCCACATCCGCTGAATCCTCTCTCTCCGACAGTTCAGTGTGGCCGGTGTCATCTGATCCGATCAGGGTCCGCGACTGGCGCGTTCGAACCACCTCCTCCTCAGACTCCGACAGGTGTTCCTCAGTGTCTCTGGATCTCAATGCCCTTCCCAGCGTGCCCCCAGCTGAATTCGGGATTCTTAACACTCGTCTCCGACGCTTTTCTTTGGGTCGTTCCTGACTTGGGCCCCCTCGCTTCGCCGAGAGTTGGCTCGAGGCATTTGGTGTCCCACGTCGCAACTGTGGCCGCTCCTCAATCCAAGACCATGCCTCATCTGGAGTTTGAAAAAACAACGTGGAGCCTTGAAAGATAACCTTCAGTTTAGCTGGGAACAGTAACATATACTGTAGTCCAAGCGCCCTTAACTTCACCTTGACCGGGTCAAAAGTCCGTCTCTGCTTCTGCACATCACATGAGTAATCCGGGAAAACCATCACTCGGGTGTTCTCGTATTGGACCTCTCCTTTCTTTCGCAGCTCGCGCAATATCAAATCTCTGTCCTGAAAGTTCAGAAAACGAGCTATCAGGGGTCGAGGAGGAGCTCCTGGAGGCGGAGGGAGAGTCGGCATTCTATGCGCCCGTTCTATGACAAAACAGGCCGAGAATGGTGCCTGTGGTAGGGTGTCCTTCAGGAATGTCAAAAGAAATCGTCCCGGATCTGACCCCTCTGCTTTTTCTGGAAAACCAATAAATCGCAGGTTGTTCCTTCGGGCCCTATTTTCCGCATCGTCCACCCTCCAGGCCACCTCTGCCATGGAAGCCAAGAGTCCCGTTACATCTTTTCACGTGGTGTGAGAGACATCCTCAAGCTCGGAGATGCGGTGCTCTGCCTCAGTCACTCGTTCAGAGACTTTGCGGAGGTCGTGACAAAGCAGCGTCACCTCCGAACGGATCTCCACCATCTTCCCCTCTAAGCTTTCTCTTGACGCATGTATGGCTTGCAATATGGTCGCATTGTCCGGGGGAGGAGCAGGGCCGCCCTCCGCACCCGTTGTCGCGGGGAGCACCTTGGCATAGCGGTCCAGTTTCCCCTGTCGGGATGTTTTAAGTTCTTTATCCTTCGCCATCGTGGGTGACTTTGCGCCAGAGTACGTCCCAATGTATCTTCTCACAGCCCCAACCCTCGGCACTTCGTCTATGACTCCACCACTCCTCGTCCCCCGGGCATCCCAATGTCTCCGGGTCAATTGCAGCGGCACCGGGCCGGGCGTGGAAACCAGCGTAGGGCTTTAAGAGCGCCCTCACATTCGTGCCGGTCCACGGAGAGAATCACTACCCTCAGCGCTGGATAAACCCACTATAGGCAGCGTCCGCACATTCGTGCCGGGTAGGGTGTGGGGAATATGATCAGGTGCCCCCGGCTGAGTGGGCTAATTAGCGTACTTCGCCCGGTGGTCACTGCATGCGACACGGGAACTGCGCGAGATCCAGTTATCAGGCGACTCACCACCAACTCACCCCCATAAGTATGCTCAACTGTGTAGGTTAGTGGATTCCAGGATACAGGTGTAGGCAAGGGCAGGAGGCGGACGAAGTACAGCCACGCGTCGGAGCCCAGAGCACGCAACAGAAGAGAGAAGTACAACCCTCCACATGGGTTACTACCCCCTGATCCCCTCCTCTAGTGTTATAGTCTGCGGAAGGGTGGGTTGAATGGAGGGGGGTAATGCGTCAGTGCCCGACCGGGCCTCACCCCTCGGTGTCACTCCCTCCTCAATCCCGACACTGGGCAGTGCCGCAGGCAGGAGCAGGAAGGGCCATCACAACTCCATCGGCGGGGGCCCCAGGGCAGGGCACCGACACACGCACCAGGTTAGCAGGCACTTCGAGGTAGACTGTAACAACTTCCAGTGGTGAGCCACCCCTCGCGGTTGGTCCAATGGCCGGAACTCAGCCTCCCCGTGCAGCTACGCATGAGCCGTGGCAGCCGTCCCGGTACAGAGCGGTCAGGAGGCAGGGACGGGGGCGCCTTCAGGAATCACTGCGCCAAGACTCACCGCCAGGCCAGCAGCAGGGTACAGTCCCCATCAGGGGGGAGGGCAGGTGCAGCAGGCTTCTGGTGCTTCAGCCACCGAGCGCCAGATTCGGGGTCATGATCTCTCCGACCGGAAACTCCGTGAGGCCGTCCCCCCACCTCAGAATCCACCGCGGGGCTCCAGGAGATGGGCGGCGACCCGATGTCGATCGCTCCTGCCGCAGAGTCCCTCTTTTCAGCAGCGTGGGGCGGGGAGTAGCCCGGGTCCCCGATCCCCGCACCACCAGCTGCAGTCGCCGGCAGCGCCGCCGGAGTCTCCCAACGCGGTCAAAGACCGCCGATGGTACGGCTGGGGTTCAAAGCAGTTCGCAGGTGCAGCCGCCTCGGTCACCGTCGGTATTCGTCTGCACCTCCCGCCGCCATGTCAGTCGGGCGCACCAAAGCTCTGGTCCCAGGCCTTGATCACCACAGCGCAGGTGCCATCTTGAGAGAGACCGCGCGTCGACCACTGCTCCGGAAAGGTCTCTATTTTGGGTCAGGGAAGCCGCGGCACAGCTTTTTGGGCACGCCACTGCTTTCCGGTGCCCAGCAGTCGCCAGTAAATCGGTGTGGCGGCGAAGAGGAACAGGATTACGCCAGGATTTCAATCGGGCCCAGCGGAGCTCGCGATCAACGCGGCTACTCGGCCATGTTGCTGGCCACGCCCCCCAAAAGGTTCATTGTTGAAAGTTATATCCACTGGATACGCTGTGTGTGCCATTCCCGGACTCTTTCCCACATGGGAGAGTACCTTTGAGCTGACATGATTCATGTCCTTTCCTGAACCTTTCCAGAGCTTTGGTAATTAATGACAATCAAAGAGATTAATTCGATCATCCTGCACACTTAAATCTCACATACTTAATATTGATGTATTTACTCTTTTTAAACTACTGATAAAAATCTAACCTTAACTAAATCCTGTTTCTGTCTCTCCATGATTTGTCTCCAGTGACTGATTGTGCATTCCAATTGAGTATTAATGAGGGATTGGAATTCTAAAAGAGATATATCTGGATAGCAGATACTAATGTTGGTATTCTGCATAGCTTTAACTAAAGTATTGATTTGCATGATCCTAGTACAACTGAATTTCTTCAGGAGATTTGGTCTAGCTGTGATAATACTAAATTTGTATAGTTTAGTTTTGAGAGTTATATATATGAATCTAATTACAAGTTTGTAGGTCAGTTACCCAATTCCTGGTCCTCTCGGATAACTGGATTGGATCCCCTATGTCCAACCTCTCTCGGCACGATTCAAGATTCATCGGAGGACCAAGTAGATGAATCCAAAGTGTAGTGTTAGGAGATAAAGGGATACAAAGTAAATGGGCCCAGTGGCACTACAACAGATGTAATAACCTTGAAAAGGTTTCCTTTATTTCCAATCACCCCGGATAGATATCCCTATAGCCTAACACAGTCCTGGTTATGAATTTTTGAGTTTGTACCTGAAAATGTTTCTGGTCTTTTTTATATTGACATTGGATGTTGATTTGGTTTTCATATTACAATGTAGGTCTTTGCATCATTAGAGTATGGCGACTATAGTATCTGTGGCCTTTTCTATCTTGGATTCCCAAAAACTAATCTCCGCCCTCCCTGTTTTCATAGCTCATGAGAAATTAAATATTGTCAGACTGCCAGCATAAAGTACTGCGGCCTCCTGTACTAAGCCATAAGATGCTTATTAACCAGCACATAATGGAATTTTTTAACAGAACCGGTTCCCTCGCTTTCTGAAATTTATATTATGGTTTGACCATCTATCTGCTGGCATCTCTGGCCACAGTCTACTGTATTGGAACACATTGTGCATCCTATGCCTCGATTTTACATGTGTCGCCATCAAGAGGGAACTCACTGCTACGTCCTACTTTGCGACATTGACAAATGCGCCCATGACTGTACAGATGCGACTGCACGGTCTCCCTCTTGGGTGCGATTGTGCACCTTTGGAAGGATTTTCTGCGGTATTTCAAAATCAATTGCCCGCCTTATCATGGAGTGAGGGATTGTAAATCTGTCTGTGACAGAGCACAAGCACCACAGAGTTTCTTTCCTCATAACTAGGGGTACGTCTTTGTGTCACTGTGCGCTCTTATGCTTGTTCATACTACTGTTTTAAGCAGGACTCATTTTCTTTTACGTTGCACTCACAGGTTCTTTCCCCTTAGTGAGTACCATTATTTTATTTTCTTCTGTCTTCACATTTGGTGATAGTTTACTGTACAACCCTGATTAACAAGAAACAGCTATTTTGTTTTGCTGCCATACTAGGCATCGTGTATCTTTTTCTACCTCTAGCATTATTCAATGCCATTACTGGCAACATTTCCTTTAATATAATCAATCATCTATATTTTTTACGCTGTCCTCTTATCTTCCTGTCCTGATGAGAACCTATAATTAGTGGAAAGGGTTGAAACATCGTCAGCAAGATGGAGTAACCATCTCAATCAATCAAATATCTTTATTCACTGCACTTCTGCAGCATACAAACACAGCTCTGAGTAAAAAAAACAAGAAGATAAAATGCATTCCATGACTATCACAAATATTATGAGATCATAACACAAAAACTTAAAAATACATCCAATATCATCACCTGGCTCATAGTTTAGTCGTACAGAGGAATAGTGCAAAGGATTAGATATAAGAACAAACAGGGCATGTTCAACTAAGATTGCCCCCCTTCCTTCAGTCCATTTAGCTGCCAGCTCATAAAAATGTAAAAATCCAATAAAATCCATTATCCAGTGCAACACTGACAAATTACCTAACCACAAATGGCATTTCTTCTGTTATTTAAAATCTGCCATATGAAAGATGCCATAGAATAACATACCAGAGGGCAGGGCAACTGCTGAAGAAACAGTAGCACTGGCCTACCCTGCCAAAATTTAAATAATTTAAAAAGTGGTAAAATCACCTTTTCCTTGGAAGTTTATAAAAATGACTGAAAAACACGATATGCAAATTGGATTGGATGGATACACCATCACAAGGGCAGGGGGGAAGTTCAGATATCGAATAGCAGTTTGAGGGATATCCCACCACAAGGGGGAGGTAATTAAAACAGAATATTGTTACTAAAAAACAATGCAGTTGGTTCTGAATGGAAGCTAAATAAAATTGAGTGCCTTCCTGTGTGGGGACCAGCTTATAGAAGGACACAGTAGTCTTGTGTCTATCCGCAGCTACTCTATTTGATATAGCCTTAGCCAAAAACCTTTTTGACGGTCTGGTTTTTAACACAATTTCTTTTGCATTAGTTGAGAACAGCAATTGTTTGCTGACAAATCTGAAATGTTAACAAATGATACCAATGAGAACCACTTTTTCTTTGAATCGGACTAAAGCTCCACATCATGGATGAGGTTTAAAGGGCTGAAAATACTTGGACTGCTTTTGGCTCATGCTGGAGAAACGTGGCCGGACGTAGAAGGAGTGTGACTTTTCAGTTTGTGCTGCACGATTCCAATTGAAGCAGGACCAATGGCCAAGGCTAATTAGCGCAAGATTGGTTACTATCTGCAGTGGTTCAGTGAGCAAAATAAGGAGGGACTGAAATGTGGCTTATTTACCAATGAATGACATTAATTCAACTATTCCACCTATGGCATTTTTTTATTTTTCCCACCTTTCTAAGAGTAAACAACATACTGGTTGTTGCTAAAATCGCAGTAATGTAGATGCACTGACTAAATATTGAGCAGTATTAACCTGTGCATTTCCACTTGTTGCATGTGTTTTGAAGCGACAGTGTGGCAGAAAACATTATCCTGCAAGGGTGTGGGTTAATTTACTTGAATATTGTAACTGTGGTCGATACCCAGGGAATTTCCATAGGTATTAATCAATGTAAAAAACATTCAGAGATAGTTTAAAAAAAGGAAATACATTTCATAGCTTTCAATGTTGAAATTAGAATATGCAGATTTATATAATCCTTTATGAATCAGAGAAGCAGACTTCAGAATCTTGCAGCAGTCCTGATTGTGTTAGCAATCTGGATTCTGCAGCAACCACAGCACCAAGACCGCCCTTCTCGCCGCCACTAACCCCATCTGCGCCCTCCTCGACCAGGGCCAAACTGCAGCCCTCATCCTCCTAGACCTATCAGCAGCCTTCGACACCGTCTCCCACCGCACCCTGCCACCAGACTCCACAAATCCGGCATCCGAGGAAAGGCCCTAGACTGGATACGCTCATTCCTCGCAGGCAGAACACAGTCAGACTCACGCCCTACCTCCAGAACCGACAGAGACCAGATGCGGAGTACCCCAGGAGTCCTCCCTCAGCCCCATCCTCTTCAACATCTACATGGCCCCCCTCGCAACCATCGTCAGAAACCACAGGCTCAACATCATCTCTTACGCCGATAACACCCAGCTAATCCTCTGCCTCACAAAGGAACCCAACATCACCAGGGACAACTTCCAAGAAGGGATGCAAACTGTCTCAACCTGGAGGAAGAACAGCTGACTGAAACTCAATGCAGAGAAAGCAGAAGTCCTCATCCTCTGCTCTACCCCCTCAGCTTGGGACAACACCTGGTGGCCCCTCACCTCGGAAACCCACCAACCCCGACAGACCATGCACGTAACCTCTGCATCATATTGGACTGATTGCTCACGATGAACTGCCAGATCAACGCCGTCTCCTCGGCCTGCTTCAACACTCTCCACATATCCGTAAAACACTCAAACGGATCCCCTCAGAATCCAGAAAAACGGTAACGCACGCCCTCATCACCAGCAGACTGGACTACGGCAATACCCTATATGCCGGAATCAACCAAAAACTCCTCCGCAAGATGGAGACCGTCCAGAACGCCTCAGCCAGACTTATCCTCGACATCCCCCGGCACACCCACACCACCCAACACTTTCGCAATCTCAACTGGCTCCACATCGAAAGAAAAATAGCATTCAAGCTGCTCACGCATGCATACAAGGCCCTGCACAACATCAGACCACAATACCTCAACAACTGTCTCTCCTTCCACTCCCCCAAGAGAAACCTTCGCCCAGCCAACCTCTCCCTGGCCACCATCCCCCTCTTCTACGAGACCAGAGCAGGTGGAAGGTCCTTCTCCTACCTCGCTGCCAAGACCTGGAAAGACCTCCAGGTTATAGAGCCTTTATAGTTAGGCTCAGATTACACCCGTACAAAACCAAAGATATTCTGCAGTTATAGTTACCTGAGCTAACTATACCTTACACCCCTGCAATGCACTGCTTATGACCTCACATATTATATCACTCTTGACATGGTCAGTGACATTGCTGATGACATCTCAAATGCATATGTAGCTGTTACCTTCTTTTCCACAGAAGGTATAGTAAAGTGCTTTCAAATGTCACACTCTTTTATGCTGTTGTAGAGATATACATGCATGTGTTTGAAGTGATTGTGTGGAAAACTATATTTGCAAATAGTTCATAATGGTTAATAATAGTTGCATTAGTTGTGTTATGTTTTGTAGTGAGTGCAGTTTACAGTGTTCCTTAATTGCAATGAGATAGTGTGCAGATTTGTTTTTTTTTCTACATGATTGTTTTTCCCCACTTTATGATTGTTTTTCCCCACTCTTCAATGATGTCTACTTTAATAGTACATCGCTTACGGTGTATGAGTAAAGAAGCTAAGAAAAGTTAAAAAGGGAAAATGAAGTCCATATTTATATTAATGCATACCTTTACAGTATGTGAAATATCTAGTTATTTCTTAGAATTATGTCTTTATACATTATTAAAATTGTAAGTTACTTTTGTAATTCTATTAATTGTAAAACTAATAAATATTTCAGTTTTTTTTTCTTTTTATGCAGATCAATGGCACCATCTATTGGGGTAATGTGCTTTACTAATTAGCTCTTGCAGTGTTGTTCCATAACTTTAGATTTTTAGGTTGCACACCCAAGGACAGCTGATTGCAGTGCTAACACACCTAGGCACACATCTGTGCAGCAACTCACACACCCAGCTACACACAGACAGAGATACTAACAGACACAGGCTCAAACTGATAGAGTCACTGACACACCTATACACACATCGATACAGTCACTGACACACCCAACTACACATTGATACATCCAATGACACATCCAGCCAAATAGCAATGGATCCAATAAAATACCCAGGCATACACTGATGCACACACTGACACCCAGGGACTTTTCAATGCAAACACTACCACACACATGCATACAGCAATGCAGACACTGACACACCCAGTCAAACAATAATGTATCCTATAACACACCCAGGTGCACTGTGATGCATACACTGACACACCCAGAGACTTGCCAATGCAGACGCTAACACAACCAGGCATACAACAATGCAGACACCAACACACCAATCCAAACACTAAAGCATCCAATAACACACCCAGGCATACACTCACACATACACTGACACAACCAGAGACTTACCAATGCAGACATTGAGACACCCAGGCACACAGCTATTCAGACACTGACACAGCCAACCAAACATTAATGCATCCAATAACACACCCAGCCATACACTGACACATACACTGACACAACCAGGGACATAGCAATGCAGACACTGACACAGCCAACCAAACATTAAAGCATCCAATACCATACCCAGGCATACACTGATGCATACACTGACACACCCAGGGACATACCAGTGCAGACACTGACAAACCCAGGCATACAGCAATGCAGACACTGACACTTCCATCCAGTAACACACTCAGGCACACACTGATGCATATGCTAACACATCGAGGCACATACTGATGTATACACTAACAAACCAAGGCACTCACTAATGCATACACTAGCACCCCTAGGCATACACTCATACACATACTGATACACCCACTCTCACACCGTTATAGCCAGTGACACATTAAAAACACAGAGTTAGGTCTTTGTTTGAGTAGATGGTGGTTCTAACAAAAACAGTTTTTTTCTAGAAGAGTTTTTTAACAGTTAAAAAAAAATTCTCTTTTTTTCTGTAAAAAAGTAAACAAAGAGGTAAGGAAGATAAAATGCAAAGAAGCAACTGGCGTCACTCTTCACCAAACATATATTAGTCTTTGAATGCAAAAAAACAAAAAACCTAACAGCGATGCTTCTTCACTGTATCCAAGACTGCACCCACAGAAGACATTTTTACAGTAAGAAGCATGTGGCATTTCGCATAGTGAGTAACCTTATCAGTTTATTACCCACAGGCAGCTGGTATTGTAAGGAGTACAGTTGAAGATGGTTCTCCTAAGGCTGCTGAGGAGGTCGTCTGTCTTGTTGCACCTGCTTTCTCTTGCATCATCTGATTGTACATCCTCTCATGAATTGTTTTAGGAGCTTCCACATAGTACTTGTCCCATGCAAATATTTCTTCGCAGTGACTCTGGATAACTAATTACCACAAATTGTTCACTTGACATATTTTTCTGAAACCTTCCTTTCCCCAGAAGGTATAGTAAAGTGCTTCCACACATCATTTTCTTTTCTGCGAGGTGGTATGTCTTCTTCATTCTCAAGAGTTTGGGGAGCCTCAACTTCATCTTAGATGGACGATGTAGCTTCAGCTATTGCTAAAAGCACAAGGTAAGGTGTGGGTGTGTTTTCACGTGAATTTGGTCCATAAATTCACAGATTTGTGAAACTGGTAAAAAGGGTTGATTTTATGAAAAACAGATATAAGGGGTTTTATATATACTTGTAAAGAACTGCACACTGATGTTAATAATGACAATGGAGGTGTGTAGAGATGCACTGTAATCTATAAACATTTTCATTGAATCTGCAGATTCAGACTCCCGTATTCGCTCCGATTACGTGATCGGGAGTAAAAACCATAGAGTAGTGGCCCGTCTACATTTCTGGACCTGCGAACGTGCCACGGTACATCAAACACATTTTTCTTTAAATAAAATGTATTTAAATACATTAAAAAAACGTCTTTTACTTTACGTTAGGTACATATGTGATTGTTATATTGTAAAACGTATACAAAGTTTATTTAAAAAAAAGAATATCTACAGTATAAAAAATCTTAATTAAAAAATCACTTGAAATACACTTAGTATTCAAAATAAATCCTACAGATTAACTAAAAAAGTAAACAGAAGGACATATTTTAGAAATGCAATTTGAAAAACCTTTGAAATTCACTGAAAAAGCCATAGGTTACATGGACGGTATAGTTAGGAAATAGAATAAAATTAACCTTAGAAATTCACTGAGAAAAACAAACATCACAGGGATGTCATAGTTAGGAAATAGAATTAAAAAACCTTAAAAATTCACTGAAAAAAAGGTCACAGGGACGTTTCAGTTAGGCTCAGATTTCACTCGTACAAAACCATATATATTCAGCAGTTATAGTTGCCTGAGCTAACTCTAACTTACACCCCCGCAATGCACTGCTTATGACCTTACATATTACATCACTCATGACATGGTCAGTGACATCACTGATGACATCACTGATGACATCACTGATGACATCATCTACAGAACTACTCACATACTCAGTCAAACCCCCATACAACCTCTCATATACCCACACAACCACTCGCATACCTATTTATAGACCCATACAACTAACACACCCACTCATTCACTCATACAGCCACTCATACAACCACTCACTCACCCATACAGCCATGCACACAGCCACTCACTCACTAATACAGCTACTAGCAGAGCTACTCAGTCACCTATACAGCCAGTCAAACATCCATCCACTCATCCACAAAACTACTTACATACCCATTCACACATCGATACAAGCACTCACGGAACCTCTCACTCACCTATAGAGATACTCACACAGATACTTACTGTGCAAAACGGCCACTTACATACCCAATCACTTACCCATATACCCACTCAGCCACTCACTTACCCATATACCCACTCAGCCACTCACTTACCCATACACCCACTCAGTCACTCACTTATCCAAACACCCACTAACACACCTAGTCACTCACCCATAGAGCCATTCACATAGCCACTTAGTCTCCCATATACCCCCCACTCACAGACATGCTTACTCATCCATAGAGTCACTCGCACAGCCACTTAGTCACCCATACACCCACTTACACACACACTCACCCACTCGTACAGCCACTCACACAGCCACTCACCCACCCATAGAGCCACACATGCACCCATTCACTCACCAATACAGCCACTCACACAATCACTCAATCTCTCATACAACTACTCGCACACCCACTTATTCACCTATACAGCTACTTACACACCCACTCACACACCCATAAAACCACTCCCACACCCACTCACACACTAATACAGTCACACAGCCACTCAGATGACATATGCTAAAAACAGTATCACTTATTAGTAGTACAAAAAGAATAGTAATTTAACTTATGCAGTAGCTTAGTATATACCTTTAAGTCTCAGAAACATTTACCAAACACTTGTACTCACTGGATAATGTCATTAGTGATGTCATCAGTAGTGTCATTTTCAGTAATATCACTGACCATGTCATGAGTGATTCTTTTTTTTTAAACACAATTTATTGGGGCTTTTCACAATTCAGACTATTGTAATATTTGTGCTCTACATGTTCAGCAAGATTGAAACACAGTAGTTAATGATACTCATTTGCAGCCACCCCCTGTTAACAAAACAAACCCAGCCCCCTCCCTCCTCCCCCCTTGAGCCCTTCCTTTGCCTTGGATGCATCGAATTTTGCGCCCTGTTTGGATGTTTTCTTGCCTGATGAGAGGAGACGGTTGGATCATGGAGCTTCCCAGTGGGAACCGGGTCCTTCTAGGATTCGGTAGTGTCTTGGAGCAGCCTTATTCATGTGGGGGGTCCCTTTGAGGGATTGTTACTAATGACCTCGCAGGCGATGTAGTGGGAATGTCAAAGTCAAGGTAAGTAAAGCCGTCCACTAGTGTGTCCCATGCTCGGGCTGAATCAATAGTGCCCACTCCTCACCTTGTGTCCCTCAAAAGTAGTCTACCCTTGCAGCCCACCCACTTCTCCATCTCCCTCCTCCACGCAACTATTTGGCATCCCCTTGGTGCTTTCAAGTGCCTTGCAATTTTTCTTTTGGCCAGGATAAAGGACAGGTTTTGGTATTTGCTTGTGATCCTATTTCCAGTAGTGCGCGGGAACCATCCGAGGAGGCAGTGGCCTGGAGAGGTAGGGACCCCTCTGCCTATAGCTGTTGCTAGCGTGGCCATGACCTCCCCCAAAAAGACGCCAAGTGTGGGGCATATCCAGAACATATATAGGAAGTGTGCTCCCTGTTCCCCACATCTGGGGCAAGCTGCATCAGTCACCCGGAAGTACCTCTGGATGTGCTCTGGGGTTAAGTACGATCTGTGAAGGACATATTAGTTGATGTGTTTGAATCTCGCATTTCTAGAAACTTTCAGAGTTCTCTCAAGGATCTTATCACATTGCTTAACTTCAATAGGGTCTCCCAGGTCTGCCTCCCAATGCAGGCGCAAGTGCTCCAGCGGGCACTGAAGGTCCTCTTGCACCTCTCTGTACAACAGGAGACCGCCTTTATAGTGCCCGCAGAAAGGACCATATACTGGCAGCTCCGGTGTGCATTCGGCTCCGTAGAGCCAATTTTCCAGTGATTCTGAAGCGCAGTTGTGATCGCCCTATGGAGGAGAAAGAGTCCTTGCGGCATATCAAACTCAGCCCGAAACTCCTCAAATGGGAGCATCTCTGACTCTTGGAATAAGTCCCCTATCTTGGTCGCCCCTGCCTCCACCCACTGGTCCATTCCCCCCAGTCTCGGCCATGAAGCAGCTCTCTAAGCATAGTGAGGAGTATTTCCGGGGAGTATGGTACTTTGCTAAGCAGTTTTTGTTGGCATCGATTCCAGCATATGGTGATCACTAGGAATTCTTGGGTATCCCCATCTGCCGTGTGCTGCACTCTACGGAACACCCTGACGAGATCTGCAAGGGGAGGCGCCTGTGACCTCTGAGGTTTGGTTGGTTCTCTTCAGCTCGCCACCCACTGTAGGAGCAATAATTGCGCTGCTATGTAATACGTCTGAAAGTCGGGTACTGCCAACCCCCCAGCCATCTTGGAACGCTGCATTGCTGCCAGTGCTACCTGTTGGCTGGCCGGTCCCCAAATGAAAGCAACAAGCAAGGTACTTAAATGTCACCCGGGAGTGCATAGAAAAAATATAAAAGGCGAGGCAGTGCTGCCATTTTTAAAAGAGCTATTCAACCTGCCACGGACAATGAGAGGGACTTCTAGAAGTCCATGTGGGATTGGAGGGACTGGATGGCCCACCCTAAGTTACCCTCTAGGAGATTCGGGCGATCATGATATATGTTGACCCACAGGTACGTCCGGCATTGAGGTTCCCAGTGCAGCCTCTCTAGTTCTTCTAGTGGGACCCCGTGCAGCACAATCCGTAAGAGCTTAGACTTCCCCCAGTTCACTTTTAGCCCAGATAGGAGCCTGAAGTGATCCAGCAAAGATCGGGCCCCCTGCAGATCCCCCTCCGTGTCTCGAAAAAAAAGCAGGAGGTCATCGGCATATAATGCCATGCAATGCAGCTGACCCTGAACGGGGAGCCCTTGGTACTCTTGTCCCTGCCGCGTGCGACCAGCCAGTGGTTCCATGGCCAGCGCAAAGAGTATCAATCAATCAATCAGGAGTTTGTTAAAGCGCGACTACTCACCCGTAAGGGTCTCAAGGCGCTAGGGGTGGGGGGGGTGCAGGTTCCATTCCATCAAGGAGGGGGTCTGTCGAAGAGCCAGGTTTTGAGGTTTCTTGCGAAGATGGGGAGCGATGTTGTCTGTCTGAGGTGGAGCGGAAGGGCGTTCCATGCTTTGGCTGCAAGGAAGGAAAAGGAGCGGCCTCCTGATCTGGCCTTTCTGGTGCGGGGGACCACGGTGTAGGAGAGCTGGGCTGATCGTAGGGTCCTTTGGGGTGCGTGGAATTTGAGTCGGCTGTTCAGGTATGCTGGTCCGGTGCCGTGGAGGGCCCTTTGTGCATGGGTGAGCATCTTAAAGGTGATTCTCGCCTCGACGGGGAGCCAGTGGAGTGTGCGCAGGTGCTGGGAGATGTGGCAGTGTTTTGGCAGGTTGAGGACCAGTCTTGCGGCGGCGTTCTGGATGTTCTGTAGCTTGCGGATGAGGTTTTTGTTTATTCCGGCGTAGAGTGCGTTGCCGTAGTCGAGTCTGCTGGTGACCAGGGCGTGAGTGACTGTCTTTCGGTGTTCGAGGGGGATCCATTTGAAGGTCTTACGAAGGAGGCGGAGGGTGTGGAAGCAGGAAGACGAGACAGAGTTGATCTGGCGGTCCATTTTGAGCTCGGAGTCCAGGATGATTCCCAGGTTACGTGCGTGGTCTGTGGGGGTTGGCGGGTTTCCGAGGGCGGGGGGCCACCAGGTGTCGCTCCAGGTGTCAGGGTTTGGGCCCATGATGAGTACTTCTGTTTTGTTGGTGTTTAGTTGTAGGCAGCTGTTTTTCATCCATTTGGCGATGGCTTCCATGCCTTCTCAAAAGTTGCGTCTGGCGGTGTTGGGCTCGTTGGATAGGGAGAGGATGAGCTGGGTGTCGTCTGCGTATGACACGATGTTGAGTCCGTAGGTTCTGACGATGGGGGCAAGTGGAGCCATGTAGACGTTGAAGAGCATCGGGCTGAGGGAGGAGCCCTGGGGGACTCCGCAGGTGGTAGGTGTGGGGTCCGAGAGGAAAGGGGGGAGTCTGACCCGCTGCCTCCTGCCGGAGAGGAAGGAGCAGATCCAGTCGAGGGCCTTTCCTGGATTCCTGCGTTGTAGAGTCTGCGTTTTAGGGTGCGGTGGGAGACTGTGTCGAACACCGCTGATAGGTCGAGGAGGATGAGGGCTACTGTTTCTCCTTTGTCCAGTAGGGTGCGGATGTCGTCTGTTGTGGCGAGGAGGGCGGTTTCCGTACTGTGGTTTTTTCTGAAGCCGGATTGGGAGGAGTCGAGGATGTTGTGTTCTTCAATGAATGTGGCGAGTTGGCTGTTGATGGCTTTCACGATGACTTTCGCTGGGAACGGGAGCAGGGAGATGGGTCTGTAGTTTTTGAGGTCGGTGGGGTCCGCTGAGGGTTTCTTTAGGAGGGGGTTGACCTCGGCGTGTTTCCAGTCGTCGGGGAACGAGGCGGTCGCCAGGGAGCGGTTGATGGTGTGGCGGAGCATGGGTGCGATGGTGTCGGCGGCTCTGTTGAAGATGTGGTGGGGGCAGGGGTCCGTGGGGGCCCCTGAGTGTATTGACTTCATTGTCTTCAGTGTGTCTTCGGTGGTGAGGGCTGTCCAGTCATCAATCGCTGGTTTCCGGGTGTCGGGGGTGGTTGGGGAGGGTTCAGTGTGTTGGTTGTCTTCGTCGAAGTTGTCGTAGATGCTCTTGATTTTGTGGTGGAAAAAGGTGCTGAGTTTGTCGCAGAGGTCTTGTGAGGGAGGGATGTCGGTAGACTCGCTGGTGGGTTGGGCGAACTCCTTGATGATGCTGAAGAGTTCCTTGCTGTTGTGCGCGTGGGTGGAGATTCTGTCTTCAATCGCTTTTTTCCTTGTTTCTCTGATGAGTTGATGGTGAGCGTTGGTGGCAGCTCTGAAGTTGTTGTGGGCTTCTGTGGATCTGGTGTTCCTCCAGGCCTTTTCGAGGCGGCGGCATGTGCGTTTGGACTCTCGAAGTTCGGTGGTAAACCATCTGGCTTTCTTGGCGCGGGTATTGTTGTTTTTATTGAGGGTGGCTATGGTGTTGGTGCTGTCCGAGATCCATCTATGCAGGGTTCGGGCTGTGGTGTTGGGGTCATTGTTTTCCGCGATGGTTGGGGTGGAGTTGTTGAGTGAGGAGGTGAGCTGGTCGTCGGTGATTTTGGTCCAGTTTCTTCGTGGAAGCAGGTGCTGGTGTCTGTGGATGGTGGGTGTTCTGAAGGTGAAGTGGACGCAACGATGGTCGGTCCACGGGAGTTCGGTGGTGTGGCTGAAGGTGATGGAGTTTCCTGTAGTGAAGAGGGAGTCGAGGGTGTGTCCTGCTGAGTGCGTGGGCTCGGTCACGATCTGGCGGAGTCCAATGTTGTGGAGGTTGTCCAGGAGGGATGTGGTGTTGGGGTCCAGTTGGTTGTCGAGGTGGAAGTTGAGGTCTCCCAGCAGGGTGTAGTTGGTGGATGCGATGGCCTGCGGGGAGATAATGTCCGTGATGGAGTTGGCAAAGGGTCCGCGTGGTCCAGGGGGTCGGTAGATGAGGGTTCCTCGGAGGGTGGCGGTGGGGCTGGCCAGTATCTTGAAGTGAAGGTGTTCCATCAGTTCTGTGGGCTCGTCAGGGAGTGTGCTCAGGCAGAGGCTAGATTTGTGGACGATGGCGATTCCTCCTCCTGGGCGGGTGGGGCGGTCCTTCCTGGAGATCTTGTATCCTTGGGGGATGGCGATGGCGATGTCCGGTCCCGAGGTGGTGTTGGTCCAGGTTTCGGTGAAGAACCCTACGTCCGGGGTGGTGCTGTCGAGGAGGTCCCAGATTTCTGTGGCGTGTTTGTGGAGGGATCGGACGTTGAGGAGGATGCATTGCATGGTCTTCGGTTCGGTTGTGTTCTTGTGGGCGGGTTGTGCTGGATCCGTGTTCTTGGCGGTGCTGCAGGTCTGCCGGCAGCGGTGACAGCTGAAGGGTCCGTGGGTGTCAGCTGGTGATGCTAGCTTGCAGTTGTTGTTGCAGCCTGGGTTGAGTGCGTGGAGTGCTGCTGGGTCGTAGCGTTGGTGGGGCGGAGGTCCAGGGTTCCTCGCGCTGGTCGCGGACGGGTCGCAGACGGGCTTGCCTTTGACGCGCCTTCGGTGCACCAGCGGCGTGCCCGCTACCCACGGCCGCTGCGCGGCCGCGCACTGGCCGCCATTAAGTAGGGGTCGGGGAGGGCTGGACAGCTGGGAGGCGGGAGCGGGGAGGGGAGCTGGATTGGGCCGGTCGCGCTGGGGGGGGAGGGGCCGTGGGGGCAGCAGCGGCGGGGAAAGGTAAAGGGATGAAATAAGGGATAAAGAAAAAAGGGAAAATAAGCAGAAATAAGGCACAAAAGAGCAGAGATGCAGAAAAGTGCAGAAAGGTGAAAGATAAAAGAGGGTAGAAAAACGAGTGAAAACGAGTGAAAGAGCAGAGCGAGAGAAAGGGAAAATGAGCAGAAATAAGGCACAAAAGAGCAGAGATGCAGAAAAGTGCAGAAAGGTGAAAGATAGGAAGGGTAGAAAAACGAGTGAAAACGAGTGAAGGAGCAGAGTGAGAGGAAGGAGACAGAGGTCCACTGGACCACCAGGGATGAGGCTCAGGGAAACCTGCGGGTGGAGGAGGGCCTCGATCACCAACACTCAAGAGTGCAGGGGCACCTCACTTAATGGTGGAGCTGCGAGGGTGGGAGAGCAATTTCACTGACAATGAGTCAGTGGTCTTGCTCCTAAAGGGGACAGGGGACAGGGGGCATCCCTGCCTTGTGCTGCGTTCCACGGGGTGCCACTCAGAGACAATCCTTCCCGTTCTGACCTTAGCAGTTGGGTCAGTATAGAGTAGCCCCTCCTCTCCTGCAGAATCGTCAGCACTGGAGCCTCCCTGCTGCCTCCCCAGGGTGTCGTCCCAACAGCTCCATTCCTCTGATGTGGCCTCCTCACCTCGTTTCCCAAGCCTTATAATGAGCTTCAGGCCCTCCACAGGCCAATCGCAGCATCATTGGGCCACCCGCCGTGGTGCGGGCCGAACTGGCCAGATCACCATCTGTTTCTCCTTAGCCAGCTGTTGGGGTCAAGCTGCCCCCATTCGCAGGGCAGGCCCAATCAATCCAAGGCCTTCTCAGGCCGCTGCCGTAGACTCGACATCCAGGCAGGGACAGGATATCTGGGGTTCCTCACTCAGGCCTCACGCCTGCAGGCTATGGTCAGGATGGGAGCGATCCAGAGTTCCCTTCCTCCCCAAAATCATCACTCCGGGCAGGGGAAAGTACCCCACCTCACTTCACCAGCTTCTCCACTCAAATTGGGTCCTCCTTAGGCCTGTCACAATCAGTTCAGGGCGCTTTGTGTGGGCCGGTCTCCCGTCCGTCCAAGACGTGGTCGATATTGTCCTGGCAGGTGACTACTTCGGCCATTCCTCTCACTCTGCTGGCAGGAGCAACTTGTTTTTCAGCTGTGTCGCCAGCCTATCGAATCCAAGGCTCTCACAGGCCGCCGCTGCAACTCCGGTAGTCAGGCAAGGGCACAGGCGCCCAGAGCTCCCAGCGCCTCCCCTGCGTTCGAGGCTCCGGCGCCACAGGCAGTGTTCAGGGATGGGATGGGTCAGGAGGTCCTGCCCGGTCGGGGAGATGCTCCTGGCCTCATCCTCGCAGCAGCTGGGTTCTCCCAGGCTGAAGTCAGTGCTGTCATCTAGGGTTCCGATCGCCCCTCTAATCGCTCACCCCTCCTCGCCTTCTCCCGATCCACAGCAGGGGCACAAGCGATAAGGCCACCCAGGACCTCTCGGCACCGGCACTGGTCAAATTCTCATGAGCGCCTCTGTCCTGGGGCCGCACTCGGTTCAGGTACCCGTGTGGCTAGGCCTCTGCTCTCAGGCTTCCGCCGCCATCTTAGATCACTATCACTCGGCACACCCCCATGTTGAGCCCGCAGTAGCTTACTCATCCCCCAGGTTTGGGGGGTGGATCTTTTGGGGCCTCCGGGCTGGGCACAGAATGACATGATGGAACTAGATGGGGGATCAGACGATCAGAGCTCTGCACGAAGCTGCTCACTCTATCCGCATCAGGCCACACCCGACCATGTCATGAGTGATGTAATATGTGAGGTCATAAGCAGTGCATTGTGGGGGTGTAAGTTATAGATAGCTCAGGTAACTATAACTGTTGAATTTATATTTGTATATTAAATTATGTAGCGTTTCTTTTTTTAGTGAATATATATGTCTCCCTTTCTATATATTAGTTTTTTCGTATTTTTAATTTTGTGCGCTCATAGCATATCAATCAACACTCCTACAAAAGGACGGCACATTTGATATAAATTCTTTACATATATTTTTTCCTTTTATGGAAAAGGGACCTCTTTTCCCAGCGTATAGTGCATGACAGCGGTATGATGAGCAGACTTAACTGAGGTTGACACGGATATCCTGTCTTCACCATCCTGGGGCTCACTTTCAGTTTTCTGCCACACGCTCCTCAAATGTCATGATCCCATCGAAAAACTCTTGATTTCCTTTTACAATGATTTAACTCACACCCTATTTTAGATGGATCCCCCACCCAATATGAATGCCATAGAATTCCGCTAACCACATGTACATGTACATTGTTGCACGATCATTATGTGATGCTCAGAGAACTCTTTAACCTCATGAACCATGCACAGAAAGTAGCAGTCTCCCGTGGGAATGCGGCTCCATGAGAAGGTAAGATGCTAACCTTGTACTAATTGGTATCTCTGTTCACCTGTAGATGACCAGGGAACAGTCATTCATCCATTTACTCTATTTGGCCTTCTAATGAGGAATTTACGGAGAGAATCAAACTACTTGGCAATAGCTAATGTTTGTGATACACGTGTCACTCGTCAGCATTGATGGCTGACTACCCACAAAATAACCCAGTTTTCTGCATGAGCATGGATCATACATTCCTATTGTGCTGATTGTATTGGCAAATATGAATTGATTACAATGTTTGCTTATCTTCAGGCAGGAGTCTACGAGACAGAAGGAATTACCTTGTGTTAATTTTGAAATTCATTGTATATGACTTTTTTGACATTATTTGTGTTTTACCAGGTCACTAATATAATTGAGTCTACTGTAACCTGATTGTATGGGATATAGGTTTTGTGGACAAATGTTATCCACTCACTAAAGGTGGGGGCTCACTCTTTCCCTGATTAGGATAGAAACTTGACCAAGAGAGATTAGGTTATTGAGATTTGGTCCTGAAGAATTGCCGTAGATCCTTTTCGACAATAAAGGTGTAAAACATGTAGACCTATTCCTTGACAAAGAAATCCATAGATAAATGACCATCCAAGCATTATTTAGTGAGATTAAAGGAACATCATTTTTAATCACACCTTACCAATCTCCCTAGACAGTCCTGTTGATGTCCTCCAACATTGGAGGGATATGAGTTGCACTTTTGACAACTTGATTGGCAATAAAATGATCTCCGGTAAAGAGCCCCTTCATGGGGCCTTTTGGGCATTGCAGCGCAGGGCCAACGAGCAGATGGCCTGATGATAAAGCATACCTCCCTAGAATGGGTGAGGGCTTTTGCTCCACTTAGCAAATGGTTCCAGTGACCTTCAAGATCTGGACATCGAATACTTGATCTAGGATCCAATATGAAACGGTATACTTATTTTTGACTTCAGTGGCTGCCTGCAAAGTTCATTTGATCGTGCAATCTAATTTTCTCTTTTTTGTGAAATGCTACAATTCAGCTTTCCAAGGTGGAGTTGACTTTTTGAGGAACAATACATCCAGTGAGCTGGAAAAGACTGGGGATCAATTGAAACAGACTGGGTCTTGTCTTGAGGTTATGCAGGCATAGACAGTTGAGTTACAGCCATGGACAAAGGAAAATCGATCAACATATGTCTGTGATGAAATACAAATGATGCTTTAAAATGTGAGCAGAATCAATGCTTTTAAAGTATTTCTAATTTTTGATCATTGCATATGATTTTTGTTGATATTGTGGAGTTTATGATGGTTTTCAGTGACCTGAGGGCAAAAGCTCTTATAATCAGGAATTTGAGTCCCAAAACCCATGTGCGAAAAGAATCATTGCTGCAGGACAAAGCCGCCTTGATAGAGCGTGCTCACGGCTGGCTTAAAATTCAATCGTACATCAAGCTCTCGCCCCAAGCATATCTACACACAGGCTTTTCCAAAAAAACAAATGAGAAGTTCCTGAAATTTCGCCTAGGGTTACTGCCGTCCGCGACCCACCAACCACCGTGGTTACGCCCCCAGCTACCAATAAAATGCCGTCTTTGCGGGAACGGCAAAGAGAACACCGTACATCTTATCGCCATCTGCAGCGAACTTATACAAGAACGTCGCTCCCTCTTGAGACCGCTTTCTTAACAACCGCAGGATAAGGACCTGCAGGCAAGCGGTGCTGGCTTGCTTCCAAGGCGACGACATCCAACTGAGCTGCCGAATGGTAAAATTCCTTGAAGCGGCGGAAATCCGCTTTAAAACCCTGAAAGATAGCCAAAAACCTAGTAGCACGGCGAAGGACGAGAGGAACAATTCACTCTAACCCTCAAAGAGATAGCACCAGCTTGTACTGGCAAAGAAACAGGTGGCATAATGTCGGCACGAGGTGCGTCCAAATGCTCCTAAGCAGCCACAAACCAATCTTATGAGAGCGCGGTCCTGGCAGGGAAACTGACAGGCACCAACGTTTACTGCTTCAACCATCAGGAAAGACAATAGTAGCATCCCTACTGAGAGAGAGGAATAAACTAGCAGCCCACCTACGATGCAAGCGGGCAGGGGCCTAACAGATGAATCATGCAGACTCCACCAAACCATTTGCTGAGAATGCCCAGGAACACCGCACAGCACTTAATCACATCAGCCCCTTGAGTATCGAGACTCAAAGCGTGCTTGCACTAAGTTCTAGCCTGTTCCAACCAATGATTGCTCCTATACAGCTCAAGCACTGCTCCAGACATTTGGTGAGGATGAATAACATGCTGCACCTTTTGGTCCAATCCAACCAGAAGGGCCATAATCAAGGCCCCGGAATTTTACCCAAATTTCAAGTCGCCACCTGTCAAGCCTTGATTTTAACTCGGTGGAGGACAGTGCTGAAAGCAATCAGCCACTTTGAACTATACTGAATAACACTGACTAACGCAAATAAGTTTTTACTGAAATGGCACTTCTGCAAATGCTCTTATTGCACTGGCACTTTTCTACATTACCACTCTGCTGGTAACAAGGATCAACTTACTGCACATCTTACTCTGTAAAATAGGTTGTCTAACTGTACTCATACTTTATTTTAACTCTGAGGCTGCTATTTTAGTATGCTTTTTTACTGATGGATTTATTGTCTTAATATGTATGAACTTGACCTTTGTTTTATTAATTGAATCTTTTTCTACATTGTAAAGGTTTTAAATAACCATGTACAATAAATATTACTTACTTACCATGTGCTTGGAGAAGCGTTTTTAAAATTTCAAGAAAAATGTTAATTACTTTGCAAAGCTAATGAGACTTAAAAGACGAATTAATGCAAAAAAATTCCACTAGACGATTATACTTAAATGTGCTAGGCCTAATACGCTGAGACACTGCCATATTAAAGTTAACTGATAGAAGAGATTGTGAATTCAGCATAAACTTGATCTTGACCTTTTTACCATGCTTGTTTTTTCCCAATGAATGATTGTTGTGCAAAAATGTTTTCTTTTGCTTACATAAATGTTTCAACTTCTGCTTATCCATTGTTAGTTAATGAATAGACTTGTTATTTAGGAGGTTAGAAATTTAATTTTATACGTGGGATAGTGGCAGTCGTAGAAGTTGCTCTCTTAAGAATACAGTGTTCCTGTGAGAAGATGGGGACTTAATGTGTTCCCATCCGTGCATCAGAAGTTGATTGGTCGACGGAAGAGAGGAGAAGCTACATGAGCATTGAAACAATATTTTATTTGTCTATAACAGGGCTCTCCAGTGTCGATGCTGGAGGGATGGATACATGCCAGATTTTTAATATAACCTCACTTATGTGAATGTTAAAATCCAAAAAATCTGGCATGGATCCGGCCCTCCAGGACCGACATTGGAGAACCCTGGTCTAAAATAGTATGTGTTCCTAGAGTAGGGCACTCTTACTCAGACTCTCTTAAACTATATTCCTTACTTTGTCCCCATTCCATGCTGCTCTGAGACTCTACTGAGTTTCTAGCACCTCCCTTTATGGAAAGTTCTGATTTGATTATTGATTTATTAGGCTGAATTTAATGCTGAAGCTTTATGCTTTAAGATTTCTCTCAATATCACAACTCTTTATGGGTTGCTGAGACTGACACCTTTTTCTTCTTACTTTTAGAATGGGGATTTTCTTACCTTTAAGAACACACTTATGCAATTTATTGTGGTTTATTGATCACTTATTGATTAACTGACTTCTAAAGGGATTCTAATGATTGAGATTGATGATTTTAACATGTGACCTAATAAAGATGACTTACTAAAAATTTTGATTAATAAAATTCTTTAACTTATAACAAACTCTCATTATTGCTGGATATAGATGAAGATAGTGATAATTTATGAAATGTACAGCTTTGATCTGTAAAGCAACGGCAAAGATCCATCAACCTGAGTAGAAAGAAAAGAGTAGTGGATAAACTCTGATTTTACTTTCCTGCTCTAGCAGACAACTTGCTAGCAGAGGGAAGGTTTCTGTTATGAGGAGAGGAGCTGTAATTATTTACCTTAAGTCAGACTAAATCCGAAATCTCATTGTCCAAAACCCAGATTTGGAGACTGACAAGGTGCTTTTTTGTCAAAACAGTTTTCATTATTTCAAGGAAAACTACAAAACAGCAGGATAGTTGTGATACACAGTAATTAGCATAATTGTTTGATCCCCAACAGTTTGATACTCTAGGGAGCCACTCCTAAGACCCAACAGTACAAATCCAGGGTCATGGGGATTGGGTATCCCAGGATTCCCTTGATCTGAGCAAGGATCTCCTCCCAGAAGAGTTGAATACTCGGGCAGTCCTACCAGATATGCTTAAAGTCCCCTAACATACCACAGCCCCTCTAGCACAGATCGGATACCTGTGGAAATATATTTTTAAGTTTAGTAGGGTATAGGTAGAAAATTGGTGATGTTTTAAAGTTTATTGTTGAAGAGGTTATCAGGCTAGACAAAGCCTAAGATCCTGGGATATTGATAAAAGTGTAGAATACACAGTATTGTTATTTGTCTGCTAAAGGTTGGTGGTGCAGATTGTGAGGTACCATTGATTGCACAATTGCGATAACGTTTTTAATAAGTTGTTGTGAATGTACTAATGTTGATTAATGTTAGTGAAAGGTAAAGCTACATTGATTAAGGTGATTTCCAGCTGGTTGTGATTTCATTTGCATGTGTGAGAATCTTTTTGTGTGGGAAAGCCGGAAGGTGTCAAAACCTTAATATTTCAGCTGTTGAACTATCTTAGTTTTCTTTAGGAAAGCAAACAAAGTGTTTGTTGTAATTTGCTTTGTTCGTTTTGAGCTGTGAAAGTTGTTGCATTTGAGAAAATTGTAAAGGAGGGTGAATGGTTGCGAGGGGTGAGGAAATACATCATGAGATTGGTTGGTTGGTGAGGAAATACATCATGAGATTGGTTGGTTGGTGTACGGTTGTGCTGCTATTAGTTAATGATGACAAAGAGTGCCGCGCTGGCATAGGTCAATTGTTGAGCAAATGCTGCATTGAGATTGGTTGGTGAATCTTCAAGTATTGAAACTGTAACAAGATTGGAGAAACAGTTTGACAAATATGCAATTGATAAAGGAATCAACACATTGAATTAAATTGAATGGTTGAACTTATTGTTGAATTATTGAAACAATTAAATGCTTTAAAACTTTTAAGAGCTTGGTGAGAGATGTTGGGATTTCAATTCGGGCAGGTGAAGAGGCATTGCCCAAGGGTACAGCAGCATATATGTCAAGGCATGTGGGGTTACACACGTGTTTATGGCTTCATCAATGGTGCTAGATCACTGAATATTAGGGTCCAATTATTTTAAGGATAATTGAGCATTTGAGAGAAAAGCTATACCAGATGAAACTACCTCCTAGACCCACACAGTATGAAGCATTAAACATATGGGAGAAAACAGCACATGTTAAGGAGAGAGAAAAATACCAGGATAAAGCTAAAAGAGCTGTGCAAAATTACACAGATGCTCAATGGGATAAAGGACAGCAAAGGTGGAGAAAATGTATAGTTGAGGGAGCTAGAATGTACTCAGCCGTAACCACAGAGAAGACTAATAAAAAATCAAGACACAGGTAGACGATGATGAGGGAGCTGGGAAGAAATCTGACACTGATAGTGATTCAGGGGATGATATTTTTGATGCATTATTGGCTGTGCTCCCACCACCTTATGTGACCCTTACTACAAATAATGAGAGTGCTTCAACTTCTGGTGCTATGATGGTTGCAACCCCTGTTAAACCAAGTATAATCCAGATTGAGAGACTACTTCAAACACTCCAGATCGCTCCTGTTTGTATAGCACCAACTTTAATAACACTATGTGTTACTGATCGGATTATGGCTGTTCCTGTACCAGTACCACAAGTTGTGATGACACAGACTTTGGCATGGCCAGTTGCGACTGCCCCAATAAATATTGTCCCAAATTCAGAAGCTTGAGTAGCTGTAGGAGGAGCACATGTGACAGGGTAGATCCCTACACCACAGAATTCAGAGATTGTTGCTTGGACACCACCACAAATACTCCAATCTTTGAGAGATGGGAGAATGATTGTGTTTATGACACAGGTAACACAGGGAGAGACAAATTTATTTGAAAATTGAATTTTTCCACCATTGTTTGAAGAACCCACACGGAATAAAAAGACAGAGTGCAGAAAGTTAAGCTACCCCAGAAATTGAAAAAGAAAGACCACGAAATATTCCAAAGTTAAAGGTTAAACTGGAAGAAAGCATTATGGGTTGTTTATACTTTGGACATGTAAATCAGTATCAAGAGAATGAACTGATTTATCTGAGTAAAGAGATCACAAGATGTGCAGCAGCTACACATGATGAATCAATTGATTTAACACCAAAATATGAGGTTGATCTTTCAAACAGTGTCCTGTTACAAAGCATTTTCAGGCTACAGTTAGTTGATGAAGCAATTGAAACAATGTGTTCATCTGGAATACGATTACACATTACCGAATTAGTGAAATGCATCTGGAAATGGAGCGAATTTGAGAAATTTGGGAGCAAATGGGCAAATAACCATGAAAAGAAAAAGAGACAATTATAAGCTACTGAAGCAAATAGTAAGCCACTGCCAGGTTCCTCCGATGAAGAAGATACTTTAACTTTACTGATGAGAGAGATACAGGGTGGAGGGTATGTACACATACCATGGAGTAGAGAAGATCTTGCAACATTTGTAAACAATTTTTCTAAGTTGAGGGAAAATCCCATGCAGTGGTACACACAAGTTGACAGATTTGTGAAGATCTTGAAAATACTGTGGACTGCTTTGAGTTCATTTTTTAATATTGTGGTACTCAGTGATCTGCGGTGTGAGTGTAAATTTGCTGTACAGTGGGCAAGTTCAGAACCACCGAGAGATACCTGTACTTGTGCACCATCTCCTACAGTGATATATGATGAGGTGATTACTTACTTGAAGGGCAAAGTTTCAGCCAAAGATATTGATGGTTGAAGATAAATCAAACTTCACAAGAAGCAAAACAGTCAGTGCATGCTTATGAGCGATTGCTTCTGGTGTTAAAACAGCACAGTGGTACAGGATAATCCTGATAAAAGTGATATGGGGTTATTTGTGTCACTGTTTATTCTTGGGTTGAGACCAGAGATTAGTATGCATAATCAGCAGAATGTGATTTGTTGGCAGACAATTCCCCTAGATGAGATCCTGAGGTATGCAAAATACTGTAGTGATCAGCAAGAAATGAAGCAGAAAAGGTTGACTCAGAGAGGATTTCAAAATCAGCCATTTGCAGGAAACTAGAGTGGGACACACAGGGGCCGATTCCGATTCGGGCCGGAAATCTCTCCGACCGAGCCGGACTCGGAGAGATTTCCGACCGAATCGGACTCTGGCAGCCCGACCGAACGAGTACGATGCGCACGTATGCCATCGGACTCGAGTCGGTCGGACTCCCAGTGAAGTCAATGGGAGCCGGTCGTACATACGCGTACGCGGGCTCCCATTGACTTAATGGGTGCGAGGCGGTCAAGGGCGCCCCTACAGCGTGTACGCGGCGAAGCGACTCGCGCCATACACGCACAGGTAGGGGGGACCCATGGGTCCCCCCTGTGTGCGACTCGCGTGGCTACGCGTACAGGGGGGTCCGACACGGATCCCCAAAGTACGTCTCCGACTGCTCTTTGGAGCCGGAGTGCGCGGCTCGGTCGGACTGCTCGCGGCGCGCATCGTACTCACCCGGCCGGGGAACGTCTCCATTGCGCGGTGCGAGTCGAGTCCGAGCGAGTCAGTCGGTGTGGTTCGACCCGGGAACGAGTCGGTCGGAGCGGTCGGGACGCCCGGACGAGTCGGTCGGCGAATTCGCATCGTACTCGCTCGCCCGGACGCGCGTACGACTCGGTCGGGAAATAGGGCTCCGAATCGGATCCGGTTAAGCCGAATCCGATTCGGAGCCCTACCGGCCGAGATCGGAATCGGCCCCTCAGTGTTGGTTCACAACCTGGAGTTCAAGGTGCTAAAGGAGGAGTGTTTCACAGGACAGAGACAGAGGTGTTCCGATTGTTCTGAATTCTGGCATAGATGTTGCAAAGTTGAAGTGGTCGACCTCTTATCATTTTTGTAACAAAATCTGGCATTGGAAAAGGAGTGTAGGGTAAATCCAAATAGAGGGAGTGAAGATGGCCAAATGCAAGGAGGAAATCCAGTACAAATGCAGAATGTACCCATTCAACAAATGCAAGTGCCATTACAGGCACAGGTTCCAATGATGCAGGTTCCACAAGTCCTGGTAGCCCCACAGAATATGAGCACCCCTACATTTAATGTGAAGCAGATGCTGAGAGCAAACAACTGCATTTCAAAATCAGAACCAGAACCCAATTTCACAGTACCCCATGCTACACAATTGCACTTTTGGTTCTGATAATGCCCAATGATGGTGTCTGAGGAGGGAAGAAGACTGCGTACTTGGCACAGTTTTGGAGGTAGACCAGAGTGGACCATTTGTAGAAGGAGAAGTGAAGCCGCCAAGTGTCATTTTTGATCGACACTGGAGCTACCCGTTCCATGGTTAGAACAGCAGAAGTCCCAGCCCTACCCCTCTTGGGAAAGAAGATCCAAGTTTTAGGAGTTACAAATAAACAGATAACCAATCCAGTTTCAGGAAAGGTCCCTGAAAAAATAGGTTCATTTGAGGAAAACCATTAATTTGTTGTTTGTGATTCCAGTCCTGTAAATCTGTTAGGTGGAAACCTGCTGTGCAAGTTAAATTGCACTATTTACTGTACACTGGAGGGTGTTGAATTCCAAACGCGTGATAAAAATGTTGAATATAAAATGGCCCAAAAAGAATCAGCTTTAAGATTTTATCCAGTGAGGACAGTAGAAGATTTATCTCCTGATTTAAAAGAGACAGTGAACCCAGAAGTTTGTGACTTTACAGGGAAAGAGATCGGACTGATTAAAGGTATAGAACCTGTCCAAGTCACAGTAAAACCAAATGCTGAATATCTGAGAACACCATTCACATTAACTCAAGGTGTGGTATATGTTGATTCTCCGCTCTGTCGGTTAGGTGAATAGCATCATCATTGGGTCTTTATCACCTGAGTTTTCAGTTCTCCAAGTGATCTACGTTCCTGCACCTGGAGGGAGACCGTCCGGTTTCAAGACAGGTGTGATAAAAAGGTGAATAGTGTCATGAGGAATTTGTTAATTCTGATGAATACCACAAGAACAACATCACATTGAATGTGAAAATCGCATGAATACAAGTAATGAACTGTATTTTTCCGCTGTTTGTCTATTTTTGCCAGTTACGGCAAAGTGTGCACCTATAACATGCATCAGAACTTGAGCGACCAAGATGACTGATGAAGAGGGGTAAGTGAACCCACTTACTCACCCCATGTCGACCTACCACAACCGAACACCAGGTGTGGTGGATCATTAACACATCCACCTGAGCACCACCCACTATTTTTAACATTGCCCGTTCCCTGTCAAATAAAAAATTAGACAAAAGAACAGAGGTAATTTTAAACTCAGTCACCTCCTCTTGACACTATTCACCTTTTAATCACACCTGTCTTGAAACCAGATGTCTCCCTCCAGGTGGGGGAACGTAGATCACTTGGAGAACTGAAAACTCAGGTGATGAAGACCCAATGAGGATGCTATTCACCTAACCGACAGAGCGGAGAATCAGCATATACCACACCCTGAGTTAATGTGAATGAGGGTCTCCAGAACAAAGATCATAAGATCCTGGAAAAGTAAGACATGTGATTCATTCTCCTCTGATTATGATTGTAACCCTATGGAAGCCAAATGAATCTCCGCTTCTCTCTCGCTCTTTGGATTATATGGATATCTGTGAACACCACCATATAATTTGATCCTAGAGACAGTGGCAGGAATAATACCTGTAGTTGAGGAAAAGCTGTGAAAAGGGATTCTAAAAGAAATTTTTGGAAGCCCTTGCATTTCTCCGATCATGGGTTTGCAGAAGCCCAATGGTAAATACGGGATTGTACAAGACCTTCAAAAGATTAAAAGCATAGTTGTTCCATGTTGTCCCATGGTACCGAATCAAGTTACCGTACTTTTCCAGATTCAGTGCAATGCAGAATGGTTTACCATTGTGGAACCCTGTCAGGCCTTCTTCTCTATCCCACTGCATGAGGACAGCCGGTCCTTATTCTCGTACATGTTTAGAGAAAGAGTTTTGGAATGGTGCCGAGTTCCACAAGGGTATACAGAGAGTCCCCCAATTTTCAATCAGATTTTGAAAAGAATCTCGGGTCACTCTAGATGCCTTAAAGTTAAGTTCTCATGCAGTATATCAATGACCTACTTGTGGCATCAGGTACACGAGAAGCTTGCAGACAGGATCCACTTAGCAGAAAATGGACTCCGAGCAAACTGCAATACTGTCAAAAAGAAGTTCAATACTTGGAACATATCAATGAGAAGGGAACGAGAAAAGATTCACATGAAAGAGTGGAAACTATCCTTAAGATGAATCCACCAAGAACACAGAGAGAAGTCAGGACATTTCTGGGAATGGTTGGCTACTGTAGACCAAACTTTTCACTAGTGGCCAAACCTTTATTGAGGCTAACACACAAGGATCTGTCCAATCCACTTCCATGTGACAACAATTGTTAGAACAATTTCCTAGAGCTGAGATAAGGTCTCTGTTGTGCCCCAGTAAGAGGAATGCCTAATTACAGTGAGATGTTCATATTGTTTTGCAGTGAGAGGGAAGGCTGCGCTCTCTCAGTGCTTACTCACATGCATGGGGATTCCCAAAGACCTGTGGCATATTTTTCAATTACCCTTGACCCTGTAGCCACAGGTTTCCTGGCTGTCTTAAATTGGCCAACGTGGTGGGTGTCAGAATCTTTTATGGTCCCTCACTCTGTTGAGATCCTGTTTACCTGAATAAATACCCGGTACATGACAAACAGCAGGCTTACAAAGTATGAACAACAGATACTTGAGACTGAGAATATCGTTCTCAAATGATGTCAAATTCTGAACCCATCCATGTTGTTAACTGTAAATGAAATTGCCAGTGATGATGAAGTTGAATATGATTGTCTTGATGTCACAGACATATGCACACGGCCAAGGTCAGACATAAAAGATGAACCTTTGGTAGAGCCTGAATATGTACCTTTTGTGGAGGGCTTGTGTCTGAGAACCAATGAAAGTATTTACACAAATAGAGAGGCAAATAACCAAAATATACAACAATAATTGAAACCTAATGTCAGTGTTAAGGGACAAAAAAAAGGACGATGTGAGAGGTCCGGTGTTCTTTACAAAAAGCTTGTCCTTCTTTTATTCACTATACAGTTCGACACAGCCAACGCGTTTCGCCCACAATACGGGCTTCTTCAGGGAGTAAAACAATTGGCTATTCCCCTCAGAACACAGTAATCATTTGCCAGTGCAGTCTTTCACCCTCGTTAAAGTCAATATCTTCATAGGTTGTGCATCGTACATATATTCGTTCAAACCAATCGAAATGGTCAATGGATTCCCATTTGACCTCACATTAGAGGCTTCATGAACAGTGCTTTATGTATGCACTTTTTCGTACCCCTCTGTCAATCTTCAATGGAAATTTCAAAACTCATCCTGTTTGGGTCCGTGTACGGCCATCATAGGCGCAGTGTACCACGGTATCTCGAATCAAGGTGGGCAAAAATCAAAGATTTGATGAAGTGAACTGTTTACTTTATTCAACACACGTAGTAGTGCCGCGGAAAGATCCCTTGCCGCCATCTTCTATCCAGTTGTCCAACCAATGAAAGTACCCTGAGAGAAGCAAATGCTGTTTGTATGATTGAAGAGTTTGTAGAACCTTAAAGGCTTTTAGGAATTACCTCGGCACTGGTGGCCGAATTGATTACCTTGACAAGAGCATGTAGCCTGTCAGCACAATTAAGAGTGAATATATTTACAGACAAGTCAGTATGGCTTTGGACAGTTATGGTCACAGAGAAGTTTCATGACCTCATCTGTCTTGCCAATAAGAAATGGCGAACATGTCAAAAGACAGTTTGAAGCTTTACAAATGCCTGCAGAAGTTGCAGTGATCAAATGAACTGCTCACAGGAGTCGCAATGATTATGCTACTTTAGGAAACAGATTTTCTGATGAAGTTGCACATTATTCTACCCTTGTAGCTTGCACATTTAATGGACCTTACACAAAAGAATTTGAAGAAGACACTGCTTTTTCAATGTTGCTGTCAGTAGCTGATACTTGGGAAGAATTAAAGAGTTTGCTTGAAGACGTTTCAGAAGCAGAACAGCATGGTTGGATTAGTGCAGGATGTGGTAAAAATACGGGTGGCATCTGAGTTCAACGGATGGAAGAACAGTGTTATCAAACAGTTTACTGTTCCCCATGACATGACATTTCCATACTCCTACACATTTAGGAAGAGATACAATGGTGAGATTATTCAGGCAGAATTGGTTTAACCCAAGGTTTAGGAGGCTTGCAGAGGAGCTGTGCCATCGATGTGTGACATGTCAGCAGATGAACATAGGGAAAATAGCACCAGTAACATTAAGTCACATAGGGAGATCAGGTGGTCCTTTTCAACAGAATACAAGTGGACTTTATTGAGATGCCTGTTTGTAACGGACAGAGATATAGCCTGGTTATAGTTTGCATTTTCTCTCAATGCGTGGAAGCCTACCCAACACAACAGTCTCAATTTATCTAAATTGCTGTTGCAAAAGTTAGTACTCTGATTTGGATTGCTGGTTATCCTAGAGTCAGATCGTGGGACTAATTTCAACAATGAGACGTTTTAGAATGCTTTGTGCAGCTCTACAGGTGGAACAGAGATTACATTGTGGTTATCATCCAGAAGCCTCTAGTATTGTTGAACAGCTAAATGGACCATAAAGGTCCACTTGGCAAACGTTTGTGCCTCCACATCGCTGAAAATGGACAGATGCTGTGTCTTTGGTGTTGATGAGCCTCTGAAGTACTCCTAACAGGAAAATAGGGTTATCACCACACAAGATATTAATGGGGCATGCAATGAGAATGCCTTCTGTACCTGCGAATTCAGTCTTTGACATCAGAGATGACATAATAATCGACTACTGCTAAAGATGGGCCTGTTATAGTGCGTTCTGTCTCTCAGCAGGTTGAATCTGCTACATCAAATCTGCATCATGGACAGTGCCACGGCCTCAGTCCCGGCCACTGGGAGTTGATAAAGAAACACATGTGAAAATCATGCCTGGAACTGAGATGGGAGGGCCCGTTTGAGGTCATTTTAGTTATGAACACTGCTGTTAAATGCGCTGGAGTACTAAATTGTGTTAGAATAAAAAGAATCCTACTTATTCGTTATTACATGTATGTTAGCATTCGCGGCGCCATTTTATATTTAGACACCATTTTGGGTTACAATCGAAACTTATACTCTGCTATTTCGAGAAAAGGCTTCAATTAGGTTCTCTTTCTCCAAGGTTAGGTTTTGCTTCGCTAATGAATACACTGTTCCTATTAACGTATACCTTTCCGCTTAGATAGAAACCCTCTCCCACTTGTCTAGTGCCGGGCACGGGCAGAATGACCTTGACTGTTAGACAGTGTGTGCCCAGCTACAGAATCGAAACGTATTTTTTTTTGTATTCCACTGTTCTTTTGTATCTGCTTGGAAAATTCCATTTTGGGCGTGCCTTTATTAGTTCTGAAATGTACATAATGTATCTTTATGCTTGCTGATGCCAGTCCCTCTGCAGCACTCCTAAGTGACTGGGCAGACTGGGCTCTGCTCTGAGTGCATCTAAATAAACAGATATTGGTTTGTATTCTCTACTGTCTGACCGACTCTTCATTTGATATGGAAGGCTGAGAGGTGGTCGTGAGTGACCCGGGTGACCCTAATAGGGTCACTTCGTTCAGTTGGTGCCCAAACAGGGACTCCTTTGGGTGAGTGACCCATCCCCTTCCGCGGACGGAGGGAGGTCGAGGCCATCGTCGGGTCAGATTGACGGTTCAGGGATCCCTGTTTGAGGAGCATTGATTGCTCGCAGATGCCCGTTCCGTCCTGCCAGACGGTGCCTCGCCCAGTGGTCATCCCGACTGGAGTCCTAAACGGCAAAATACTTGGATCTGATATTTGGTCTGAAGAGTCGGCAGGGGAGAATTAATTTGTTTTGACCTGCATACATCAGGTGAGTTTGTTTTGGTTCTTTGTGGATATGGTACAATTTTGGTTTGCATTTGGTATGGTCTGAAGACCGTCTTTGAGATAAAAGCATTTGCAAATTGCTTTGCCAGGCATAAATAGTGAACTTGTTTTCTTTTGAGAATGCCTGGTATCAGGAAGCTGTTTTGTTTGTGTTGTCGCTGTTGTTCTGTAGATGCTCGATTGGAAGGAGCTCAGCCGGCACCTCCAGAAGGCACTCCAAATTTTGATATGTACGTGAAACATGGTCTTGGCCCTATTATGTTTTAGTGCATTATGGCCCAAATATATGAGGGACAATGCCGAGTTGCAGTGGCCATTAACTGGCACTTTTGATGATCAAAAGATTGGGTATTTACAGGAACAGTTATTTAAGAGGCGAAGTAGACAGTCAATGTTTGATTCTCTTAGGACGTGGCAGAAGGCAGCTAGATAGATACGATTGAAGTCTGAGAAAGAGGCCCGGAAAGGAAAAATGCAGACACTGACCCAGAAAGCTGTAGCATATGATAGAGAAAAACAGGAAAGGGAGTAGAATGCGAAGATAGGAGGTTTCTATTGCATATTGATAAATCGTATTTGGCTCAGGAGGAAAATGATACTTTTGTGGATGAATTGTTAGATACTCGACCCCCGCATGCTCCGCAAAGGATATATCCCACTGTTCCTGTGCCATCACAGCCGCCTGTTACAGCTGTTCTTTCTGTTTCTGCGTCTACTGCTGTCGTTTCAACGGCTGTGGCCTCGGCTCCTCCTCCTCCTTCTTCTGTTTCTTTGCCGTCTGTGGCAATGGTGACTGTTAGTACTCCTGCCACGCCTATTGTTTCAGCATCCCTGTCCCCAGCTCTTACTCCTGCGGCGCACCTGCCAGCAACGATTGTGCCTGCTACCTCAGTTGCTTCTCCTTCTCTGGTTCTTCATCCCCCAATGTTTGTAAATGCTGAAACACCAGTTAGTGGGTTCGAGGATAGAGACTTGCCAAGATTTCATGAGTGTATGGGCCCTTTCGTGCGGTCAGTGGTGGGAGATGAAGAGAAGAAGGTTGTGGCTAATCAGGATGCGCAGTGGGGTGTAATCCAATTTACAGTGTAGAGGATGTTTGGGATGTGACGAAGGATTATGAGCCTTTTATTCAGCAGCATGCTCTTAAGCATATGTCTTCTACGTTAATTAGTCTTTGGGAACAACACTTTGGGAATGTTGTGCCGCAAATTTTATTTGATATTAAGTATTGTGTGTATACTAATGGTATGGACCCAGGTCAAGTTTTTAGTAACATTGCCACGTTGGTTGCCTATCGGGGCAGGTTGCATGATAAAAGTCCTACTACAGTGTCTCAGTTTCCAATGAATGAGGTTCATCCCATATATCACCCCGAGATACCGGAGTTAATGGACCAACGTGGTAATGTTACTCGAGCGGCAGTGGCGGCCAGGTTTCAGGAACAATGGGTTTATACCTCGTGGAAAAGAAGTGAAGTTTTGTCCCTTAAGACTCATTTGCCTGATCCTAATAAAAATCCTACTGCTTATTATAAAGAATTGACTGAAGCTGCTTCTTCGACAATAATGACTCTTGCTGATATTGAAATGTTTTTTGGTCTCCTTGTTCCGGTCGATATTTGGAGGCAGGTCCATACTCAAGATCATGCTCCAGAGTTGGGTGGTACTTGGGATCAAATTAAAGCATGGTACCAGGAGAGAAAACCAGGTCATAAGCCCCGAGCGGAAATGTTTGCGTTGCCAGGTCGCATTATTACATATATGCATTCTCTTATTCTACCAAGGAAAGTAGATTGGGATAAATTGTCGGCTTGTCGCCAGAAGAAAGATTAGAGCATGTCTGATTTTTTTACTCGGTTTGAGGATACATTTTTGGATTATAGTGGCCAGGATTTGTCTGTTGAGGGAGGTGTTCGGTTGTTTGTTAACAGATTTGTTTCTAATTTGCTTCCTGAAATTTTGACTCAATTGCAGGCTTCTGAAAGTACCTGGTCTACCTCTTCCCCCTCTGTTATTTTGAATATGGCTCAATATTATGAACATCGAGACAATGAGGAGAAAGAAAAGACAGAGAAAAAGCATAAAGATTTAAAAACAAAGGTGTTGTTGCAACAGGCCTTTAGAGGGAATGGCAGAGGACGTGGTGGTCCTGCCCGACAGCTTTCACGTACTGGTAGGCAGCTGAATATGATGCCTCTGGGGCCGAATCAGTGTGCATATTGTAAGGAAGAGGGTCACTGGCGTAGCGAGTGCCCTGTGCTTTTGCAGAAGGTAGCAGTCCCCCGAGGACGAGGTTCTCGTGGACGGGGTAGGGGAACAGGTGGGGCTGATAGGGCTCAGAGCGCTACAGCCTCACAGGGTCATTCTGATAGTAATTATTTTGATGACCCTCATGATTGACAGTACTATCATGATGATTATGATATGGAGGAAGTGACAGGAATGTCTTACAGCTAGGACAGCCAGGGACAGAGTGGGGGACCAGTTCCGATACCTGTAGACCAGCGTGGTCCTTATGTAACAGCGTAACTGCAAGGTTCGACTAAGGTTTTTCTGGTGTACCGGTAGTAAGCCCCATTTCAAAACCCCTTCCACTAACTGTTGGTTCATTTACGGTGGATTCACCATTTCTGTTAACATCTAATTGTGCTGAGAATTTTTTTTTTTTTTAATTTTTCAAAGACCTTTATTGAGAAACTTGCACATCAAGTTACAAGGTAAGCAGGCGGGGATACCGCAGATAAAGAGGAAAGACCACATCTGCTACATACATCATAGGAACAATTGTACATTAGTAGCCCACAACAGTACACGGGAGGGAGTGACTGGAGAAGGAGCAGGAAGGACATGGAGGAGCGCCCAGGAGAGGCAAAGTGCTGGCGGGAGAGGCCGCAGAGAACCAGCAGTGCGCAGAGGTGGGGAAGCAATCCTCTATGAGCCAACACCGGCGCCCCCGCGGGCAATGAGCCGACAGGGAGCGCGGTAGAGGTCGCGGAGGGCGGAGCGCTCCGGGGTAGGAGGTATGAAACAAGGGGACCCCAGATGTCAAGCGGCCAGCAAGTTGCCGGTGTCAAATCCCAGAATTTGGGCAAAAGCATCTGACAACGCGCAGCATCCTCAAGCCAAGCGCTGACCTTGGGCGCGGGTCTCCGACCCCAATGCATGGCGACCCTGCGTCGTGCAAGAACGAGCAGCATAGCGGTGAGCCGGCGGGAGGCGTCAGGACAATGTTTCACATAGCCTAAGAGGCAGATCAGTGGGTCTGGCGTGACAGGCGTGGAGGTGATCTCAGTGATGGCGGTGCACACATCGCGCCAATATGCAGAAACCTTGGGGCACAGCCAGGCGAGATGAGAAAAGTCGGCAGCGGGGGCAGAGCATCGGAGACATCTATTGCTAGAGGCGAGGCCTATTCTATGCAGCTGAGCAGGGGAGCGGTACAGCCTATGCAGATATTTAAAATGTATGAGGCGCAGGCGGTAGTTAGGGGACAGACGTTTGGTCTGCTTGCAACAATGCAGCCAGACCTCCTGAGAAAGATCAATGCCTAGGTCCTCGCTCCAAGCAGCACGGGCACGGTCAGCGGAAATCGGGGATGCCGCCAGCGTAAGGGCATAACGTCTGGAGACCAGCTTGCGGGGGGAGGTGGAAGTGTATGCAAGGTCGAGGGCAGCCATCGAAGGAGGGGGCTGGGGAAACGTGGGGTGCAGCTCCCGGCAGGACGCTCTAAGTTGGTAATAGAGCAGAGTGTCCATGGGGCTGGACTCGGCTGGAAGAGAAAAGAAACCGCTGGCAGGGTAGAGGTCCGATAACGTGGACAGCCCCAGGCAAGTCACGCGTTTTACCATCCCGGCCGTTTGTAGTGAAGGGAATACCGGGTTGTGTGCAATGGGCATGGCATTGGCGGAGAGCAAGCTGGAGCCAGAGTATCTCCGAAGACAGTCCCAGGCCCAGCGCAGGGTCTTCACCGTGTCGATCTCTCCGCACGGGGGTTTTGCGGGGGCAAAGATAGCTATCCGGAGTGGCGAGGGGGCCACTAGATCAGCCTCCACCGCCACGTGAGGCTGAAAAGGCATCGGATGTAGCCAGAAGTGAAGGAAGCTGGCTTGGGCACTAAGGGCGTATAATTTGAAATCCGGGGCACCCAGCCCACCGCACGATAAGGGGAGTGTGAGAATATCATATGCAATTCTAGGATGACGCCCAGCCCAGACAAGAGAGATAATGAGGGAGCGAAGTGTACGAAAAAAATGAGCCGTGAGAGGGATGGGGATATTCAGGAACAGGTATAAAATCTTCGGGAGCACCACCATCTTGGCGATGGCTATGCGCCCCGACAAGGACAGGGGCTAGCGCCGCCAGAGGGGGATCTTAGTTTCCAGCCAGTCAACCGCCCGGCTGAGGTTTGCCCTCCAGAGTTCGTCCACGTTCCTGCTGAGCCAAACGCCCAGATATCTGGTGGGCCCCAAAGCCCACACACACGGATAGTCCGGAGTGAAGGGGGACAGTGGCGTCCGTCAGAGGAAAGAGAATGGACTTACCCCAGTTAACCTGGATACCAGACAAGCCCCGAAGCGCACCACCTCGCGGACCATGGGGCCGAGATTTTCTTGGGGGTTGCGGACATAGAGTGTAACGTCGTCCGCGTACATGGAGACGACCAAGGCTCGGGCCGTAAACCAAGACCCCTCTGGGTGTAATGCTGCCAGAGCCTAGCGGCAAGGGGCTCCATAGCTACAGCAAAGAGCATGGGTGAGAGTGGGCACCCCTGCCTCGTGCCCCTAGAAACGGGGATGGGCTCCGAGATCTGACCATTGATCCGAAGGCGAGCTGTAGGGAGGAGAATAGAGAAGGTGGACTTTGCGCAGAAATACAGGGCTGAAGCCTAAGCGAGGGAGAAGGTAAAAGAGGAAGGGCCACTCACGAGTGTCAAAGGCTTTGGTAGCGTCTAAAAGGGCAGCCACGGCCGGAAGAGCGGGGTTGATTTGGTGGAGAGAACAGCGAATATAGTTCGGAGATTATGCGACGTGGCACGACCAGGGATGAAACCGAACTGGTCTGGGCGAGCTATCAGGGGCATGAGAGGTAGGAGGCGGGAGGCCAGCAACTTGGCGAAAATCTTATTGTCGGTGTTGATGAGAGATAACGGGCGGTAAGAGTCAAGGAGCTCGGGGGATTTGTCCGGTTTCAGGAGCAGTGTTAGCAGGGCCTCGCGAAGTGACGGAGGGAAGTGGCCGCACTCGAAGGAGTTCGTATACATAGCGGCAAGGTGCAGAACGAGAAGGGGCGCGAAGGCTTTGTAAAAGGACGCAGGTAAACCGTCGGAACCCGGAGCTTTATTGCCAGGCAGGCTATTAATGGCTGCCAGGATCTCCTCCTTAGAAAAGGGTTAGTCGAGGTACTCCCGATGGCTGTTACCCAGCAAGAGGAGCTCAAGAGTGTCGAAATATTGGTCAAGGATGTCGCGCGAAGGAACAATCCCAGCGGTGTAGAGTTGAGAATAAAAGGCGGTGAACCTGGTCACCACCACAACAGGAGAGGTTGTTCGTTCTGGGCCCCCGTCCTGGAGCGCAGTGATATAAGAGGTGGCATGAGGCCGTCGTAGGAGATTGGCTAAAGTCTTACCCGGGCGATCCCCCTCACCAAAGCGACGCGCCCTCGCCTCCCTACCCAGAAAGGAAAGTTCCCTATCGGCCTCATCATTAAAATCAGAAAGTTTACCTCGGAGTTGCGCAAGGATGTCGGGATTGGGGCTAAGAGAATGTAAAGAGTCAAGAGCCTTGATTTCTCCCTCCAAGCGTTCACGAATAGAGCGCAGGACACCAGCCTGCCTGGAGATACATTCGCCCGAATCACCACCTTGAAACCTTCCCAAAGTGTGGAAGGGGAGTCAACGGAGCAGGCGTTAAGATCAAAATAATTCGCGATTGCGGTTTGGATCTCGTCGCAAAACACTGAGTCGCGGAGTGCATTGGGGGGCAGCCTCCAGGCAAACATGCGCCGCGGGGTGTGCGGGGGGAGCAAGCTAAGGCGGACGGGAGCGTGGTCAGAAAGGGTACGCGCCATGTGCTCTACAGAGGTGACCCACGCGAAAGCGTCCTGAGTGGTGATCCAGAGGTCCAGGCGGGACCAGCAGCCTAAAGAGCCCGTAATGCATGTGCCTTCACGCGCTTCCGGGTGGGTGTGCCGCCACGCGTCAAGCAGGGAGTTGTCGGATAGTATGGATGTAGCGTGCGGGTGCAGAGCGCGGGGCCCAGAGCGATCAAGGGTGGCTGAAGGTGTAATTTTGAAATCACCCCTCCAAAGCAGCGCGGCAGGTCCCAGGGAAGAGATGTGTCGCCACACTTGCGCAAAGAATTCAGGGTCATCAGAGTTGGGGCCATAGATCGCTGCTAGGATCAGGGGTTGGGCCAGGAGAGTGCCAAGCAGGATGACGAAGCGCCCCTCAGGATCCACAATAACCTGGGATGTGTGCCAGGGAAGCCCTCTGCGTATGAGGATGGATACCCCGCGAGAGTAACAGGAGTAGAAGGAGGAGTGAATTTCGCCCCAATGTCTAGAGTGAAGCCTAGAGGCAGTAGCGGGTAATAGGTGGGTTTCCTGGAGGAAACAAATGTCAACCTTATGTCGGATGAGGTGGGCATGTACTAGGCGGGCCTTCCGATGGTCATTGAGACCGCGGGCGTTCCAAGTCCAGAGCGTGGTGGCAGTCATATCGCTATACCATGAAGGTGAGTGGCGGATGAGGACAGATGCGGAGTGGGAGCCAGATGTGATTGAGAAGGGATGTGCAGTGCAGAAGACAGTGTAGCAATTAACACAGTACAGAAAAAGTCATAGAACAAGACAAACAACAGGCCTCGGAAAGGAGGCAACATACCCAATGAACCCCCCACCCACACCAACCCCCAATCAGGTTGAGAGACCATCCCCACCCACCCAGGGAAACCCCAACTAGGAAGGGGAAGAACAAAGTCAAAGATGGAGGGAATTATCCCGTGGAGGCATGGCTCTGCTCAGCGAACACCCCTGCCACTAGGACAGGGTGGCCAAGCCGCGGATGATCGCGGATAGTGAGTGAAGACATAGGAGGCCAACATGGCACCCCATATACCAGGGCACATCATAGGGACGCGAACAATATAAGGGATAGTCCAGAGCAGGAGTCAATAGTTACTGCGTAAAGGCAGAAGGGAGTGTAGGACTGGCATATTAGGAGCAGTGGATGCCTCTACGACGAGGGTAAACCACCGGGCCCACATGCCGGGGAACAGGAGAGCGTCAGATGCGGGCGGGGGCAGGAATGGCTGCAAGAGCAGAGGGGGCTGTGGCCAGAACAGGCAACGCCATGCCATGAGGCGCAAGCAACAGGTGTCCAGGAGAGAGGGCTACCATCAGTCATTGTCACTCAGATCGCCATCGGCAGCCGTCTGGGAGCTGGAAGGCGTGGAACGCTGTGGTTTGTCCAGCTTTTTCGTGTAGGCCAGTGCCGCCTTCGGCTCCGTGAAGACGTGCACTTGTGAGCCCTGCCTGACTCGCACCTTGGCCGGGTACGCCAGGGAGTAGGAGATGTCATGTTTCTGCAGCAGTCGTTTGGCCGGGAGGAATTCACGACGGGCAGCCTGCACCGCCATCGTATAATCAGGGTAAAAGGATAGAGTTCCCCTGATGGCGAATTTCACCCTTCTCCCTGGCTGCCCGCAGAACTGCATCCCGGTCCCGAAAGTTTTGTAATTTGGCGATGATAGGACGAGCAGGCAGGCCAGGAGTGGGCCGGGGCCCCAGAGAGCGATGGGCACGCTCAACGATGAAGACAGGGGAAAGAACCTCACCAAATAGGTCCCGGATAAGCTGCTCAACAAAGTCCTCCATTTTGGAGATGTTGGAGGATTCGGGCAAGCCCGTGATGCGGAGGTTACTTCTGCGGGAGCGCGCCTCCAAATCCTCATTCTTGTTCTTGATGAGCTCTAGAACCTTGTCCATTTGGAGAAGTTTATGGTGATCCCGAGTCGCGGCGTCTTCAACATCGGACACCCTCGCCTCCACGTGGGTCAGCTGTGCGTCGTGCGAGTCCACCCGGGCCTTGACAGTGTCCAGACGGGCGGATAATTGATCAAGCTGGGTGGTGATGCCAGTGACAATGGCCTTCACATCTAGCATGATGGCTTTAAGGTCGTCCTCTCGGGTCGGACCGGCTTCAGGCTGGGTTGCAGGCTCGCCAGTGTCGAGGGCCGCCCCATCCTGTCGTGTTTGCCTGCGTTGGTCGAAGGCCAGCTTAGGCTGCTTTGGGTCCGCCTTCCCCATGGTCGGGCCGCCGCATCCCACACAAGCCCGCCACCCGCACCACCGAGGAGCTAGAAGCAGAGGTGCGGCGTGAGAGGAGGCAGGAGCCAGCAAGAGGAGCTATGGCCGAGAATGAGCACCAGAGGATGTAGCAGTCACAAGGCCCAAGGGGAAGGCCGGAGCAGGAGAGGCGTTGGGCGATGAACTGGGCCGGCCTGGGGGAACAGCGTCCGACCAGAGTCCGGGACGATCATATAGGTCCGAGGAGGAGGAGGCGGGGTGCCAGGTCCTGCAGGCCGGGTCGTAGCTGGAGAGACAGCAGCAGGCGCCTGCAGCACGTCGAGTGAAGGAGCCGAGCAGGGCCAGAATCAGATGGGCCAGGGGAGGGAGAGGCGCTCCCCAATCGCAGGCCGGTGTGAGTAGGGCCCCAGGAGACCAGCGCAGTTCCGGGCCCCAGAGCCGCAGGCGTGCCCACTGATGAGTGGAAGGGCTAGGAGAGTAGGTGGGCGCCGCCACACTCAGCAGCAGGCAAGCAGGGCACCAAAGCAGGTCGGCCGGTCCAGACGGCTAGTGTGAGCCGATGCAGAGAGCGTGACGTGCAGGATGGCGGAGGCAGGCCCTTCAGCACGCAGGAGCGAGGAAGGCCGCAACGAGGCCTAAACCAGCGCGGCCGCCAGAAGAGAGCACCCCGGCAGGCCCGTGCGCGCAGAGGCAAAAGGCAGCGGAGAAGCGCTGGGAGCGCGTCGCCCACGTCGCGGGGCCCCAATCAAGCTGCGGGAGGCTAAGGGCACTACAGGCATCGGCTGGCACCAGATAGCGGGAGGGGAGGCCCAGGCCCCGCGGTGCGACATGGGTGCCCCCAACCCCGCCGCAGAACGACCCCCAGCAGCAGCGAGACCCACCCGTGAGAAGAGGCAGCAGGCAGTCGTCAGCAGGAGGTCCCGGTCCCGGCAGGCCGGCATCAGCAGTCCCCCATCTCCACCAGAGCCCGGCGCAGCCACCAGCCACACACCACCAGGTAGGCCCGGCAGCCGCGCCCGGGACTGGAAATGGCGGCAGATCTCTGTGCGGCGGCGGCGGGAGTCAGCTGGGGGACCGATCGCCGCCCCCGGAGGCAAGGAGTCGAGGCAGCGTGAAGCGGAGGGTCAGTTCACCCAGGGTCCGCAGGATCGTGGCGTATTGAACGGCGTGGCTTGGCCGGCTGCAAGACGGCCGCACCTTGAGTGGGCTCTGCCAGCCAAGCCACGCCCCCCAATTGTGGTGAGAATCTGATGGGTTTGGATTTGTTGAAAAATTGCATGCTACGATCTATTGCTCCCCGGAAGGTGTTTACATGACGATTGGTCCAAATGTGAGTACTAGACAGTGTCTGTCTCTCCCTCTTCCTGCTGAATTTGCTGACATACCATCTACTCTGTGGGCAACTGGTGCTACAGATGTGGGATTGTTGCATATCCCACCGGTTTCAATAAAAGTTAAAGACAATGCTATTCTGCCTCGTATTCCTCAGTATAAAATACCACAGACCCGAGAGTGAGCCTTATTGCAAATTATTCAGAATTTGATTAAGAAGGGAGTGGTTGAGGAGACGTCTGCCAATATTTGTAATAGCACCATTCTTCTGATTCTTAAACGGGCACCCTCAGGTTCCCCTGATGACCATGAAGATGTGTATCGTTTCGTGATTGATTTGCGCAAAGTTAACAAAATAGTAATTCCTCAGTTTTTAGTGGTCCCTGATATTACTACACTTTTGACAATGATTCCTTCCACTGCTAAATTCTTTTCTGTCATTGATTTGAAGAATGCGTTTTTCAGTTTTCCTATTCATCCTGATAGCAGATATCTGTTTAGGTTTACCCTAGCTGGAAGAAGCTTTAGGCACTGTCGAGCTCCTCAGGGCTATACTGAGAGTCCCAGTATTTACAGTCAGGCTTTGAAAAGTCAATTGGATTGCCTTTCGCTTCCTACAGGTAATGAATTGGTACAGTATGTTGACGATCTCCTTATCGCTTCTGATACAGAGCAAGGCTGTAGAGATGGCACATGGACATAAGGTTTCTCTTTCTAAATTTCAGTATTGTCGACAGGAGGTCACCTATTTAGGCCACCTACCATCGAAGGAGGATAGGAGGTTGACCCCTGAGCGCATCAGCACCATTGTTACAATGCCTGTTCCCCAAACTCAGAAAGATGTGCGCGCTTTTATAGGTATCACTTCCTACTGTCAGTAGTGGATACCTAGCTACACCCTACTAATCAAACCCTTGCTTGCATTGACGACTAAAGATGTGCATGAGCCCTTGCCTTGAACACCTGCATGTCAGCAGTCTTTTGAGCAATTGAAAACTGCGCTTTGTTTGGCTCCAGTACTTGGCACCCCAGATTATACTAAACCGTTTGTGTTGTACGTCCATGAGATGGCTAGCTGCGCGCTTTCTGTTTTAACACAAAACTTTGGAGATTAGCAACGGCCGTGTGCTTATTTCTCTGCTGTCCTTGATCCAGTTGCGAGAAGCCCTCCCGAGTTGTCTAAGAGCGGTCGCGGCTGTGGCCGTTTCGATCAGACAATCGGCCGGACTTGTGCTGGATACTGATCTCACAGTCATGGTACCCCATGCTGTGGAGACACTTTTGAATAAGGCAAAGACACAGCACCTCACCAGTGCACGTCTGACTGGCTATGAATTAAAAATGTTGTTTGCTAAACACATCACCATTACAAGATGTGCCACTCTAAATCCAGCCACGTTACTGCCCCTCCCTTCCGAAAGTGATGAAGTTGACAAACATGATTGTATCTTGCGGACGGAAGAAGAGACGAAAGGACGGGTAGACTTGACTGATGTTCCCTTATTTGACCCACAAGGGGAACTATATGTTGATGGCTCTTGTTTTAAACTACCAGATGGCACCACTACTGCTGCTTATGCTATTACTACACTGCGTACAGTAGTAGAGACATCACGAGTCCCTTACCAGTCGGCTCAGGCTGCTGCACTTGTTGCCCTTATACGAGCTTGTGAATTGAGTGAAGGACTGGTTGTCAATATTTATACTGACAGCCAGTATGCCTTCGGGGTCCCGCATAGTTTTGGGCGACTCTGGGCAGAGAGAGGGTTTCTCACTTCACATGGCACCAAAATTCAGCATGGGCACCTCATATTGAGGCTTTTGTCTGCTTTGGCACTCCCTAAGAAATTGGCTATAGTGAATTGTAGTGCCCATCGGAACGTCACTGACGATGTGGGAAGGGGGAATGCTTTTGCAGATCAGACAGCTAAAGAAACGGCCCGGACTAAGATGAAAAGAATGTTTGTAGCAGGCCTGGCTAGGTGGGTGCCTGAAGTTACTATGTTTGAAGATACACTTGACAATGTGAAAGAGATACAGAGTGAAGCCACAGTAGAAGAGTTAGCAGTGTGGCAGGAAAGTACAGCACAATTGAACGATGAGGGATGTTGGATTGATAAGTCAGGAAATCAGAGATGGATGTTGCCTGATGCATATGTTCTTCCTGTAGATACGATGGCCCATGGTCCAGCCCATGTTAGTGCTAAGGGTATTTGCAAGTTGTTAGACCTTGTATGGCAGAACGACAACATTTTGAAAATGGCTGCACATTTAGTGAAGTATTGAATGGTGTGCATGATGCACAGTCCAGGAAACGATACACCCACACCACCTGATAATTTTGTACCACCCACTTTCCCTTTTGAGGTTCTCCAGATGGATTATATAGAATTATAAAGGTGCAACAATTTGAAGTATGTTTTGGTAGTTGTTTGTGCATTCAGTAAATGGGTTGAGGCCTATCCCACTAAGGACAATACAGCCATTATGACTGCAAAGGTACTCCTGAAGGAGTTCTTTCCTCGTTTCGGCTTGCCCCGTTTGATCTGGAGTGATAACGGAAGTAATTTCAATGTAAAAGTGATTCAATTGATTTGTGATGGTCTGTGTATTAAGCAGAAGTTCCATGCTGCCAATCATCCACAGTCAGCAGGTTTGGTTGAGAAGTATAATGGTACTCTCAAACTGAAATTGGCAAAAATCCAGGAGACCACAGGGTTAAAGTGGCCAGATGCTTTACCGTTAGCTCTTTTGTCCACAAGAACAACAGCACTTTCTAGGACAGGATTGTCACCGTATGAGGTCATGTTTGGACACCCGGCAAATGTCTGGGGCGTCCCACGCCCTCGACGGTTTTCGGATATTGAGTACCCGTTGTTGATTGACTATCTTTGCCAGTTAACTGAAAATTTGCGTTCTATTCACCAACAGGCCCGGAAACCCTGCCAGCTACACCTGAGGGGCCCGGACACAACATTCAGCCTGGGGAATACATCCTCATAAGGAATTTTCAGTGGAAGAAAAGTTTGGAGCCGCATTGGAAGGGACCAGAACAGGTCCTTCTAGCCACGTGCACCGCAGTCAAAGTTGCTGGCCGCAAGAACTGGATCCAAGCGACACACTGTCACAGGGTCCCCCTGCCTTTGCCCTATGATTATTGGGTGAAGGATGGAGAAGAGACTCCGAGTGTGAGACGATGCCTCAGTTTCTCCCCTTCAGCGATGCCAGGCTGACTTGGACGAGAACAGATGAGGAAAACGATGAAGTGCTGAATGCAGCAGCTCCCCCGGAAATATGAGCTATCTAGGAGCCACTTTTTGTTGATCCTTCTGTGCCTGGAGTCACTAGGTACAACTTGCGCCCTCGGCTGGGGGACAGTGCATCAAAAGAGAAGTCAGATTAGTCAGGGATGGATTGTGTAAGTTAGGGTGTACTTTGCTATAGTACCAACGGAGTTAGCTTAGGGTGATGAGAAATTTGTGCACTATTTGAACATTGGACAGGATAGATCAAACTTATCCCCTTAGGGATATATTATCCTGGTCAACATGGGAATACGAGCTTAGGACAGAGCAAACTCCACCGCCGGTGCTCAAGAGCGCCAACGTTTTGATGAACAATAGGAGCCTGTACCAGTGAGGCTCTGACGGACACTGGGAACTCGTGTATTTCTCTTGCTTGTATTTCGTCCCCCATTTCAGCATTCGTTATGCATCCCTTTGGCAGAATGATTGCAGAGGAAAAGCAGCCAGTTATTTTCCCTGTTCACACACATGTTTTCTAGTCTACAAAGAAAAAGTTCATATGTGCTGTTCTTGTGAACTTGCTGCTATTGGTTTTGGGTGGGGTGTCATGGGTCTTGGAACATAACCAGGATGCGCCATCGTGCACCGAGGGTAAGATTACTCTTCAGGTTCGGCAGAAAAGAATGACACTGAATAATGTCTTTCTAGATACACATAAAAGATTTTCTGGAGAAGGTACAGCTTGTTATCAAACTGAATCTGTCACAAATTTATGGACTGCTTACCCATTGTCACTTGTCAATTATATGTATACCCGCCCATCCCAGTTCGTAGAGGTGAGGGGTGAGTTTGGTATGGGGTATCCAGGCCCTTGTCTATATTACAGGAAGCCACGAGGAAGAGGATATCCAGGGTGTGACAATAATACGTATTGTGATAATTTGTATATGAAAGAACAGAATGTTACCTAAGTGGGCTGGCATTACCAAGATTTACCAGTCACACGGAAAGTTGGCTATTATCCTGCCTGTTGCCCGATAATAAATAGTACTGACGCATTTTTGTACATCAATTGTTCTTGGATAGTGTTGTTCAAAAATACGATATCTTTAGCAAAAGATAAGGATCCGAGTACTTTTGGAATGAACACCAGATATGCTCCAGTAGATTATGAAGGACCACTTTATGCACATCCAGGAATTCATTTCCTGTCTAATGGCACTTACTCAAATGTTTATAATGGCACAGGTGATGTTGCTCTAGGAATGGTGCTTCCCCTAGGCGTGCCTTGTAAGTACAGTAAGCCAAGTGTAAGATGGGTAAAGAGAACGTTAACTGCAGAGTTATGTGATGGAGTGACAGATTTTGAAGTCGACAATCACAGTAATGGAATCACTTTTGGATACATTCTCTCCTCCATAATTACGTTTGGTGGTACTGCTGAATATAGCATGTTCTAACAACGGGGTCGTTGTAACGACCGCGTTGTAAAGGAACACGATGTAATGACAGCGTTGTAAACGCTGTTTCCCGTACTGCTATGGCTAGGGGTGAGAAAGCTAGAGAGTATTTTGGATGAAAGCTACAGATATTGTCAAACTCCACTGTAGCAGCTTTGCGTGACATCACCACTCAATTGGAAAGTATGCTGATTTATTCTGAGTGGTGGTGTGTGCCCTGTAGTCGGGGACCAATGTGTAGTCGGGATTAAGAATATGGAACAAAATATCACTAAACATATATTAGATATTTTGGAGAATGGCAAAGGAATGGAAAGTGGAAATTGGAGTTGGTCGTTGTTCGGCAATTGAGGTTGGATTTTTGAAAAGATAATTTATCTAGTTGTAGTGCTGATACTTTGTTGTATCCTCATTCACTGTCTCCCATTTTGTTGTTCCTATTGCACCACTCTATTCCTTCCAAAGCAAACATCCATTCATGATACTAATGCTGCAATTATGGTCCAAAGGACATAGATGACCTTATGCAGATTGATGAGGGCATTTTTGAGACTTCATCCCTCCTTACTGTTTCCGTCCCTCATCTTGAGGATATGGACTGTGCAAAGTCAACTTTACTTATGCTTTTATAAAATGTTTAGCTCATGCTAAAGGAGGGTTTGTTAGAATAAAAAGAATCCTACTTATGCGTTATTACATGTATGTTAGCATTCGCGGCGCCATTTTATATGTAGACACCATTTTGGGTTACAATCGAAACTTATACTCTGCTATATCCGAGAAAAGGCTTCAGTTAGGTTCTGTTTCTCCAAGGTTAGGTTTTGCTTCGCTAATGAATACACTGTTTCTATTAACTCATACCTTTCTCCTTAGATAGAAACCCTCTCCCACTTGTCTAGTGCCGGGCACGGGCAGAATGACCTTGACTGTTAGATAGTGTGTGCCCACAGCTGCAGAATCGAAACTTATTTTTTTTTGTATTCCACTGTCCTGTTGTATCTGCTTGGAAAATTCCATTGTGGGCATGCCTTTATTAGTTCTGAAATGTACATAATGTATCTTTATGCTTGCTGATGCCAGTCCCTCTGCAGCACTCCTAAGTGACTGGGCAGACTGGGCTCCGCTCTGAGTGTATCTAAATAAACAGATATTGGTTTGTATTCTCTACTGTCTGACCAACTCTTCATTTGATATGGAAGGCTGAGAGGTGGTCGTGAGTGACCTAGGTGACCCTAATCGGGTCACTTCCTTCAATTGGCTGCATGCGTCACATACACAGTAAATAAGGTGTCCCTATGAAAAAAGTGTGTTCTATGATCCAGAACAAAGGGCACTTCTGACAGCACCATCACAAACAACACCACTGCAAAGAGCACCACTGCAAGGAGCAGAAAGAGGCAGAAAAATACGAGTTGATGCATCAGTCCAAATTCCTGGCATATCACAAAGTGGAGTGGAAGCTGCTGAAGAAGAAACAAGAGCTGAACATGAAACCGTAGTTGAGACATCACAGGAGCAGGTGAAGGAACAAGTACTGGATCAAGAGGACTTGCACATGATTCTGAATGGCCGCAAAACTATGTTCAAAAGAAATTGAGAACAAGTGTGTCAGTATAACGCATACCGCCGACTATTGCTGAGGAGACCGAGTCAAGCGGTGTAAGTGGCACAGAAGATCAACAGACACCAAAGGAGTTCAAAAGGAGGGAGAGTGCCTTGTCGTAAGTATTCTGCACCTAAATGGACCTACTACACAAATCAAGTACTGAATGTGTCAGTGCAGGATTTGATTTACCTTAGATCAGAACGGGTTGAGCCTCCATGACATTACACTTAGTGCAAAGCTGGATAAAGTTACTGGAAAGAAAATCTGTAAATAAATAAAAGAAATGAGCATGTGAAAAAGACTGAAATAAAAAAAATTGTTTTAAAAAGAATTAGGAAGATTTCCTAGGCCTAAGGGTCCATTTTTGAAAATAGTATGGAAGCTCAGCTACCGCTCACATCAAGACTTTGACCTTTCTCCGCAAAGCCTGTTTAAATAGAGATGTTCTGTGAACCCTCTCACAATTTCTGCACAACTTGTGCTTAATTCCTTCTGATTTAGCTTTGATGATACTGCCAACGAGTGCTGAGAACGTACTGAAAATGTTTGTAAATATCCACAAATCAACAATTCTGTGGGTGTTCTCCTTATTTGCAGAATTTGTCCTTGACCACCACAGTGAACAGTAATATTTTTTTGCCAAAACATCTCCCTAATTTGCCTAACTTCTCTTCTTGTAACTGATGTCTCTGCATACAAATTACACCAATACTGGCTCTATGACACAGAACGCTGTATTCCCTGCTTGAAAATTCTTTGTGAGTCATACATTTAATGGTTTATATTGTTTGTTTCACACATTCTGCTCTTAGTATTTTGTCCTAACTCTTCCTGTTCACTAAATCCATCACATATTATGCTGATATGGGTGGTGTGCCAGATGAATCATCGCAATCCTGAAAAATATTCTGATTATAAACTAAAACAACAGGGTATATGAGAAGTCTAAGAAATGGGGGCTTCGGAGGCAGATCTAAGATGCAGTGAAGACATTGCCTTCAACCAGGCCTCACACAAACCAGCTGGCATTTCTCTCTCATATGTGCCTCAGCTCAAACCATTCACTTAACATCTTGCAAAACCTCCTAATTTGACCAACCTGCCTTAGGATCCCTCCTTTTCATTCCTACCTAATAGCTGAACCATCTCTTATGATTTACTCCAGAAACAGTTTACAGCATTGTCAAAGTGCACAATTGCCCAGGGCCCCACCTTTCAAGGCCCCCATAGGAAAGTGAAATTTCTCTCTAGCTCACTTCTGTGTATTTCTAGCCTTTAACACATCATTGGATGTTGTTACGCAACACATGGCTTGAATTAGCAAAAAGGATAATACAATTCAAAGTTGTTGATTTACTCCATCATATTTGGGGTCCTGCGGCCACACCAAGGTTGATTTTCCATTTTGAGATGGTTTGGAATTGGTCGGGGCATAGCATGCAACATATGGCAACTACGAACTAAAATTGAAGGATGCCATTTGCGGGAACAAAGACATATTTCTAAATATAACGTTCTATGTATACTGTGTGTTTTGCATGAATCACCGGACATAATCTAGGCATGCCCCTCCCTCTTGTGACAGATAAAAAAGTGAAGAATTGCATTCGGAAATAGTGAGTCCCAGTGCAACTTTCTTAGAGGCCTGCCTCCGTTCTTCAGTATAAAACAGTGAGTGGGGTCATGGCCCTGCATCCACATCATGTAAGGAGCAAATGAAGGATATGCTACATAGAAAAAAATATTGTGGTATATATCACACTAGTTGTTAGACTTGCCATCTTTAGGGTGGTCTTCCTCAAACGTTTTGCCTGCTTACCTCCTGTTTTAGCTGATTCTTTTTGTTGGCTTTACAAACTTTACCACTGCTGACCATTGCTAAAGTGCATGTGCTTCTCCCCTAAATATGGTAACATTGGTGAATACTCAATTGGCATATTTTTTGTTTGCTTATGAGTCCCTTGCAAAGTGGTATACCATATACCCAGGGCCTGTAAATGAAATGCTAGTAGTGAGTCTGCAGCACTGGTTGTGCCACCCAAACAAGTAAACTGTCAAACCTGTCTCAGGCCTACCACTGCAGGGCCTGTGTGTACAGTTTACTGCCACTCGACTCTGGCATTTAAAACCCTTTGCCAAACCTGAAACTCCCCTTTTATTACACATAAGTCACCCTAAGGTAGGCCCTAAGTAGCTCATAGGGCAGGGTGCTGTGTAAGTAAAATGTAGGACTTGTACTTTTAAGTTTTGCATGTCATGGTTGTGACAAAACCCAAATTCGTTTTTCACTACTGTGAGGCCTACTCCTTAATACACTTTTAAGCTGTAATCCTCATTAAAAAGGAGTAGCCGCATCATGTTATATATCTGTGGAATGGTAAGATAAATTCTCTTTACTTGTAAAGTTGAATTTAACATTACTATTTTAGAAATGCCACTTTAACAAAGTGGACATTTCATTGGTCTTACTGCTCTGTGTGCCTGCAGTCTGTCTCTAATACACGTCTGGGGTGGGTGACAGCTACCCTTTGTTCATTCCCTCTAGACAGCCACAAACACAGGAATGATAGGTGTGTTTGCATACTCATCTGCATTCTGACGGCTCTTCCTGAGCAGGAAAGCTTATTGGCTTGCCTCCTGTTGCTTGAGACCCAGGGCTATCAAAGTCTCTATCCCTGTTCCTGTGCCTGGTTCATTAGAAGTAGACCTGGATACTTGCAGTGAGAAATCAACACATCTCCAGTCTGCACGTAGCAGAACGGGTGCATAGACCCTGCTGCGGGAGTAGAACCCGGCGCATCACCCTCTGAACTGCCGCATTGCGTCCAGAACCACGGCTTCAGAACCAACGCATTGTCGCCCCTGCGTGGAAAAGATCGACTTATCGTCCCTCCAGTGGCTGAGTTAACCCACTGCGTCATCCTCAGAACCTTTGCACTCGGAACCGGTGCTTTGCTCCACGGACCCGATGCATTGCCGCCCCTGCGTGGAGAAAATCAACTCCTCACCTCGACTGCCAGTCTGACATTGACCCATCACTTGTCTGCATCCCACATCTCACTGTTGCCACCAGGATCAAGGTACTCTGTCCTCCTGGCCTTGTAGCTCTTGTCCCTGGCCTGCTGTCTATCGCAGTTGGCCTGAATTGGTGACTTTGCCCTGGTCCAGCGTGACCAGTTAACCCCCATACGTGCTTATTGCTTCTAATCACTAGAACTCTTTTTATTCTTTAAAAAATCATATGACAACTCCTGCTTATTGTATTTTTGTCACTTCGGTCTTGATTTATTCATACAATTATTGTCTATTTTTTTAACCTGTATGGAGTCTTTTGTGGTGCTTTCTGTGTGTTACTGTGTGTTGCACAAATATTTTATACATTGACTTTTTAGATAAGCCTGACCGCTCTGTTCCAAGCTAACAGAGGGTGAGCACAGGGTATCTTTTAGTGTGTATCTAGCTTACATTGACTAGGATTGTGGTTCCTGCTTTGACAGGGTTTATATCTATGTCAACCAGAAACCCAATTTCTAACATTAGTTATGTGCACAATTAAAGTGTTAGGACACACAGTACCTGTAATAAGCACACATTATACATATTTATGGAGAACATGGCGTATAACACGTTTTTAATTTGCATGCCAATAGATTAAATTACATTTAAATTATTTGATGGGTGTTTAACCTTATGGCTTAAAAATCATATAATGTAATTAATTAGTCCTGGCTAAGGAGCTGCAGTTTTAAAAATCTTTTATTTCAAATATAAATAGATATTCATGTTATTCTCGGCTTGCTTTCTGTTATGCATAAAATGTAATGTATTATTTGAGGTGCCTGATTACTGAGTCTTCTTTTGCATCGGAAATTGTTCAGGATTTCAGAAACGCAAATTAATTTTTAAAGAGATGCAGAGAATTAGGGAAGATGATACTTAATGGAGGCAGAGTTCATGCAAAATATCCTCACACTTCAACATTCAGTGTAAATATGAATATGAAGTTTTAGTTGAATGCTAATGAAATGGTTATTCAAAAGAATACTGCTGCTTGTAGACATTTGGAAAATATTCAGAAACTTTCAATTCCATTAAACTAAAGTATTCTAAACTCAGATACTTTGAAATGCATATATTCTGTTTGTTTGAGATAGTAAGAGTGCAATCCTAAGGCAAAGTTATGTTAGAGGCGATGTTCAATGACTATAAAAAATGAATATGTTTTTGTTTACATGCAGCTATTAGTTATTCATGAAAGAGGAAGACACACAAAGCTGAATTCTTTAAAATCTTCTTACATTATATTCAACAGTGACCAGGAGTGGTTAGCGTAGTGCTGGGGGAGGAGTTTATCCTAGTTAATGGGGGGAGTTTAGTGGGGTGACCCTACTGTCCCTGGGTGACATTGAGTTGGTGCCAAAGATCCATGTGCCCTCAAATTCTACACAGTATAAGCAATGAGTCACCATCAATGGGCAAAGTATTGAGACCCTGAGGGATACAGAAGCCAGTATGGCTATGGTAAGGAGTCAACTGGTTTCCCCAGAGCACATAATTCTCCATGCTTTCCACCAGGTTGTGGTGGCTGACAACAGAGTGGGTCACTATCCTGTGGCACTTGTTCCATTTGAGTGGGGGAGTTTAGGTGTTCTGAAAGTTGCAGTGAGTCCTGCCATGCCTGTGGACTGTTTGTTGAGTAATGACCTTAACACACTACCTGGAAGGAAGTGGAGCTCAAGGCTCATGTGGTAATGTTGGAGTTACTCGGCTGGATATGTGCTACCACTCAGTACATAGCTGCCCTGGATGTGAGTCAATTAGGGCTGGAGCCTGGAAAAATGGCCCAGCTAGTTGCTAAGAAGGGGAGAGGCAGAGGGCGTGGGAAACCAACCCCTGAATGTACCTCCAGTGAGATGAATGGGGCACCTGCGGTGGCCGCCCTGGAGTCCATTGAGGATGACATTGCTTACCCTGGTTACCTGCCTGAGCTTGCTGGATGGCACGTGGGAGGAGGACCCACCAGGGAGGAGCTCTGTAGGACATAAAGAGAGTGCCCAACCCTTGCAGGCATGAGGCAACAGGCTGAAGCTCAGGCAGCAGGTGATGCCTCAGGGAGTCACCACATTTAGTGGGAGGACAACCTCCTGTACAGTGAGCCTAAGGCTCCTGGGCATGGCACAGCAAAGGTCCTGGTAGTCCCCCAGTGCTACAGGGCTTTCCCACTGGAGCTGTCTCATGAGATTCCCTTGCAGGACACCTGGGCCAAGATAAGACCTTTGCAAGGATTATTCCCCACCTCTATTGGCTTAGGGATCAAGAATTCCTCAGATACATTCTGTAGGAGTTGTGTGACCTGCCAGACCAGTGGGAAGACAGGGTAGAGGGTCAAAGCCCCTTAATACCATGCCTGTCTATAGCACCCCTTTGAGAGGGTGGGCATCAACATTGTAGTGCCTATGGATCCCCAGACTGCTTCAGGCAACAGATTTATCCTGGTCTTGGTGGATCACACCACTAGGTACCTATAGGTAATCCCCTGAGGACCATGACTGAACCCACAGTGGCAATGCTCTGATAGGGATGTTTACCTGAGTGGGTTTCCCACGGACGTTGTGTCTGACTGGGGCACAAACTTCCATGCCTACTTATAAGAAGTCAAAGTGGAAGGAGTGTGGGATAGCCTACAAGTTTTCCACCCCTTACCATCCACAACCAATGGGTTTGATGAGATGTTCAACAAGACGCTGAAAGGTATGATCAGAGGTCTTCCTGAGGCCTTAAGGAAAAAGTGGGATATCTTCTCACCATGCCTGGTGTTTGCTTACAGAGAGGTGCCATAGAGTGGAGTGGCTTTCAGCCCCTTTGAACTGTTGAATGGGCACCCAGTCAGAGGACCTCTGAGTTTGGTAAAAGAAGGGTGGGAGCAAGCTTTCAGGAAGGTACCCCTGGATGTAGTGAACTAAATTGCTAAGTTAAGGAAGCAAGCTTACAGTAACTTAGAAGCTTGCCAGAAAGTCATGAACCAGTGGTATGACAAAAATTCTGCCACAGTAGAGTTTCAACCTGGTCAGAAGGTGTGGGTGACATGCCTGGTGGACCTCAAGACCCTAGGCAATCTCACAGGGAGCTGCATGTAAATCGCCCTGGACCGAGGTGAGGTCCGAGCTCACCATGCTGTTGGTGACAGACGGGAAAGAGGAGAGTGAACCTCTCCCTGACCTCTTGGACTCCAAGGAGAAGAAGTGGGTCTTTGGAAGGAATAAATCCTTTCTCCCACTATAGCTCCTGAACAACAGAGAGACTGCCACCAAGTGTTGGACAATTCTCTTCTTTGTTCTCCCTTATCCCTTGAACTACCTACTTGTGTACCCATGATGTGGACACAGGGGACAAACTCCCTAATAAGAATAAGTCTTACAGGTTGTCAGATAAGGTAAGTTCCAGCATTAAGGCTGAAGTGTCCCAAATGCTGGATTTGGGGTGATAGAACCCTCCAGTTGCTGCTGGTCCAGTCCTGTGGTTCTGAAGCCAAAGCTGCCCCATCGGGCACCACACCTGAATCTGAGGTTCTGGGTGGATTATAGAGGGCTAAATTCAGTGACTAAGACAGATGCTCACCCCATCCTCCAGGCAAATGAGCTGATCAACAGGTTAGGGACTTCCCAGCATCTTAGTACCTTTGATGTTACATCAGGGTACTGGCAGATCACCCTAACAGAAGGAGCCAAGGAGAGGCCAGCCTTCTCCACTCCAGATGGGCATTATCAGATTAGGGTGATGCCCTTTGGATAAAATAATGCCCCTTCCACCTTCCAGAGGCTCATTACCCAGGTCATTGCTGGTATGGGGCCCTTCTCTGCTAGTTATTTGGATGACATGGCTGTCTTCAGTAGCAGCTGGAAGGACCACCTTTTTAATCTCCAGGAAGTGCTCCAGGCTCTGCAACAGGTAGGTCTGACTATCAAGGCAAGTAAGTGCCAGATAGGGCAGGTTTCTGGGGTGTACTTGGGATCCCTGGTGGGCAGGGAGAAGGTGAAATTCCTTCAGGTCAAGATACAAACCATCATGGCCTGGCTCTCCCCCAAAACCCAGACTGAGGTCAGTGTATTCTTGTGCCTCACTGGGTACTATAGGAGGTTTGTCAAGGATATGGCACCGTTGCTGCTTCCTTGACTGAGCTGGCTCCTAAGAAGCAGTCCAGAAATGTGATTTGGACAGAGGCATGCCAAACTGCATTTGACTCCCTTAAGCAGACATTTTGTACAGCTTCTGTGCTCATGGTCCCTCACTTCTCCAAGGAGTTTATCGCTCAGACAGATGACTCAGAGCATGGCATAGGGGCAGTACTATCTCAACTTAATGAGGAGGGCCTAGACCAAATGCAGTCTTCATCCCTGGGAAAATACCCCCAGGGAATAGAGGTGGAGTGCTATTGAGAGAGAAGCTTTTTCTGTGGTCTGGGCACTGAAGAAGTTGAGGCCATACCTGTTTGGCACTCACTTCCTGATTCAGAGTGACCATAGGCCTCTCAGCTAGCTCATGCAAATGGGGCATGAGAATCCAAAACTGCTGAGGTGGTCCATTTTCCTACAGGGCATGGACTTCAGGGTGAAACACGGACCTGGGTTTGGCCACGCCAATGCTGATGGCCTATCTAGGTTTTTTCACTTTAGTGATGAGAACTCCCTGGAGGTCGGGTAGATCTTCCCACTTTCAGCTGGGGACACACGTGTCAGACCTGGCATCCTTAGGGTGGTCTTCTTCCAGACGTTTTGCCTTTTACATCCTGTTTTTGTGGATTCTTTTTGTTGGCCTTCGGACTCTGAGCACTTTACCACTACTAACCAGTGCTAAAGTGCATGACATTGTTGTATACCTGATTGGCATATTTGATGTACTGGTAAGTCCCTTGTAAAGTGGTAAACGATATATACAGGGCCTGCACTTCAAATACTACTAGTGTGCCTGCAGCACTAATTGTGCCACCCGCATGAGTAGCATTTCAAACCTGTCTCAGGCCTGTCACTGCAGTGTCAGTGTGTGCAGTTTACTGCCACTTCGACTTGGCATTTAAAACTACTTGCCAAGCCTTAAACTTCCTTTTTGTTACATATAAGTCACCCCTAAGGTAGGACCTAAATAATCCTAAGGGCAGGGTGCCATGTAAGTAAAAAGGTAGGACATGTATGCATAATATTTACATGTCCTTGTAGTGACAAACACCCAAATTCGTTTTTCACTACTGTGAGGCCTACCCCTCTCATAAGCGAACATTGGGAATTTCCTTATACACTTTTAAGTGGTAATTCCTGATCAGAGAGGAGTAACTTTTCATGTTTCATAACTTTGGAATGGTAATGATAAATCTTCCTTACTGGTGAAGTTGAATTTAACATTACTGTTTTAGAAGTACCACTTTTAGAAAGTGGACATTTCTCTGCGCTTACAGCTCTGTGTGCCTGACAGCCTGTCTCCAATACAAGTCTGGCAGGATGCCTTTAAATTCTATTGTTATCATGTTACATTTCTATGTTGTATGACAGAGGTCAAATGTCAGGCTATATCTTCATTAAAATTGCTGTTTATGTTTTTTAACAAGTAGATTGGTGTTTACTTTATTTCTCTGGCTGCAAAGAAAGGGGATTTTGTAAAATAAATTACCTGACAAGCTTGCTGATGTGAAATGAAAGGCTGCAGGATGACAGCTTTTTCATAACACACAACAACCTTTTAATATCTGTAAATTAACTGTAAAAATATTTGAAAATATATCATCTAGGAAAACACAATGGAAGCATATTTTTCGTAACTCTAAAGTGTGATGGAAACATAGTTTTTTTTTTCGGAACAAAACAAATCAAGACACATTACTTGGTGAAGTAAAAATGATAGATATTTGCTGAAACCCAGTTTCCATACCTTATTGTTTGTGCCCTACATAGTTTTAGTAGTAAAACTGCATGTCAGTGTGAATTTTGTAGCCATTTTAGTAGAAACTGTGCTGTCAGTAAACAACAGTGTGCTACCAGATCATCCTTTAGTAATATTTGCAACAATGTTCTCCAAAATGCACCATCAGCTACATATTATACCTTTACCACTTTCCTGCTGAATTGGTGTGAGTGGCTTATTTGCTATATTTGTGCTTTGTGTGACGCTTGAATTGTTCACAAACCCTTTGACTTTGTTTACGTAACATTGATGGCAGCACCCCCCCTCCAAAAATTGTTCCAGCACCACTGGGTCCCTGAATCATGAACGTTTTACAAAAGGGCATAAGGAGGCAGGGTAGAGATACACTGGCCCCCTAGCCCATGTCCCCATGGAACCCCCAACTGGGGCTAGAATTTAAGAAGAAAAATAATCCAATGCTATCACAGTCCTTTGGGACTGCCACTGGACTCCTGCAAATGTCCCATGGGACCGGGAGAGACCGAACAAAAAATAAATTAAAGCCTTCGAGCTGTGAAAACCTCTTTAAGGGAGTTGACTCCTATTACACTATGAAGTCCCATTACATATGCAAGCCCCTACTATACACTATCAGTGATGAGTGTGTAGGCTGTGCATAGAGCCAACTCCATTCATAGACCTAAGCTCCAATAGATGGGCAAACCCCTACTATGCAAAGTCTGTGCTCAGAGCCCACTACCTTCAGACATGAACGGGCTGTTAGGTGGGCAGACCCCTACTACACACAGTCTGCACTGAGGGGCCTAGTTATAAAATAGTCATGCAGTGCAGTAAGTCACCTTGTTGCGCTGTCTGACAACGAAAGGGCAGGGCTGTGCCGTATTCAGCACAATTGGCAATACCTGCCTTTTCCTATACGCTGGCACCCTTTTGGTAGACTAGCACCAATCCAGGCACCCTTGCACAATGGTTCAAGGATGCCTGCGTTAGTATGCAGGATTGTTTTTGTGCTGGAAAGGGCACCTTCCACACATAAAAACAATCCTGAGAGTCCTATTCCTCTATCTATATGTGCTGCAAAGTGCAGCACACATAGAAAGGGAAGTAACGAGGAGAAATAAAGATATTTCTCCACGCTATGCCTCTTCTGGGAAGGCGTATCTTTGGTGCATATCCCAAGTTTACCAGTTCTGGTAAATTTGGGAATGCATCAAAAACCAATGAAGTTGAGTGGGAATAATCACACAACCCCATGGAACACCTTTCCAGGGCAGAGTAAGGCAGCGCAGCAATGTGTGCTGCGTTACCTTACTCCAGATTTATGAGGCCACTCAGGGCCACAGAAAGTGGGCTTTCGTGGCTTCATAAATCGGACTTAAGGTTTGTGTCACTCTTGCACCACGTTGCATGGTGCAAGAGTGATGCAAACCACCTTGTAAATAGGCCCCTGAGTGCGTAGACTGTGTGTCGATTCCACTCCCTCCAAGACCTAAGCCCCGTTAGGTGGGCAAGTGTCTACTATGCACAGTTATTTCTCTAAAACCCTAGAAATTCATTGGACAAAAATAAGAGAGATGGTATAGTTATGAGTGGTATTAATTTGTTACTTTGCATTAAAAAAACATAGAAGTTCACTGAAAAAAAGACAAATTGATGTTACTGTTAGGTATGTTAACAATATCTTTACATAAAAAAACCTTACTAATTCACTGAAAAAAATAAAAGTTAAAGTGAGGTTACAGGAAGGTGAATTGTTAGTTAAAAAATACTATTTTAAACTAAAAATAAAACACTAAAATTCAACGTTTACAGTATACTAACATAACTATAACTTGCCCCCCCACAAAACATTGCTTCTCTGCATATAAAAGGCACACTAATTGGAATTGTGGAAGGTCACGCCTTACTAAATCAGCCACTTGTCATAATTCACTAGTAAAATGAATGGAATCAATAAAAATAGTCCAATGCATTCATTAATAAAACCCACATTTCAAAGTTTATTAATACTCATTATCAAAAAAGTATTATGAATAAAGCACGCCTAATACAAACAACAATTAATATGCCTTTTTTTAATACTCTCCAGGCCACATAGTGCGACCATAGATCCAACCAGAATTAGTCCTTGCCTTCACAAGCCAAAGAGCAAAAGCTTACTGTGCTTATTTATAGTGCCTTTCCAGGGAGACCTCAATTCCATGCTCCCTGAAAATAGGGCACATTTTTAGATATCACTTCTAGGTGGCTGCTGCCACTCCCTCAGCCTCTGAAACACTCCTTGAATCCACTGGTCATGACCGTTGCCCAAATTGAGCAAAATAAATATGCAAATGATGCCCCTGAGGGTCATTATGGAGAGCTCCATGCCTGAAAGAAGTGAATATTGTATTTGTTTATTTTTTTTAACGGGGTGCTCTTGCCCCCTGGGCGACCCGGTTCTCACTCAGGGTGCCGGCACAGTCATGCTCCCTGCCTACTCCATGCAGGAGGGGTGTTCTGCTGCAGTGTGTGCCCCACTTCTCCCGGGCATGGAGAGTGGAAGCAGCACACCACCATGTGGGGAAGAGCACTGGCACCACCTCTTCCTCTCCTTGCTTCGGGGTCCCGGAGATGGGGTTCCCATCAACACCACACAAGCCCTCCGTCCTCAGTGTCCTGGGGAATGAGATTAGCGGGGCATCCTTGCGTCAGACACTTTGAGATGGGGTCCACGGGGCCCAAAGTTGGCTTATGGAGGGTGGTCACACACACCTCTCTCGCTCCCAAAAATTAGTTAAAAAAATAATGATGTGATGACTCCCGGGCCTAGCCCACCCTGAGTCAGTTTAAAAAAAGCTGATAATCCTCCATGTGTAAAATAGCTAAATACTGTTTCTTTACAGGGATCATGAAATTACAGTGGCAGGTATATAAAACAGGCATTTAACATCCATCCCCATGGAGAAAATCACTAAGCCCCACTATTCCAAGAGGAATAAGTAAAACACCATGCCCGCGATATGTTACAGCCATTTACCACCCATAATCCCCCATGGAAAAATTAGCTATTCCCATTTTCCCGACAGAAAATATTGTAGTGTACATACAGATTTATTTACCAGACCTTTAAAGCCCATAAACCCCCATGTGTAAAAGAGCTAATTATTGTTTCCATACCAGATCCATGAAAATGCATTGTCAGCTTAAGACAACAGCCATTTAACACCCACCATACCCCATGAAGAAAGTTGCTATGTCCATTTTGTCAACAGTAGTAAGTAAAAACTGTGTCTAGGATATGTGACAGCCATTTACTACCCATAAACCCCCATCAATAAATTAACTATTCCCTTTTTCCCAACAGGAAACATTAGCACATAGCGACAAATGTATACAATAGTTCCTAAAAGCTCATAATCCCTAACCTGTAAAATGGCTAATTACCATTTCCTTGTAGGAATCATGGAATATACAGTGTCTTGTAACTGTAACAACCATTTAACACCCATCATTCACATGTAAAAATGATCTATCCTAACAGGAACTATTAGAATACATTGGCAAAATAATCCATTGGGCTCTTAACACCCATAATCTCACAGCTATTACCATTTCCAACAAGAATCATGAAAATACATCTCAAGGTAAGTAACAGCAGTTTAGCACCCATCATTCCAAATAGATATGCCTATTTTCATAATGAAACCAGTAAATAAGCAACCAGATATGTTAAACAGCCATTGAAAACCATATCATCCCTATATTAGAAGTAGCCCATGTGGCCTGCAAAACATATTCTTTTCAGTGCCAGGTATATTTATAGAGCACGTTTAATTCCCCATAAATGAAATAGCTATTTCTATTTTCCTAAATGTATCACCAACATTGCCAGATATGTGTTGCAGCCATTTTACATCCATAATTGCCCATTACAAATGTCTATTTGAATTTTAGCATTCTGTAAACGTAACTGCTGCTAGTCTCCCATATTTAAATAGTCTGTCTATTTTCTGATTTGATAAAGTAACATTCATTGCTAATTTCATGTCATTGCCATACTTCAACCAATTATTACTATTAACTAAAGTACATTATATGTCCACTACCACCAAAAACTATTGAACCAGTGTATAATCTCCAGGAATGTACAATGGAATACTTCATCAGAGCATATATGATAAATCATCACATTTTATATGTAGGTGAAAATATCCTTAAAGGCACACTATGTCACTGTCTACCAGCAAGGTAATGGTTAATGGTTAATAAAAAATGTGTGGACCATTGCAATATGTCATGTAATTATACAAACAATACATTTCCTAAGTATTTTCTTTGATATTTTGGTAAAAGAGAATCAATGCTTACAAAAGTGTGAGCTTGTCAGACATTTGTAATAATAAAACCATGGGGCATATTCTCAAGGACTTATCGTCGATTTACCGGCACTTTAGCGCCGTAAAAGTGGCAATAGACTTATCGCCCTATTCTCAAGCTGGTGCAAACTGCCGATATCACCAGTTTCCCAGCGATATCTTCCGCAAAAAACATCGCCACGGATGAGAGCGACAACTAACACTAATGATATGCAGAGTAGGCGTTCCCGTGCAAAAACACACGAAAACACCACATCGCGATATTCTCAATGACCAGCCAGATCTGCGATGCGACCCAAAAACAGGCGATAAGGAGCGTTAGCAGCAGGGATTTAACACCTGCCTTTTACTGGTGTAAAGCAGGACGACAACCTGCAGCATGAAAGGGAGCCCAGCGCCACATCTAAAGACCAACACATGTCATGGAGCTACTGACCATGCAGCTCGGAGACCCAAGAGGGCCACAACACCCACCGCCACCACCCCAGGCCCCCCGGCCAACCACCCAGGCAGCGCAGAACAAGACAGCTGACCTTCTGAAAACGGCATGGCCCCTCAGCCACACAATTGCAGAATGTGGGGAGAGGTGGGAACCAAGGGGCAGATTTACAAGGCCCTTGCGCCACTTTTGTGTCACTTTTCCCATGTTAAAAATGACGCAAAATGGCGCAAGGGCCTTGTAAATAAGCCCCCAAGTATGTGCGAAGGAGGCAAGTCACCCATCAATAAGAATGTACACAATGCCAAGTGTGGCGGTGATGTGCTGGACAGACTTCAGTATGCAGAGCACAGACATGTCCATGTGGACACATACTGCTGGTGTGTGTAGTGTTGTGGACAGTGGACGCAACCATGTCACCTCAGGCAGTGGGAAACATCTCGGTCATGTAGCTGTGCCGACCCCCCCTGTAAGCGTAAGCGGAGTGGGTTGGGCCGGCGTACGCCAGTCCAGCGTAGGAGTGGGAATAAATAGGCCGGGGCTCAGGGCGTGGTTCACTCCCGGATGGCCAACGCGTCTGCCAGGGCGGCGCCCTCACCCTGCCACGAGTCCTCCGCCGTGACCGCCAGCCTCCTCAGCTGATCGCTGGCTTCCGCAACACAGACCCCAGTGCACCAGCGGCACAGCACCGCAGAGTTATGTGTGTGCTGACTACTGTCTGCGGCCTACACTGCGGTCATCAGGGCTCACAGCTCGAATCCAGTCTTGATTTATTAATGGCGCAGGCCAGTAGGGCAACAGACATTGCTATCAGTGCGGCCCGCCCGGACGACGCATCATCGCTGGCTGCACACCTGCTGAGCGCTTCAGGTGCCACCAACTCAGTGCACCACAAGTCAACGCCACGTGGCTGTGGGCCCTTGCTGGCCGCTGCTTCCGGCCTACACTGCGGTCAGCAGGGCTCACAAATCAAATCCAATCCTGACCTGTGAGGACACGTCATCATCTCTGGCTGCACACCCGCTGAGCGCTTCAGGTGCCACCAACTCAGTGCACCACAAGTCAACGCCACGTGGCTGTGGGCCCTGCTGACCGCTGCCTCCGGCCTACACTGCGGTCAGCAGGGCTATCAAATCAAATCCAATCCTGACATGCGAGGACACGCCATCATCTATGGCTGCACGCCGGCTGAGCGCTTCAGGTGCCACCAACTCAGTGCACCACAAGTCAACGCCACGTGGCTGTGGGCCCTCGCTGACCGCTGCCTCCGACCCACACTGCGGACAGCAGGGCTCTACACTCGAATCCAGTCTTGATTTATTAATGGCGCAGGCCAGTAGGCAACAGACATTGCTATCAGTGCGGCCCGCCTGGACGACGCATCATCGCAGGCTGCGCACCCGCTGAGCGCTTCAGGTGCCACTAACTCAGTGCACCACAACACATGTACCCTTTATGATTGAGTTTTGTGCTGTGGACAGCTGATGCAACAATGTCACCTCAGGCAGTGGGGAAGACCTGGGACGATGATGATGAAGATGAGGCAGGTGTACCACACCCCACTGCAGCTGCAGCAGGAATATCCCGAAGGGACACAATGATTAACAATTACTTCACATGAGCACGTTCATCTCTGGTGCCCCTGCCTCAGTGCAGCTCATGTCGTCGCCACGTGGCGGTAGGCCCGTGCTGGCCGCAGTGCATCCGGTGCCACTAACTCAGTGCACCACAAGTCATGGACCCTTTATGATTGAATCTGTGTGTGTAATACTGAAGATCACTGTTCTAGTTGTTGCCAGCAACAACCACTCCCTGAGTGCTGGCTTACACTCACCCCACACCCATCCAGCACAGGCGTCACTGGACATGTGACCCTGGCAATAAAAAGTGGCCAGGCGCACGTGCCCGTAGCCAGTTCCACTATCTATCTAAGTGTGTCCTTGTGGTCATTATGTATGCACTGATGGGCCCGACCACACTAACTTGTGCTGTAGACTGCAGACGCAACCATGTCACCTCAGGCAGTGTCTAAGACCTTGGACATGTAGCTTTGTCCCCCCTGTAAGCGTAAGCGGAGTGGGCTGGGCCGGCGTACGCCAGTCCAGCGTAGGGGTGTGGAAGTATTTTGCCCGGGGCTCTGGGCGTGGTTCAGTTCTGGCCTGGACAAGGAAGTAACTAATGCGTGTGTCTCTGTTGTAGTGTCGGCGCCACCCTGCCCGCAATCGACAATGTTGCAATGTAGCATGCACCCTGAGGGCGGGCTCGCACGAACGGAGAAATGAAGGAGCGCAAGACCGCTCAGGGTCTTGGCTCATACATGCCAAGTGTTGTGTGTATCTGTAATGCCGCAGCAAGAGCCAAATGCCTAGACCTACTCGCAGCGCGAGTTCGGCCACGCATGGCCAACATCACAGTGTCGTTGTCAGGCTTGTGGACATGCGCAGACAGGCATGACAATGGTGTGCCGTAGGAGTGCAAGTGATGCAACCGCCTGCGCGCACAAGTAAATAGGCTCGGGAGAGGGAGGAGCAGCTGTGAGGCAACGTAACACACAGTGATGTTGCACATTTGCCACATGCAAGACATGTCAAACATGAATCCCAAAGTCGCACACATCCCACCCCACCCCCAACAAGCCACTTCACATTTCCTGAATGCAAGCAGATGAGAAACTAACATTAGGGATGAAAGCTCCTTTGTCTGAACTATCAGGCGGAAGCACATCTGCACCTCCGACCTCGGAATTGCATGTGCCCGGCACCCCCTGACAGATACTAGAGCAGCTGATGATGACTCCCACACTACGCACAGCCCGACGAAAGACCAACGTATACACACCCCACACACAGAAGTCCTTGCTCGAAGTTATCTTTCATGGAATGGCCTTCACACTTACTCCCACACCATCCCAGGCGTACAACCGTTGCACACTTAAACAACTCATTGATCCGAGCTGTGGCATTTCATCCACAGAACTGGGCCAGGTCAGAACAGTGCCGCTTCAACCAGAGCCACTAACGCAATGGCAGAACATCCCGGACACATGCACAACCCCTGTCACGTGGAACTGTACCGTGCACGTATGCTGCATTTACTGGGGCACTGTCATTGGCAGTGCTGCCGATCAGTTACCGGCTAAGCTTCCGCCTTGCCAACGTCACCTGCGTTCAGCCTGTGTTGCATTGTCGATCGTGCATATTCGAGTGGTCCATGGATGTCTGCCTATCCAACAGGACGGTAGCTGAACTGGATTTTGACATGTGTGTGCGCCCTGTTGGCCCACGACCAGGAGTGTCACCGTGATACCCGTTTATGGGATGCCTTGATACTTGGCATACATGCTGGTAGCTGGACCTGGGAGATTGCACAACTCCTCGTGTGCATTGACCACATTGAACTGCTCCCTATTGGGCTGTAGTGCTAATTGGTGAAAGGGGGTGGACGTAGCACATCTGTCCGGACCTGCTAATGGATGGCCTCGCCGTCCTGTTTGATGAAGTCGACAACGACCTCATGTTGGAAATGATAGCCTACTGAAGCTGCAATCGCTTTCATGGACGAGTAACTACGTACCTGCAGCCACAACAGATTGGAACCCATTGCACATGTCCCAACACCTTGTTGCATCTTGGAGATCTGGTCACATATCCCACGACAACAGTGGACATGGCTGCATTCGCCTGGACTCTGAATACATGAGCGGACAACAATGCCGAACAACACACACCTGTGAAAGGTGAGGCACTCCCCCGGAGTGGTCAGCGGCGCTTGGCAACGTTCCTCATTCTGACATACTGCTGCATTGGTCTGCATGTTGTGGCACTAATCTTGCCCGTACTGACACGCATATGCTACTAAAGTCTACGTACCTTCACTTGTATTCTACTGTGATGAGTGTTGATTTGAATGACAATGTGTGTCTCACTGCCTATCTGGGTCACAGCCATACATGGGCATTGATAGCATTACCCAGGGAGTACCTTTTTGTGGAATCACTGTCCCTACATTCATCCATACTTTCATACTTGATTGAGCATAGCCATGACACATCTGTGTGAATTAGAATGTTTTATTCACATTCAGTGGAGTGTTGAAGCTGGACCAGTACAGGGCCATGCAAACCCCACCTTACAATGTTGCCCGTGGAGGGCCAGCCAGAGTCCTTTAGGGATTGACAAGTTCCATCGGGAGTGGAAGACTTCAGTCCGCAGTGTGATTGCTGTGTCATTGGTAACCAAACAAAATATGGCAGTCCATGTCGAGGTCCAAGGTGAGTGTCGCTGAGTGTATCGGGGGACAGTGGAAGGTGTTATTCCAGGGCATGATGCAGAGGGCAGAACCAAGCTGAAACAGGCCATATGGCGGAGATGAATGCCACCACTTCATTCTTACCACAAAGCCCGATTCATCATCATCTTCCTCCTCTGATGTGTCCGGTGCCTCACATGCGGGTGGTGGTGTTTTGTCTGCATCACTGTGTGGCAGTGACACATCAGGGGCCGGAGGTGGAATGTCTGCTGCACTGTGTGGCACTGACACTTCAGGGGGCGGAGATGTGGATGGAGTAGTAGCAGCATCATTCATCCGCGCCAGGCCTTGTGGTGGCAATGCCATGACGAGGATCTGCAGGGCATGGAGGATCACAGCTACATCTGACTGGTGTGCAGCCGTGGCAAACATTCTTTCCGCCTGCATCAGCTCCAAGCTCTCCATCATTCTCCTTATGTGTCCCAACTCCCCGGCTGACATCGCTGGAGCCATTCTGACTAGACAGTTGTTCTTGGCTCAGAGTCATGACTCCAGCGATGTCAGCCATGGATTGTGGGAGAGCATGGAGCGGACAGTGGGTGTCCGTTAGGGACTGTAAGTCGTCCCTGATGGGACTTAGACACCCATGTATGGCATCTAGTTTGGCTGACATGAGTTCGAACCTCACCCGCAGCTGGTCAGCCATCTTCTCCTGGCACCCGAACACACGGCGTTGGAATGCCATGTGTTGGTCGTGGGGGTCCTGGGAGACAGCTGTGGTGGTGGTTGCTTCCTGCTGTGTGGTCTGTGCAGGGGTGGGTTCTCATCGATGCAGCTGGGCTGCCCTGCTGCTGGAGGTGGGGTGCCGGAGCTGTCCATGAGCTGTTGGAGGGCGTCGGTGTAGATGTTGGTGTGGTCCTCTTCATCATCAGTGCTGTGTTGTTGGGTCTGCTCTGCAGGAGGTGTTGATTCTCCCTCTGCAATGTGAAGGGGAGATGCAGATTGACATTGTGTTCACATGTATGTTCACGCATTGTACAAGTTTACTGTCAGACTGCATGACAATGTACATCGTGACTGTTTGTGAGGAGATGCCAATTTGATGCGGGACAGTTGACATTTCTACACCATCAGGGATGTGAGGTTGTACTTGTACATTATCATCTCACAGTTTCCTGCTATGCCACATGCGAATGGCCATTTTCTACACACAAGCGGCACATGTTCTGTTGTGTGAATGTTGCAGTTTGTACCACATTGTTGTCAATGTTGAGGTGCTCTGATTCTTATGTGTGTGTGCTGCATTGTGGGTGAGTTGCCCCTTCAGCTCTGATTTGGCTGGCCCTTATCCCTTTCAGGCGGTGTGCCTTTCACTTCTGTGCTTATACAGTGCTGAGATGTTGCGGACTTGGGTAAATTGGGCTCTTGGTCGGAGTTGTGACTCTTGGGCATGTTTTGTCCGCAGATGTGCTATACTTAATTGTGCATGGGTGCCACTGTGCCCATCTCCCCCGTCCCCCAGTCCCTGGTCGTTACTCACCCTGTTGCTGTTGGGTCAGGTCATGTTGTGCAGTGTCCGGTCCCCCAACTCCTGCCACCGTCTCCCCAATGATGGTCCCAGGCTGGTCCTCCGTGGGGCTTGTGGGGTTCTGGTTGTCCTCTGTACTTGCTCTGGCTACCTCCATGGTGCTTCGTGGTTGTTTGTGTCTTGGTTGTGTTTTTGGTTGCCACTTTTATGGTGATTTTGCCCACCTGACTTGTGTGACTTACAGGCCTGGCGCTGCTTATCGTGGAATTTGTTATCGCAGTTGGGCACATCGCAACTTTTTTCACGTTCGGGTTTAGATTTTTATCGCCGTCCAGGTAATTTTATCGCGGACATTTGACGCGTTATCGGGAAACTATCGCATGTTACCGCCGTGTTGTGAATATGACGTTGACAAGGAGTTATTTTCCCGCGATATGAAAAATTGCGTTATCCTATTTTGGCGATGATTATCGCACGTTCTTGAGAATATGCCCCCAAACGTGTACACTTAAGCCTTAAACTGTATTGCCATCGATGGACATTTAAGGGAATGCAGCCCATTGTCTCATCATCCCCAGTGATCCTTTTAATGTGCCACTTTAAAAAAAATATTATGTACATTTAGAAATGTTAAACCTAATGCTATTTGGGCCTGGATTAAGAATAGTAACTTTGATCACTCCCTCACCCCAACACTTTTCCCAATATAACTGGGATCATTGGTACTATCATAGATTTCCTAACATTGGGGGTCTGTAGCTACAGTAGTAATCTTACAAATACAAATGTATGCACCTGCCCAATATTTGTTGACATACAGCTTGACTCGAAATATAAGAAATTTCCACAATGTAAATGGGACTGGAATTAAAATAGTAAACCTTCCTCCCCCAATATACACTTTTTCTAATATTTGTGGGCCTGAAGTTTGAATAGTAAATCTGATACCCAAATATCTGCACTTTTCCCAATGTTTGTTTGACTTGAGCTAGAATAGTAAATCTGTCCCCTTCCATATGTATTTTCAACAATGTAATTGGGATTGGGGTTTGAATAGTAAATCTAAACCGCCCAAAATATGCATTTTGTAAATCAGACCCTCCCCCAATCTAAGCACTTCCCTCACTGTACGTGAAACTGGCGTTAGAACAGCAACTTGGCCCCCAATATACGTCCTTTGCCCAATGTTGGTGAGCCCAGAGTTAGAATATTAAATCTACCGACCCTAAATAAATGATCAGCCTATAATATTTGTTGGACTGGTGTAAGAATAGGAAAACCACCCTCCCCACAAATATATACATTTTCACCAATGTAAGTTATATGGCATTTAGAATAGTACATCTCAACCCCAAAAATCATTCACTTAACCAATGTATGTGGGGCCTAGAGTTAGATTAGTACATCAGACTTCCACCTACAAAATATATGAACTTTACCCAATGTGCTAGAATAGTAAATATGCACTGTCAAAATAGTTTCACTTTACCTAATGTTTGTTGGACTAAAGTTAGAATACAAAACCTAATCCCTCACCCGTAGAGGCACTTTCCCAAGTATAAATTGGATTGTGTTTAGAATCTAAATCTGAGCTCACTTTAATTTATGCAATTTCTCCTGTTTATGGCTGACTGGGTAGGAATAGTATATCTCAAACCCACATATATAGCTTCTTTTAAATGTTTAGTGCAAAGCAAATATCAATGTATAATTTATTAGTTTATTTTACTTTGTTTGTTTATTTTATTGTATTTTGGTTTTCTAAATTATTACATTTATGATTGTGTTATTTAGGAAATAATTAAACATGGTAATTAAGAAATTATTACTTGAAATATGTACAGTAACACCATATATAACAACATATATATTGATCCATACTATTTGAATAATATGCATTTTATTATCAATTGAATATGTCTATAATTTCTGTGATTGAGCTTAAAAATAATTAATCAAGCTAAACGTTTTATACGAATATTTATAATTATGTTTTTCCTAAGAAATATTTGATTTAATTTATATGGTAGGATTAAATAAGTTAGTAAAAACATTAAAATGATCAGATATTTTCTCAAAATTCTTCTACAAATATTTAACAACGTTTTATGTAATTAGACCTCCAAGTAGCTGTTATGTCCCTAGTGAAAAACATGTCTCATTTAAATTTTTATAATATTAATTGGACTTGTATTTTAAGTGTAAATTTTATTATGTACAATTATATACTTTTCTAACCTATGGGGCCGATTACGATAGCGGAAGGACCGTCACCGCCAGCCCGGCGGTGGCGGTCCTTCCCACATTGGACCGCGATTTTCCCACCACCAGATTACGATGGCAGTGGGATCCAGACCGCGACCGCAGCGGATGCAAAGACCGGTCCGCCACGGGAACTGCCACAGGCAATCGCTCCGATTGCCTGGTGGAGCGGTCTGCATCCGGAAAATGGTGGCGGTGCCTAGCAGGCACCATCCTCCAAATTACGATGCGGTCTCCAGCCAGCTTTTCCACGGCGGGTAAACCGCCATTGAAAGGCTGGTGGAGATTGGTTTCGGGGCCCGTTGCGGGCCCCCAATGTGTTGGGGTGTATGGCACTGGGGGCTACCCATGGTACCTCCTACATTTCACTGCACCGAGTGGCAGGCACCGTGTGGTGCCTGCCACGTAGTGCAGTGAAATGCACCACATGCATTTTTTAACACTGCGGCGGTGCAGCGGTCAGCAGCACCCCGCCGCAATGTTAAAGCTGCAGGATGCGACCGCCACAATGGCGGTCCAATCCTGATTTGGTGTGCGGAACCGCCACAGGTATTGCGGACGGTCCCGGTCACCACCACCATGGCGGACGGACTCCAGTCCGTCCGCCATCGTAATCGGCCCCTAAATTTTTATAGGCATCATTACATTACATTATATGCATGAAAATACAATATTTTTGTCATTAATAGTTTGCAAACTGTATTTTTGTAGCACAATATATTTGTGGTTGATATTCCAATACACAAACACTTACATTGAAGGGTCTGGCTTTAGGAGCACCAGGAGCACAGGGCTCACTGCAACTTTGGCCTTGTGCAGAACCAATGGCCACTTCTTAAACCCAGCCCCTTTACCTCTCAAAACTAGGGAGTCTATTTCTGAGCTGGTTTGCATCGCTCTTGGACCAAGCAACATGTTGCAAGAGTGGCACAAACGTTAAGTCATATTTATGAAGCCACGCAAGGCCACTTTGCATGGCCCTGAGTGGCTCCAGAAATCTGGAGTAAGGCAGTGCAGCGCAAATCACTGTGTTGCCTTCCTGGCATTCCATGGGCATTGCGTGGATGTTCTCATGCAACACCCATGGGGGCTTATTTACAAGCTCCTTCACCACAGGTACATCACTTTTTGTGACATACCGGTGGCGCGTTTTGTTGCCCCATATTTACAAGGACACGAAAAGCCACCCTGTGTGGCTTTTTTCCTGTCCTTGTAAATACAGACCCTTTACACGCAGCACTTTGCATGAAAGGGGCATTCCATGGGTGTTGCTGTGGGTGTTCCCAAGCAACATCCATGGAACCTGACACATTCCCAGATTTACGAGACATCGTAAACCTGGGAATGAGTCTGAATGCTTCGCCTCCCCAGCGTAGCAGAGTGCAACAAGGAGAAATTTTTAATTTCTCCTTGGTTTTTCCTCTTTCCTGCACAAAAGCAATCATTGGAAAAATGCTGTTTTTCAACTTCTATGTGTGCTTCATTAAGAAGCACACCTAGAAGTTTAAAAATGCCATTTCAGACCTGCACATACACAATCATTCCCTCAATGCAGGCACCCTTGCACTATGGTGCAAGGATGACTGCGTCTGCGCATGGTAGCAAATTGTGCGCCAACGCAGAGGAGAGCAAAGGGATCCATCATATCGTTGTAGATATGACGCATCCCTGTGCTTCAGAATTAACACAGCGCGGCGCAGCTAAATGGCTTGCGGCACCACGCTGCGTTAATTCCTTGTAACTGAGTCCCAGGTTTTGAATGCATTCCCAGATTTACCAGAACTGGTAAACCTGGGAATGCACCAAAAAGATACGCCTTCCCAGGAGAGGCCTAACGAGGAGAAATATCTTTATTACTCCTTGTTACTTCCTCTTTCTATGTGTGCTGCATTCTGCATCATGGTGCAAGGATGCCTGAGTTGATGCTAGGCTGCCAAAAGGCCACCAGCGCAGAGAAGAAAAGGCAGGAATGCACCGTATTGCCTTAAATATGGCGCATTCCTGACCTTTCCCTTTCAAGCAGTGAAGCGCAGCAAGGTGACTTGCCGAGCTGTGTGACATTTTCATAAATAGGACCCTAGGTTTGGAAAGTAAAGTCCTGTGGCAGCTGTCTGCATCTTTTGGCTATTCAGAACTTTTCTTGATTTTTTTGTAACTCAGAAAACGTGAGATCACAGAGCCCAAAGTGCGTGTTGCCTATGCATAGTGGAAAATTTGATGCAGGTGTGGCTTTTGACCTCACCCAACAAGTATACCACCCAATGCCAGCTGTGGATGGCCAAAGTCCGGAGGTCAACTTTTCCAAGCAAGACTGATGTTTTTCAACTACCCCTAAATGTGTGCATGCACAGAATTCAGTGCGCAAGTCCTTTGCTCTATACAATCACTCCTTGTGACCAGCCTCCATGGCAGCCCAAAAGCTGCACACAGATCTATGCATGCAGATTTGTCACAAACACTGAGGTTATTAGTAAATCAAATCTTCCCCTCATCCTCGAATTTGCTCCACATTTGACGGATCTGCTTGAACCTCGCATACCAAAACTACAATTAATGTTATTAATGCCAGAATTTGTGCAAATGATTCAAGTGCAAAAAGTTACTATCTAGCAAAGAATTTTTTGACACCCACCCCCTTCCTCTTCTCCACATCGCAAAATTGCAGGAAACTTGACTTTCCAGATGTAAGTGCTAAACGTACAATGTGACAGCTAAATTTCATGCAGATTTCTGAAACTGCTACAAAGTTATAGGAAGATCAAAACCACCATTCAATAAACTGCAACGTAAGCATAACATTTGCATGCTTTAACTTTCAATTTCATTACAATTTGAAATAAAATTAAGGGCTGAATTATGATATTGGGTGGTCGGACCACTGTCCGCTGTTGCGGTGGTCAGGAGAGCGCCCGACAAGCAGTCGGCGGTCCGACCGCCCAATTACGATATGACCATTGTGTTGGTGGTCGGAAAGTGCTCCTTACACTGCGGCTTGTGCTGTGGGCCAGGAAAAGGGCCGCAGCATAAGCCACTATGTTGAGGAGCACTTAGTGCATATCCATGTACCGTGTGCCATGCACCATGTGAAGCATGGCACACAGTGCATGGATGTGAGTTGGGGCACTACATGTGCCCCCTGTGCCACTTTGCAGTGGCCCCTGAGGAAAGGGGGCCCTGTTTGGGGTCCCCAAAGTCCCTTTCCGGCAGCCTTTTCATGGGGGTCAGACCACCATGAAAAGGCTGTTGGAAAGGGACATCATAATCCCGACGGCCGCGCCTGCCTCGGCACTGCTGCCATTCAAGGGATACTGCTCCGACCGCACACCGACAGGATCATAGATCCTGTTGGAGGCAGCGATCTTCCCTCAATGGTTTCATTCCAACTGCCTGCATCATAATGTGGCGGTTGGACTGAAGAGTCTGTCTGTCGGTGGGACCGCCACCGACAGCCTGTCATTGGCGATTCCACCGACATCATAATGAGGCCCTAAATTCGTATATGAAATTGTTCATTCTTCGAAGCAAATTGATGTTTTTTCACTACTCTGATTTCTGTTGATTTATACAAGTCCAGGGCAAACAGGGACAGAAAATAGCCCAGGCACCAAATTAAAAGTGTCCCCCATTAGCGAATCAGAGAGATGAAAAAGTGGCCCACATTTGCAAATCAGGGCAGTTTTAAACTTGAAAAGACAAGCTGTGTAAGTGTTTTGCAAGTTATGGGAGACTGCATGCATTTGTGCTTGTTGCAGAAAATGTTTGTGGTAATATCAGGGAAAACAACAGTAAAGACAGGCCCATCAGACCATACAACCGGCTCAAATAGCCAAGAAAACCAGCCCATACACTATTGTGTGAGACTACACCTTGGGCACTGCCAGGTTTGATTGCAAGGCCAGTCCAACTCTGTGTTTGATCCATTAAGGCAGGGGGCATAAAGCCGGTCCTTGAAGCCCTGTGGCCCAGGGGGCCCCCATCCTTCAGGGGCCCCTATCAACCCATGGTTATCAGTATCTGTGATCTGTGAGATATGGGAATTTCCAAGGCCTCTCTTCACAACCTGGAGATGGGGGCATCTATGCCTCTGTATTACGACGCCCTTGGGCCACAGTTTTTTGTTTCCACCATGTCAAAATTCCCTCGCTGACACTGCTGTTTCAAAATAGGAAAAAAATGAAGCACTGAAAGAAATCACGATTTAAAATCATGGCTCCTGCTAAACGTATTTTTGTCAAAGTGCAAGAGGATCACAGGTAGGACCATCTAACTTTGTGTCATCTAAATCTGTCCAAAGGTTTTTGCTGAAGGTGTAATCGTTTTTTTTTTCATTTGCAGAATAAACATGAGGTTAAACACTTTTGTGAAAAGCTACTAGTTTTACCCTCTTGATGGATTTCACCAATGAACCCAGGATCGAGTGAACTTGGTTTTGTGAAGTTCTGCCATATGATGAGAAAGTTATTCATGAATTTTCAAATACATATCCTGCGGGAGTGAGAAGTAATTAAAACTAAACAGTTGCTATCACAGTCAGTAATCCTAATAAACCGCTATTATGTATTTGATTCCTTTTCAAGCTCATATGTCGCCTTTTGCAAGTATAATGAGCTACATATGAGCTATTGTCAGAGGGCAAGAAGATTAACTTAACAATAAATATGTAAATGTGGCACAGGGGCAAAATGATTAAGCATTATTTTGATGAAAACTGACAGTGTAAGAAGTTGACCAACCGAATAAAGAATCAGTTACCATTAATAAGCCAAAGTGTGACTTTGAAATGTACCTTATATTTGAAGTCCATGTAAAAAAGTGAAACATTGAGGCTAGATAGAATACATTCAACATCAGAATACACATTTGGGCCCTGGTTATGAGTTACGTGCAGTGGTAATTACCGCAAGCTCAGGTAAATAGGCAATGACTTTACCGCGTCATCTGATCACAAGTTAAAATGCATGTGATTTTTAGCATATATGCTAAATACCTCATGTCTTGTGGCCCACATGCATGATTTTACACATGTGCTAATTACCGCATGTGCTATTTACCACATGCGAAAAATAACACATGTGGTAAATAAGACCCAAATACAAGTATGGTAGGTTATACAAGTATGGGAGGTCATAAAACCAGTGGAATATAACACCTTACAATACCTCCGGTCAAAAGCAGGTGGTAAACCTTCCTGAAAGTGTAGGTAATGAAAGCACACCTGTAAAACAATAAAATACTGAGAACACAATAATACAAAATACACAGTACATGCAGTATTTGAGATGAAAATCATAGAATATCACACACATACCTGCACACATGGTCAGACCTATATAAACAGCCATGGATAGGTGAATCTCTCTCAGGTTGATTGCAGCAGCTCACACTTCCATTTTTCAGTACACTACCATGGATGCAGCACTGCTGAGTCACTATATCATGCTATGCCACATTAATGTTCTGCTGCAACAAATCATGTAGCATGAGGATGGAAACCAGGCCGCCAATCAATTACCTCAAATGGAGCAGCCACGCAGGATGAGAGTCAGGATTGACAGAGTAAGGCTGGAACCCATAAACATGAGTTAGCTTGAGATGCAGAGGATATACAGGCTTGATATGGGCATCATACAAAACTAATTTTCTTCATTATGGATACCCTGGAGCCCAAAGTGGTGGTGCACTGTCATCCCCGCTTCTTGAAAATGCAAGCAGCGCTGGAATTCTTTGCAATAGGCACCACACAACAGACAAAGGGATTGGTACATGGCATTTCTCAGTCAATCTTTAGTCAAATATTCTGGGCCTGATTCACAAAAATACTTTCTAATTTTGAGTTAGTTTACACTTTCGAGTAAGTTTAATACTTTCGGTATTCAAAGACTCTGAGGGGCTTATCTACAAGTTCCTGTGCACCACCAGAACGTCACTTTTTGTGACGTTCCGGTGGTGCACAGGGCTTAGCCATATCTACAAGGCCAAGTAAAGTCTCCTGCGTGGCTTTTCATGGCCTTGTAGATGTGAAGTAAGGCAAGGCAGCACAAGTCGCTGTCTTGCCTTACTCTAATTCAGAGAGGCGTTCCACGGGTGTTGCTGTGGGTGTTCCCATGCAGCACCGATGGACTTTGACCCTGCCCCAGATTTACAATATCTCATAAACCTGGGGCAGCATCAAAACCTTGAACTTTCCTAGAGCAGGGGTAACAAGGAGAAATGTTAAAATGCTTCTCGTTTTTCCTCTTTCCATGTGTGAAAACGCCTCTTGTGATTGTTTCTGTGCAGGAAGGTGCCCCTTTATGCACAAAATCAATCCTGCCAACAACACAGACACCCTTGCACCATGGTGCAAGGGTGCCTGCGTTGACGCTCGGCAGCAAATTGTGTGCCGGCTGAAAGGACAGGAATGCACTCTATCTTGTAAATACGGTGCTTTCCTGCCCTTTCGAATTGAGTGTAGGGAGTGCAGCAAAATGACTTGTGGCGCTGTCCTGTGCCAATTCCTCGTAAGTAAGCCCCTGAGTGCAAACATACTACAAAAGTGTACGTTGCATGTTTTCACCTCAAGAGTAAAGCAATTGGCTTACTCTTGTCTGTGAGTGGGTGATGTACTTCACTAAATCCCTCTCTGAACCTCCCTAAGCCCCTCTTCTCCCTAATCCCCTCCCTTTATAAATAAGTCTGCCCCTTTTGTGCCCACTCTGCTGTGCCCCTCCCACATTAACTTCTAAAACCTATATCTACATTTAAGGAGTGTCCACAATTAGAGCGGAAAAATCCGCACACATAAGAATAGGTAAAACGTACATTATGTAGTATGTTTTCTAGTACTGCAAATCGTACTACAAAGTGCAGTTTTTGAATCAGACCCAATATTTTCAGAGATGGCAGTAGGATGGTCTTTTTGATCTTTAGTGTGAGACCTAATTCCTTTAGTAGATCTTTTGTCTGGAACAGTGCTGTAACTGTCTGTTGCGGTGTAGCATTGAAGTTTTGATAAGCCAGTCGTTGAGGTATGTATGTAAGCATCTACTGGAGCCATGTATTTACTGAACAGTCTTGATGCAGACTTCAGGCGAAATGGTAGCTATTTGCAATGGTAATGTGCTACATCTACCAAGGAAGAACAGTTATTTCCACCGTGTTTCATAAATTGGTGGATGAAAGTATGCATCTTCTAAATCTTCTGATGCCATATAATCGTTCTTGTTTATTGATATAGCACATCCAGGAAGGATAACATTTTAAATAGTTGAATTTTTACAAACGTGTTTAAGGCCCCAGGATCTAAGATGGGCTTCACATTCCTGAATAAAATCTAAGATTTTTCTCATTTTCTGGTACTGTTTCTATGGCATTTTTGACAAGGAGCTTTCTTATTATGTTGCTTCAGTGCTCGAAAGTGATGGTGGTTTACTCTGATGAGAAGCGTTCTTGGTGGTATCAATATAAATTCTATTGTGTGTTAATGTTGAATAACATCCAGTACCCACCTATCCCGTATTTTCTGCCTATGCCGGAAAAATGCCCTTATGTTTCCTCCCCCCGCATTTATGGTGAAGGAGCTGGGGTAATGTGAGTGTTGAACTCTTCATCCTCTGTCATGGCCCTTGTTAGTTGACTGACCTCTGTTCTTCCTTTGTTGTTTGCTTCCCGCTTGTCTTCTCCCATACTTCTTGTTTTTTTCTGGTTAAAATAACCCTGCCCAAGAGGACGAATAGTGTTTAAAGTCACCTGCTGAAATGACTTTTGTGTCAGTATCCATTTCAATTGCCTGTAATACTTTGTCTGCCTATGATCAAAATAAATGTTGACCATTGAAGAGCATCTTAATGAGCTTTGACTGGAATTCTGGTCAGAAGGTGGTACTGCACAGTCAGCAACACAGTCTTAAAACTGCCCCTGTTGCCATCTGTCTAAAGGCGATGTTGGATCCTTCAAGCGCCGCATTTTTGAACGCAAGAGATGTGATTTCACCTTCTCTGAAAATTGCTTTTGCTTGCTCCCTACAATCCACCAGAGGTGTGTTTAGAAGCGGTGTTATGTTGTTCCATAATTGTCTATTGTATCTTCACAAGATGGTCCTTTGCGGTAGAAATGTTTACTGCTGTTGAGTCAAACACTACAATTCTCTTTTAGATTGTACAAACCTTTTATCTTCCTCGTCTGTGGGCACCATACATGGAGTCGCTGGGTTACATGAGCTCCTCTGTACAGCAGCTGAGATCACTGAGTCCATTTTAACCTGATTTAGTAAGCACATGTGTGCTGTATGAGGTGCTTTGTATTCCTTTTCCGGTTTTGCTATAAGCATAGATTTCTTCTAGGATTTCCCATGCAGCTTGGACCTACTTCCCAAATATAGTCAAGTACTGATTGTTCTGACAGATTTAGGTTTATCGTCAAAGAGAAAGTATTTTTCTCAGTTGTTGGCATTGGTAAATTATTTTTTTCAGCAACTCTATCCACTAGCTTGTGAAAAGTTTAAATATTGTCGGGAAGAGAATCTGATAGAACTGCTTCTGGACTCCTCTTCTCTGCTTTTGCATCATCTTCTCAATCAGAATCTTGGTTGTGCACATAAGAGGAGTCTGTGTCATGGGCTGGTAAATTATCCCCTTCTTGATGCTGTGGTTCAGAAGGTGTCTCATGCCCGCTGTCTCATTTTGGCAATTCTAATGGTGCTCCTGAGGGAGATTTGTTGGATGTGGTCTGGGTGTCGGGTCAAGAGGAGGTGCCATAGGAGGAGCTACAAATCTACATGGAGGCAGTTCTCCATAAAAATCTTGCTTCAGTTTTTACATGTCTTGGAGGTGTAGAGATTTCTGGAAGCTGTCCTTCCTGGGGTTTGACAGAGTGACATGACTCCGGGTAGCCATAGCTTTCTTCTATTTCTTAGAGTCTTCTGGCACATAAAGAAAGTTAGGTTATATGGCCCTTCAGCTTTGGTGCAAAACACACAAGATGATGGACGGAATGCTGCACATTGGCAAACATTCACCCCCAGTCACAGATCTGGGTTTAATCCATCGTTATTTTGCTTCACCACGCCAACCCAGTTCAGACACTTAGCCATATGCAAATCAGTCTTGACCCTGTGCCTCATGGGAACAGTCCAGACCGAACTGCCAAGCCATGTCTTCTCTGGACCGGAATCAAGCATCCTAGGACCGGTTTCAGGCTATCAGCCTTCATCAGCCAGGATAGCTTGACTCCAGTGGCGTAGTGAGCACGGGACCCACGTCTGGGCATACCCTTCCCACTTAGGGGCGAAATGCAAAACACACAAGATGATGGACGGAATGCTGCACATTGGCAAACATTCACCCCCAGTCACAGATCTGGGTTTAATCCATCGTTATTTTTGCTTCACCACGCCACCCCAGTTCAGACATAGCCATATGCAAATCAGTCTTGACCCTGTGCCTCATGGGAACAGTTCAGACCGAACTGCCAAGCCATGTCTTCCCTGGACCGGAATCAAGCATCCTAGGACCGGTTTCAGGCTATCAGCCTTCATCAGCCAGGATAGCTTGACTCCAGTGGCGTAGTGAGCACGGGACCCACGTCTGGGCATACCCTTCCCACTTAGGGCGAAATGCAAAACACACAAGATGATGGACGGAATGCTGCACATTGGCAAACATTCACCCCCAGTCACAGATCTGGGTTTAATCCATCGTTATTTTCCTTCACCACGCCACCCCAGTTCAGACATAGCCATATGCAAATCAGTCTTGACCCTGTGCCTCATGGGAACAGTCCAGACCGAACTGCCAAGCCATGTCTTCCCTGGACCGGAATCAAGCATCCTAGGACCGGTTTCAGGCTATCAGCCTTCATCAGCCTTCCTCAGCCAGGATAGCTTGACTCCAGTGGCGTAGTGAGCACGGGACCCACGTCTGGGCATACCCTTCCCACTTAGGGCGAAATGCAAAACACACAAGATGATGGACGGAATGCTGCACATTGGCAAACATTCACCCCCAGTCACAGATCTGGGTTTAATCCATCGTTATTTTGCTTCACCACGCCACCCCAGTTCAGATATAGCCATATGCAAATCAGTCTTGACCCTGTGCCTCATGGGAACAGTCCAGACCGAACTGCCAAGCCATGTCTTCCCTGGACCGGAATCAAGCATCCTAGGACCGGTTTCAGGCTATCAGCCTTCATCAGCCAGGATAGCTTGACTCCTGTGGCGTAGTGAGCACGGGACCCACGTCTGGGCATACCCTTCCCACTTAGGGCGAAATGCAAAACACACAAGATGATGGACGGAATGCTGCACATTGGCAAACATTCACCCCCTGTCACAGATCTGGGTTTAATCCATCTTTATTTTGCTTCACCACGCCACCCCAGTTCTGACATAGCCATATGCAAATCAGTCTTGACCCTGTGCCTCATGGGAACAGTCCAGACCGAACTGCCAAGCCATGTCTTCCCTGGACCGGAATCAAGCATCCTAGGACCGGTTTCAGGCTATCAGCCAGGATAGCTTGACTCCAGTGGCGTAGTGAGCACGGGACCCACGTCTGGGCATACCCTTCCCACTTAGGCGAAATGCAAAACACACAAGATGATGGACGGAATGCTGCACATTGGCAAACATTCACCCCCAGTCACAGATCTGGGTTTAATCCATCGTTATTTTGCTTCACCACGCCACCCCAGTTCAGACATAGCCATATGCAAACCAGTCTTGACCCTGTGCCTCATGGGAACAGTCCAGACCGAACTGCCAAGCCATGTCTTCCCTGGACCGGAATCAAGCATCCTAGGACCGGTTTCAGGCTGTCAGCCTTCATCAGCCAGGATAGCTTGACTCCAGTGGCGTAGTGAGCACGGGACCCACGTCTGGGCATACCCTTCCCACTTAGGGCGAAATGCAAAACACACAAGATGATGGACGGAATGCTGCACATTGGCAAACATTCACCCCCAGTCACAGATCTGGGTTTAATCCATCGTTATTTTGCTTCACCACGCCACCCCAGTTCAGACATAGCCATATGCAAATCAGTCTTGACCCTGTGCCTCATGGGAACAGTCCAGACCGAACTGCCAAGCCATGTCTTCCCTGGACCAGAATCAAGCATCCTAGGACCGGTTTCAGGCTATCAGCCTTCATCAGCCAGGATAGCTTGACTCCAGTGGCGTAGTGAGCACGGGACCCACGTCTGGGCATACCCTTCCCACTTAGGCGAAATGCAAAACACACAAGATGATGGACGGAATGCTGTACATTGGCAAACATTCACCCCCAGTCACAGATCTGGTTTAATCCATCGTTATTTTGCTTCACCACGCCACCCCAGTTCAGACATACTACATGCAAATCAGTCTTGACCTCTGTGCCTCATGGGAACAGTCCAGACCGAACTGCCAAGCCATGTCTTCCCTGGACCGGAATCAGGCATCCTAGGACCAGTTTCAGGCTATCAGCCTTCATCAGCCAGGATAGCTTGACTCCAGTGGCGTAGTGAGCTACGGGACCCACGTCTGGGCATACCCTTCCACTTAGGCGAAATGCAAAACACACAAGATGATGTACGGAATGCTGCATATTGGCAAACATTCACCCCCAGTCACAGATCTGGAGTTTAATCCATCGTTATTTTGCTTCACCACGCCACCCCAGTTCAGACATAGCTATATGCAAATCAGTCTTGACCCTGTGCCTCATGGGAACAGTCCAGACCGAACTGCCAAGCCATGTCTTCCCTGGACCGGAATCAAGCATCCTAGGACCGGTTTCAGGCTATCAGCCTTCATCAGCCAGGAGGTTTGCTGTAACACTTTTCGCTCCTAAGTGGGATGGGTATGCCCAGACGTGGGTCCCTTGCTCACTGTGCCACTGGCTGCAAGCTAGCCTGGCTGAAGAAGGGTGACATACCCTGAAACCGGTCCCAGGATGCTTGTTTCCGTTCCAGGGAGGACCTGGCCTGGCAGTTCGGTCTGGACTGTTCCCATGGGGCACAGGGTCAAGACTGATTTGCATATGGCTGGGTCCAAACTGAGGTGGCGTAGTGGGCAAAAGAACGATGGATTTAGCCCAGATCTTTTGACTGGGGGAGAATGTTCTGCATTGTCAGCATTCCGTCCATCATTTGTTTGCTGTAACACTTTTCGCTCTAAGTGGGATGGTTATGCCCAGACGTGGGTCCCTTGCTCACTGTGCCACTGGCTGCAAGCTAGCCTGGCTGAAGAAGGGTGACATAACCTGAAACCGGTCCCAGGATGCTTGTTTCCATTCCAGGGAGGACCTGGCCTGGCAGTTCGGTCTGGACTGTTCCCATGGGGCACAGGGTCAAGACTGATTTGCATATGGCTGGGTGCAAACTGGTGGTGTAGTGGGCAAAGAACGATGGATTTAACCCAGATCTTTTGACTGGGGGAGAATGTTTGCATTGTCAGCATTCCGTCCATCATTTGTTTGCTGTAACACTTTTTGCCCTAAGTGGGATGGGTATGCCCAGACGTGGAGTCCCTTGCTCACTGTGCCACTGGCTGCAAGCTAGCCTGGCTGAAGAAGGGGTGACATACCCTGAAACCGGTCCCAGGATGCTTGTTTCCGTTCCAGGGAGGACCTGGCCTGGCAGTTCGGTCTGGACTGTTCCCATGGGGCACAGGGTCAAGACTGATTTGCATATGGCTGGGTCCAAACTGGGGTGGCGTAGTGGGCAAAAAGAACGATGGATTTAACCCAGATCTTTTGACTGGGGGAGAATGTTTGCATTGTCAGCATTCCGTCCATCATTTGTTTGCTGTAACACCTTCAGCTTTGGTGGCTGCACCTGATATCATTTCCTCTTCAGTTCAAATTTTCTCTCTGTCCGACTCTTAGTGTAATTCTGGGAATACGTATATTAGAAAATCATAAAAAGAAGCAACAGAGATTTTTTTCTGATGTGGTTAGCTTGTCAAGGAAATTAATTGTGTGTATTGTGTGCATTAGTAGTCATAACTGGTGAATCTCAGGGGTTTTCTCAGTTTGAGCCATAACCAAACTTAGGGGCATATTCACAAGGAGCTATCTCCAAATTAACGGCACTTTATCACAGCCAAAATCGTGATAAATTTACCCCCCATTCACAAGCCGGTGTAAACAGCCCACAGCACCAGTTTTCCCGTGATAGCAGCCGCAAAAAACATCGCCACAGAGGACCCTCGCAAATATCGCTAATGAGATGCAGAGTAGGCATTCCCGTGACAAAAGCAGAGACAACAGCACACCTCAACATTCACAATGACCAGCCACATCCGCGATAAAAACACAAAACAGGCGATAAGGTGCGTTAGCACCAGGAAATCTACACCTGCTCTGACCTGGTGTAAACTCGGACGGCAGCCAGCACCACAAAAGGGAGCACAGCCCAGGGCCACATCCGAAGGGCAACAGATGCCATGGAGCCACACATCATGCGGCCCGGACACCCAAGAGGGCCACAACACCCACCCCCACCACCCCAGGACCCTATCCCACACCCAGAACACCCCCCCCGGACCAACACAGACGCAGCGCAGACAAAGACAGCGGAACCCCAGGAAACGTACCAGCCGCACAGACCCAACATCTGACAATGTCACCTTCCACTACAGGCTGAAAGGGACAACCAACCTACGCATCCTGACCATCATTGCCTAACAGACCTACGGCAACAACACAGCGGACAACCAACATCCCACCCCACACAAAGCTGATGGCGTGGCTGCACCTGTTGGCCCCTGAGATCTCCATCCAACACCCGCCAGAGTCGGACGAGTCTCACAGCCAGCCACATACAAGTCCCCCACACCTGTCCTGGACATCACCATCACCCTGGTACCCCAGTCCCCATACGTACAACACAAGGCGCAGGATCCGCTGGAGACCAAACAAGGACCATACGCCATAGCAGGATGCATGCACGTGTTGGGGGCAACACACAGCACACATGTACTACCTGTGACCCCTGGTGACACAGCACACACTCACCGCAACAGGAAGCACATGTCTCACACCAATGTGCAGGCAACAACAGAACACCGTGGAACACCCAACAATGTCACATCCAAATACACAGCCAGTGTGCATGATACCTTCATCCTCCGACAGTCCATCATCAACCAGCGTACCCAGGATGGCAACAAGGGAAATGTACAGCCCCTTGGCAATATGCAAATGAACATCCCACACACCTCAACACCACTACCATGCAACTCACAACTCTGGCAATGCACACTTCACAAAATCACATACAACAGGCACAACAATATGCCCACCCACCAGACACGACAGAACAACTTACAATGTCCACATGGGCAAGCCCTGAACATGACCCAGCAACGGCATGGCACCTCAGCCACACAATAGCCGAATGTGGGGAGAGGTGGCAACCAGGCATGTGTGAAGGATGCAGGAGAACCATGATTGGGAAAGTACACAACTAACAGTGCAGGAGATGTGCTGGACACCTCGCAGTATGCAGAACACACCCATAACCATGGCGACATACACCGTTTGCGTATGGAGTGTAGTGGACGCCACCATGTCACCACAGCCAGTGGGGGATATTGCGGAAATGTTGCCTGTTACGCCCCCTATGCGTCAGCGGAGTGGGATGGCCCGGCGTACGTCACGCCAGCGTAGGGGTGTGAATAAAAGCACGTAGGCCTGGGCGTGGTCCTCTTCCGGAAAGACCAACGTCTCTGCCAGGGCGGCGCCTCCCACCCCGCCACGAGGCCGACGCCGTCCTCGTGAGCCGAGTTGCCTGCGATGTAGTGCGCCTGCCGGTCCCCGGCACGCTGGACCACGAACATGTCAGGCCCGCCCCTGCGCAGCCAGGCCACACTGATCACCTTCCGACACCAGCGTGTGTCAAGGAGGGCCCACCACGTGCCGGCGCAAGCTCCAAGCCCGAGTCCCGTGAACTTGGCAGTCAGCTCAGACCACCAGGCCCCCACGACACAGGCCCGCTTTATTCCCTTTTCGTTGACGTACTCCACTGCCGCCCCCGGACTACTCTTCGGACCAGTAGGTCCCACATGTGGAACTGTGTCTTGAGTCATGAATGGCAGTGACCCCATATCCCGGCCAGCGGCCACAGCACCAGACCACCCCAGTTCAGTGAGGCATAGTTCCATATGGGCATCTTGCGACACGTGGTGCCACTAACCCTGTTCAACGCCAGCCTGCTACACGTGGTGCCACTAACCCTGTTCAACGCCGGCCTGCTACACATGGTGCCACTAACCCTGTGCAACGCCTGCCTGCTACACGTGGTGCCACTGAACCTGAACTACGCAGGCCGGTGGGGCCATCCAACCTATGCGGGCGACACAATGTGAATGGGCCGTGCTGACCGCTGCCTCAGGCCTACACCACGGTCAGGTAGGCCACACATTTAGAACTGAGTCTTGATTACACTATGGCTGTGAACATCATTTAAGGCAGAGAACAATACACTATAACACCCTCCGATGTGGTGGCAACAAGTCTGTGCATGGCATCACAACCACACGTGTCTGTGGGCCTACGCGGACCACTGCCCTCAGCCTATGCTGCGCATGAGTGGGATCACTGATTTGTAACTGAACATCGGTAATTCAGAAGGCAGAATACATTTCCTCGCACGCACGGAGGGGCGTAAGAGGATGACACGTTGCAGTCCGGAGAGAACAGGATCAGCGTCACGGAGGTGATTGAACACTACCGACAACTGCCACTGTGTCACCAACTCTGTGCCTCGCAAGCCAACGACCCGTGGCTGTGGGCCACTGCTGACCGCTGCCTCTGGCCTACACTGCGGTCCAGTAGGTCACAGAGCCTTGATTTGGCAATGTTGGAGTTCACATCTGTGTACCGGCATCATTGCAGACTGCATCCCCTCACAGCACCTGTGCCACTCAGTTTGTTCCCCAACATACATGGACACTCACTGGTTGTACATTGGTGGCGTTTGAGTCTGTGGACTAGGGGCTAGTTTTCATCCTCATGTAGCTGATCCCGAATTGTTGGTGCAAACGAGGGTTGTGCTTTCCATTCCTCCATTTGCTGCTTCCAGATGACATCAGACCTTCCGAATCATGCCCTGGAGGACACCTTCCACTGTCCCCCGGAACCCTCGGCAACATACACCTCGGACATTGATGGGGACCCGCTCAGGCCGCATGGCCCATCTGACTGCACCGCATGTCACCGTCCCGTGGTTGGTTGCCTGTGCCGGCCGCAGTGCATCCGGGGCCACTAACTCTGTGCTGGTCAGGTCTGGGACACCTTCTTCTGAGACATTGAATGGCCTTTGTAGCGATGGTGTTGGGGTCATCAACGCCATGTGTCTGTGGCCCTGGGCTGTCCGCATCCTCCGGCCTCAACTGCGGGCCACTAGGGCCCACGCAAAGCATCGAGTCTTGACCGGCCCAGACGTCGCATCACCGCAGGAGGCACACGCCACCACCGCAAGGACCACCTCCAACCGCCATCTGCCAGAGTCGAAACGGTGGTCCTGACAGACCTACGGAGTTGCTCAGACCTGTCGTGGATGCCATCATCGGCCTGATACCCTGCTCAGCACTCCAGGTGCCAGTGACTCAGTGCACCGCAAGCCATTGTCCGTTACTGATTGAGTTTTGTGCTGTTGTGAGGTTGCGCAGCAATGTCACCTCATGCAGTGGGGAAGGCCTGGGACCATGATGAGGAGGATGTGTCAAGTGTGCGGATGGGAGAAGGCACAGACAATGGGAGGTCAGGTGGCAACAGCCCCAAGGCAGGAATGCAGACTGGTGGTGGTAGTCAAGCTACACACCCGGATCTAATACTGGGTATTGCGCTGTGGACTGCGGACGCAACTGTCACCTCAGGCAGTGTGGGAGACCTGGGACGTTGATGAGGCAGTTGATGCAGGTGTAACACACACCACTGCATCTGCATCAGGACTAACCCGAAGGGACACAATCCTAGCAATTTCTTCACATGAGCGCGCTCTTCTCTAGTGCCCTTACCTCAGTGCACTGCAACTCACGGAACCTCCTGACTGAATATTGGGTGTCCTCTGTCCTTACTCCGGATCCCTCCATGTTGCTCTGCATTTGACTCTGTTATGCTGGTGTTTTCTGTTTCCATTACACTGGTGTCCACTGTTCAGGTTGTTGCCAGCACCAAGCACTCCGTGCGGGCTGGCTTATACTCACCCCACACACATCCAGCACAGGCGTCACTGTACATGTGGCCCTGCCAATAAAGGGGCCGGGCGCACGTGCCCGTAGCCAGTTCAACATGATATGTGCATGTGTCTCTGTGGGGGTGTGGGTCTCCTTTGTGGGGTATAGGTGGTCCCTGAAGGGTATTGGACACCCACGTATGTGTTCTAGTTCGCATTCCATGGTTTCAGGCAACACCCTCACCTGTTGGGCCACCTCCTTTGGTGTTCTGCCACCTGGCATTGGGATGCCATGGGTGGGTGGGTGACGTGTTGTGAGGCAGCCGTGATTGCGGGTGCTTCATGCTGTGTGGTCTGTTGCAGAGTCTGGGTTCTCCTCTGAGTAGCTTGTCTGCCCTGGTCCTGGTGGTGGGTTGTGTGGATGTCCATGGGCTGTTGTAGGGTGTCGGTGTCGGGGGTGTGGTGTTCTGTCTCGGGCATCACTGATGGGTTGTCTGTTCAGACCTGCTGGAGGTGTTGTTTGTCCCTCTGCATTGTGAAGGGGAGGTGCATGTTGGCATTGTGTTGGCGCCTTGTTCTTGTCGACATGCAGACTGTGTGACAATGTACATTGTGACTGTTTGGGCGGTGGTGGCTATTTGAGTTCGGACAGTGTACATTTGGCCTACATGGCTGATGTGGGGTTGTAGGGGTAGATGTGCATCTCACAGTTCCCTGCTCTGTCCAATGTGATTGTTCTGTTTCTGCTCCTGGGTGGACCCAGTTGTGTCCCCTGTTCTGCAGTGTGGGTGTTGCACTTTGTGCCACATTGTCATGGTATGTGCTGTGATTGCTATGTGTGTGTGCTGCAGTGTGCTACGGGGATGGGGGACATGTCCCTGGGTAATTGTGGATGTGCAGTGTGCTACACCTCATTGTGCATGTGTGGCATTGTGCCCATCACCCCCGTCCCCCCAGTCCCTGTTGGATCCTCACCCTGTTGTTGTTGTGTCGGGTCCTGTCGGGCTTTGTCCGTACTCCCTACTCCTTGCACCCTCTCCACACTGATGACTGCGGCCTGGGTTTCCTCCTGCTCCTCCTGTGTTGCTGGACTGTCACCTCCTGTCGCCATTGCTGCCTTCCTGTTGGCAGCGGGTTTGTGCCTGGTTTAGGTTGTCACGTCCTGGCGGAGCCTCTTGGCCTCCTGGATTGGCCTCCTGGGCTCTGCGACTGCATTCCAGGCGGTCTGCTTGTGGGTCATTTGCTGGTAGTGTTCTGTCGCCTCCGTGGCCTTGGTCTTGTTTTCCGGCGGTCTGCACCCCGTCTTCCTCTCCATTTTCTCCTTGGCCTTCCCCGAGCCAGTTGTTCCTTGCTGGTGGTCTGTGGAGGTTGTGGGGTTCGCGTTGCCCTCTGCGCTGGGTCAGGGTGCATGGATGTTGCTACGTGCTTTGGCTTGTTTCTAGTGTGTTGTGCCTGTGGTTTTTATGGTGCAATTGCCCACCAGACGCGTGGGAGTTGCAGGCCTGAGGCTGCTTTTCACAGCTTTTTGTACCGCGATTGGTCTCATCGCATGATTTCTCGCATTCGCGTTTCGCATTTTTTGGGCGTGGTGTTGATTTCCACGCTGGCATTTGACGTGTTATCTGGTGTCTATCGCATGCTACCACCTTGTTGTGAATTCCACTTTGACACGGGGTTATTTTCCCGTGATAGGCTGCGTTATTGAAAGTTGCGTTACACTACTCTTGCGGTAGTTATCACACGTTCTTGTGAATATACCCCTTCGTTTTTAACTATGAATTTAATCATTTTTAAGATGTACAAAATTTCCAACATTTGCTGTGCATGGCCCGTGGCTTCTGATCATAGCTTTGGACACCAGCACAAATTGTTTTACGAATTATGCATTGGGCAAGACCCTACAGCCAACCCCCGTTTCTCACAGCCAAAATCCAATGGCAGGTTGAGCACAACTGACTATCCCTCTAGGGACATGGCAAACCCCCACAAATAAAACTTTAAGCAATATCTTTTTGTCACAGCCTCCATGAACTCACCACAGAGTTCATAAGAAATCACAGACCAAGAGAGGCATAAGCTTTCTGTATTTGTGTCCTAAAGTCAACAATCTTTTGAGCCGAGACCATGGACTATGAAACTCATGGATCCGTGCTAGATCACCTTCCATTGTCTGTGATTGGGGTAGCAAGTTCAAGTCTGGCAATCTTAATAAATAGTAAACTTATAATCAATACATTTAGGTAAGGATGATGTATCAAAGGGAGCGAGCAGGCGTGGGGGGTTTGACGTAAGGTAGGGTGAAGCTTATTATAAGATAAGCTGAGAGGCATTATAAGAGCCAAGGGACAGGTTGAGATGTTTAACCCTTTCGCTGCTAACCCTTTTCCCCCTCAGTGCTAAGCCTTTTTTGACTGTTTAGGATAGTTTGCACGTATGCCACCATAACTTTTTTAAACTTAAGTAGGCTATCCTGTTTTAGGTTTAAACCTACAATAACTGATACAAGCCCACAGAAAGGGAAATAGCCCTCACCAGTGTAAACATCTAAACACTGATAAACACCTGCACAACCACAAATTAAATGTCATTCAAAGAAAGGAAAAGGAGAGTGAAAGAGCCAATTTTTTTCATCCTGAATGGCCAATACAATGAAACTTTGTTGTACAAGGTAGCAGCAAGAAAGACTGGGCTAACAGTTTTCTGCTTGAGTTTTGTTGTTTAGGGATGTTACAAAAATATTGTCTCTTCTTCCTTTTGCTTTTGTCAGTTTTGTGGTCTTTGGTCTAAAGATGCAGGGTTTAGAAGCATGTTTCAGGTCTTATTTATTTACTTTATAAATTGTAGAGAATTAGGAAAAAGCTAAATCATATTTGATATTTTGGCTATGTTTGATTCTTTCACTGATAGGTAAAATGGCTGATTTCATAAGACATTTTCCCAATATGTACCATCACATTTACCCACAGACAGAGAATGGGTGAAGTCCTTTGGTACATCAGCCCCTTTTTAGCAAGTCAGTATTGATAGTATGTGAATTACCAAACACCCTAGGCCTTAAACATTCAATGCAAGGTATAGTGACAGGTATATGTGAAAAGAGTGCTGTCACCAAGCATCTGGTATAGTGGTGAAAACATGAAAGCAGACCTTTGGAAAACATAGAAAGCAGTGTCACTTGGAATACTGCTGCAAAAAGGTCTTACCAAGTTCAACAAAGATTGGGGTGATATTGTTTGTATTTGCAGTGATTCAGCTACGCATATGAAAAATTGATATCTGAGCTGAAGTGCTTCTCTGTAAGAGATTCTTGCCCTCTTCTAAGTGGTATGCTAAAAACATCTTTACAATATTCTGAGTTAATGAAAAATGCTATTGACTTTGTAGTCCATTCTGGTGCACTGTTTAGTTATGTGCAGGAACTAAAAAGGAAATAGTTCTCATTTTGTGCTTATTGTAGCATCAAAAGAGTCATCCCAACGGTGTCATTTAGCTGGTGGTTCTCAATTCTAGAGGCCATGAATGCTATATTATCCATGTGGCGACCGTTTAGAGAATTAATAATTAGTGATGATGCCAAGGGCAAGAAATGTGAGGATCTTCAGTCGCATATTGATAGTGATGTGAAAAAAGTACACTCTACTGCATTCTTAGACTTTTATAGGAAAACATGATTTCTGTAGTGGACATAATCAAAAGACTAGAGTCTGAAAACACCCTTGTCTACCAAGTGTTCAGGATAATTGGTGTAGATGTGGAAACATCTCCTTGAGAGTAGATTGGCAACACTTTTACTGACTTTGGCACTGCAACATGTTCCATGTTAGAATGCTTGCCACTTGGTAAGCAAAGAAAGGTTGAGGAGCAAATCAGGAAATGTTATTTTGCAATGCATGAGAAATGGCTTGCAATGATGCATAGAAATGCCCCTTCCACAACCATGGCATTTGAAGTCAATAAAGTCTCACTGGGGTACTCTGTACAAGTTCTAAATCCCTTCCGTAAAGGGGAATATTCTCTGGACTTAGAAAAGTACTGCTTAATTTTTGACTGAAAGATAGATGAGAGGCAACACACAAAATCAGCAAGTTACAGTGCACATAAAGCGTAGATTCATTCCGCAGTCTTTGTGAGTTTAGTTGTAAATCTTTATTTTCCAAATGAGTCCTTTGTACACATGTGGAAAACAGCCAACGCATTTCACCCTTCACAAGGGCTTCTTCAGGAGCAAAGGTAAGGTGGCCAGATTCATGTATCAGAATGTAAAATCCATCAATATGTGTAATAGCGAAATGTCCCATATAGTGGACGTAGTTTCCATACATGAGGCCTAAAACCATTAGTGAGGACCCCAGTATACTCCGTCCAATAATAATGTACGTCGTCCACGATGGCGAAGTGCTAGGTCGGAGTATACTGGGGTCCTCACTAATGATTTTAGGCCTCATGTATGGAAACTACGTCCACTATCTGGGACATTTCGCAATTACACATATTGATGGATTTACATTCTGATACATGAATCTGGCCACCTTACCTTTGCCCTGAAGAAGCCCTTGTGAAGGGTGAAACGCGTTGGCTGTTTTCCACATGTGTACACAGGACTATTTGGAAAATAAAGATTTACAACTAAACTCACAAAGCCTGCGGAATGAACTTTGCTTTATATGCACTGTAACTTGTTGATTTTGTGTGTTGCCTCTGATCTATCTTTCTCTCGGGTTTATTTGTAGTCATTTGGCAGCTGGCCATTTGAGGCGGGCAATACGAGTTTTAGTAACTTTTTGTGACTAAGCCTAAGTAGTGCAGTTGCCGCTTTACCCAGCTGCCCTCTGCCTTTTGTGAAATAAATTTTTGACTGCTTCAATAATTCTGAGGGCATATGCGCCCAGTTCAACGCATATGTTGCAGAACCTGTCCCAGAGACTCGCAATCTTTATGTGCATCAGTATTGGCATGGAAAGCTATGTCAGTGGCCAGAGATAGCAAATTGTGAACTTGCTGTTTTGGTGTTGCCCATCCCAAGTGCCATTGTTGAGAAGCCATTTTCACAGATAAAAGTTTACATGGGAAGGAAAGAGCGGACATGCATGACCAAAGACTCACTGAAGAAGTATTGTATGGTGTACTACAACGCGTTTAATTTGTAAAAATGTATTTGGACCTCATATACACTGTACGTACACTGTCTATATACCATGCACTATCAGTGCAGAAAGCAAGCAATAATAAAAGCAAAACGTTTCATAACTACTGGAAAAAACGCTGCTTCTATTGTTTTAATGGCGCGAAAGTGTGTAACCACTGATAACCACTGTTTTTTTAAGATATTGAAATCACTGAAAAACACTAAAAAAAAAAACACCAGAATTGACTAAAAATAGAAACTGAAAACAGGAAAGCCTACAAATAAGCTATCCATGCCAAATTTGCGTCCTTTTTTCCAACATCCTGGGGATCCTAAAGGTACCCAGAGTTTGTGGATCCCCCTGGAGAGATAGACAAATTAGCCAAAATATAGCTACATTTTGGTTTTTGGGGAAAAATAGGAAATACGTGCTGCAGGAGAAAGTGTGTGGTTATTATTCCTGCAAAGGCATTACTGAAAGGTTGATGGTGTTAAAATCACCATCTTCCCAGCTTTCAGGAACAGACAGACTTGATTCAGAAAAACACATTTTTTACCACAGTTGTGGCATGTTACTGGGAGATTGCCCATTTTTCCTATTTCTGTGTTTCAACCTCCTTCCAGTTTGTGGTGGAAATGGGGGTGAAACCCATGGCAGACTCACAGAAAGCTATACATTTCAGAAAACTAGACAAAATTCTGAATTCAGATGCGGGTCATTTGTGTAGATCCTTTAAGGTTTTTCTAAGGAACCTAAGTGTTAAAGTAAAACAATTATTGAAAGTTAGTGGAAAAAACATCCATTTGTGGCAACGTTTTTATTTGAAATTTTTCATAGCAATGGCTGATCTACAAAGGCAATACACCATTACATCTGGTAGATCCTGCTGGTTGTTGTGGATATATAGGAGTTTGTGTTATTTCTAAGAACTTGAGGTACCAAGAGCCAGTAACTGAGCTGCAACTTGCAATGGGTTTTCATTGTATTACTGATGTAGAGCAATTCATGTGGTAAAATAGTTTAGGAGTGAAAAATAGGCATCAAGGAAACCTATGTATTTCTGAAATGGGCACAACATATGGAGTTTAGAAGCAGTGGTTATGTGCACATTTGTGGATGTCCATACTAGCATGTGAATTAGAGGGCATGTCTCAGAATGTCTTTTTCTTACACAAAGGCTTACATTTTGTGAGGCAGAAATACATCTGGTAATAACACTTCTTCTACTATTCTGTGTTTCCCCAAGTCTCCCGATAAAAATGTTTCCACACTTGTGTGGGTAGGCCTAGTGCCCGTGATAAGAAAGGCCCAAAATGCAACATGAACACATTACGTTTATCCACTGAAACCTGACCCTTTTTTCAATGTGCCCTAGCTGTGGATTTTGGGCCTTAGCTCAGCCAGCACCTAAGGAAGCCAAGCAAACCTGTACATGTTTACAATTTACACACCTAGGAGAATCCAGTGTGGGGTGCCTTGGAGTGGCTCCCACTAAGTTTTCTTACCAAGAAGACCTCGCAAACCTCAAACTTTGATTAAAAAATACATTTTTCTCACATTTCTGTGATGAAAAGTTCTGGAATCTGCAAGGAACAACTAATTTGTTACCACCTACTATTCCCCCTAGTCTTCCTATAAAAATGGTCCCTCACTTCTATGGCTGAACCTAATGCACATGACAGGAACAGATGAAACCAAGGTCAATGAGTTTCATTTAGCATTCCCATTGATGTTAGTTTCATCCATTCCTGTCGTGAGCACTAGACCTATCCACAGGGTATGCATGGCATTGTGGGTAAGAAAGCTTTTTGAGATCCACGAGAGGCACATCTCCCTGTACTCCTGTGGGTGTCTAATTTTCAGAAATGCTGGGTTTGGTAGGTTTTCCTCTGGGACTTGAAACCCAGGCCAAATAACTGCAGCTAGCCCTTTTGTTAGTGTTGCCACATCTTGGACCCCACCCTTTAGTGGGCACTAAGCCCATCCACACAATGATGTACCATTTTTATCAGGAGATCTGTGGGAACTCTGGGTGGCAGCAGATTCAAGTACTTTGAGGGATCCAGACGAGCCACCCTGTAGTCCCCCTGTGTCTAGTTTACAAAAAAAGCTAGAGTTGGTAGATTTTCCCTAGAGACAATGTACACTGGCAGAGAAAAACAGAAAATACATATATTATTACACAACTATCTACTCCTCCAAGCACATACACGTACTGGTTGGTATTGGCACTAGGCTGAGTTAAAAGTTTAAAATGTAATTTTTAACAAAAATGTAATTCACTGTTAATAATATAATTGAAAGTTCAGAAGACTGAACCAATGACTCACAGCTCATGAGCTGTAAAGCCAGGACAAGTCACCAACCACTTTAAAGGCCATTCACACACCTTTCATGTGTCAAACACGCAAAACCATTCACACTGCTAGTCGCGGGCCCAGCACATTACTAACACTCACATCAACAAACAGTGGCATTCCAGGGCCCATCATTTTCATATGCCCACAGGACTGACACAGCAATCACACCGTCTGGCAGCTGATGGAGTGTGTGGATTGGCAGTTGGGTAGATATGTGTGTGTAGTGAGCAGCAGCAAGTCACTACATACAAACACGCCAGCCAAATGCCAGCTCACACACACTCCAGCTGGAGGTCAGCTACTCACACCACCAGCACACACACCACCAGCCAGATGCCAGTTCAGACACAATATTCACACCACCTGGAAGGTGGTGGAATGTGTGGACTGGCATTTCAGTGGTGGTGAGTGTTTGTGTAGTCACTTGCTGCTGGTCACAACACACACATAGTGCCAGCCAAATGCCAGTCCACACAAATCCCCAGCCACACCCACTGCCAGCCAAGTGCCAGCACGCACACATAACTAGCCAAACCCCAGTCAATGCATACCACCAGCCAAGCACCAGTCCACACACACCGCCAGCCCAAGTACCAGTCCACACACACCACCAACCAAGTGCCGGTCCACACACACTGCCATAACATATTTGTTTTAACAAACAAGAAAACAGAAACCAATTTGAAGGAGATGAAAAGGCAACTATGACTACAAACACACAACTGGTGTAACTAAATACATCAAACAACCGCCAACCGTGAAACTGAATAAAAAGTGTAAAATGAAACAGACCAATCAGTTCACTTTTACTCTCATGGTTGCTACCAATACTTGACTTGCTTGTGGTACGATTTAAAACATGTGGGCACACACAGCCCAGGATTAGAAGGACACTCGGGGCAGTACATATGACTCTCCTTTCGCACACCTCTTTGGACACAGACTCTACATCTCCAACAGGGAAAGGTTGTTTGGGTGTGGGAGGAATGTAATCATGAAAGTGGCAATATTTCAACCTAGCCACATCTTAAATCCATAACATGCCCTCTTGCTAGGAATGTACTGCCTAAAAACCAGGACTAAAGACATATCCACAGCTATTTCTTTCCCTGGAACATAGATATGTGACAAACGATCTACAAAATGATCAAGGACAGGTCAAATCTTCAAGAGATGGTCACAATCAGGGTGATCAGTGGCAATGCTGAAGCATCATCAACAAAATGCAGCATTCAAAGCAGAAGCAAATACCAATCACAACTCATGGTTGCAGGAAATATAGCAGTTGCTATCAAGGAACTAATAGACCAATATGAAGATAGAGATGGCTTCCTTATCAATCTCATCAACAAAGTTAAACCCCAGAAAATCTTCCAACTTATCCAGATTTGTGGGAGTCCACCTACTAGCTCTAGAGAGGGAATTAAATCTGGCACTGTTGTCCCTCAAATACAGTCCAGCATACAATTAGCCTGGTCAACAATTTATATCCAAAAGCACACCATCCATAAACAACTGAAAGAAATGTATAGGCAAAAGGTTTTCAGTATTAACTGTACATACTGTGACACCACTGAAGGCAGGCAACAAAAGCTGAACCATGTTTGCTGCAACCCAGTGTTCATCACTTCCAATAAGAAGCCTTTCCACCCCAGGCTGCAATCCAGATTCTTCTAGCAGCACTTTTGTATATCAGTGTCCTCTAAAACAGGTACTTCCTCCACACTGATAGTGGCTTCATCATCAGTTGAGTCCTCTTGATAAGAAAATTCACTGCCATAATCTTGGACTTTGTCCTCTGCCACAGATGCAGAGTCAGTCTCATATTAGATGAAAAGATTACAAAATGAGTTGCCTACCAACCACAACTCCACAAACTACATATCTGCCAAAGCTGCACCTGCACCTGCAAACAGGATTCACCACCAACACAAAGGGAAGCGAGTGGCTCTACAATTTAAAAAAAGAAATTTAAAACACAAATAAAATGATAAAATATTAATCAAAAGACACTGATATTCCTCCGAAAGGAGGCATAACAAAAGCAAAAAAGACACTACCAGATAGAAGCAAACCTTATTCCAGAAACAGATCACCCCACCACCCACATACCCTTATCCTGGTGTGCAGTGGGCATCCATCACTCCCCAAGAGGGCAGATCAACCTAAAAACACCCATACTGCCTTCAGGGAGGCAAAATAAAAGAAAATATATGGTCCCCAAGAGTAACACCCCTTCAAAACACAATCCCTGGTGTCTAGTGGGGCTTCTGTCCACACCAGAGGGCAGATCAGCCTAAAAATGGCTGATCAGCCCTCTGTGGGGGAGAGTCATTCCTCTTAATTGTTTTTCACATATTTTTCCTGGTGTCTAGAGGGTTTTGACACCCCAGGGGGCATATTGCCCACAGAAAATGGCCCAACTAGCCCCCAAAGGGGTCCAAAACATGGATTCATAATTTTCCCCCTGTGGAACAACCCTTGCCCAAGGAACCATTCCCCCAACAATAAAAAAATCCCTGGTGATCTATTGGAGTGGATTTCTCCCTCCACGATTTCAGCCCCCACCAGCGATCATGGAGCAGGAATGCACTACTGACAGACATGGAGATTTTAAAAAAACTCTTTCCTTCCCACGTGTGTGTTCTGTTAACACCCCCTAGAGAAGTACTTACCTTTAATGGCTTCCAGCACATCCCCGGCAGCATCTGAAGACGTCAGTGAGTGGTGCGCACGCTGATGACATCAGATCGTCGAGGGGGTCAGGGGTGTGAGAAGGTGGCTTGGTATATGCTGTCCACTGGTTAAAGTGGGCACCCTGTACCAATCCACACGACCCTTATGATGTATGAGGTCAAAGATAACCTTTATGAAGGCTATCCTAGTGGTAGCTATGGAGAGCAGCCTTCAGGCTTAATCTTGAAGGAATGTAAAGCAGCTTGTTTTACCAGAATATCACCTCCTGAATGACTAAATGAAGGTGAACCACACAGTAGTTATATAAAAATATGTATTTATTAATATAATACTCTCTAATATCCTCTACACGAGGATAGAACACAAAGAACACAATACTGGATCAATAGAACAGTTGTAAGTAGCACAATGCACAGCGGGCTCCAGGGGAGACCGACCCAGATACTAAAATAGTGGTATAACAATCACGACTTGACAAGACACAGTGCCTAGTGCACGTGAGAATCGCTAGGACCCCAAGGAACCACCCAAGGTGATGACACAGGAGACCCACGGAGGATGGGTGCAGTGAGGAAACACGACTGCGTGCTCCGTACAACTCAAAGGGAAGGTCGTGGTTGCAAAGTTAAAGTTTAAGGACCCTTCTAGGAGGACTTCGAGCCAACCCTTTGGAACTTAAGAGTTTAAAGAGCCACCCCACCCGTGGATACCATAGTATCAGAGTTACCTATCCCAGGGAAGCTGGGTGCATAGGTCTGAAGTGGCGTCGGAAACTCTCGTCGGTTCTCTATGGAAGGAAAGGAAGAAGTACTGCTGCCGTGAAGGTGAAAGGGGTCAGTGGAATCCAAGCCTGGATTCTGGATGGAAGGAACCTGAAAGCAGAAGGAACAGAGTCTGGGTCACGTCAGAGTGACCAAGGGCTCGGTAGACGAATGCCCACCGATGTCGGGTAGCTTCAGGTGCGAAGAAGGGATGCTTGACTCTGCAGCCATGAGGACCAGGGAGATGTCAAGGATGACCAGGAGCAGGAGGTGAGCAGTCCCACAAAGGATGTCGAGTGCTGAGGGTCGGTGTCCGGGCGGGAGCACCAACAAGCCTTGGCAACAGCAACCCATGCAGGAAGGACAAACAGGTTACGGTGTGGACCAGCAAGGTCCAGGGGAGTCTCCAAGCAATGGAGAGTCAGGGCACATCTGGAGCAACCAGGAAAGCTCAAGAAAAATCACAATGACCCTCAGGGGGCCCACAGGCCGAAGGACCAGGAGTTGCGAGGGGACCTTGAGCAAGATTGCGAGGCACCAGCCTACGGAGCCACACGTTGCAAGGAGGCCGGAGTTCTTTGGTGCAAATACTGCTCAGGGTTAGGACTACACGGAGTCCAATGCATAAGCTCGGGAATTGCCAACAAGCATATGCACTTGCAAATGGATGTAGTGCACAGGGGTTCAAGTTCACGCAGCCCCCACAAGAGATACTGGCCACAAACTCAGTGAGAGGGCAGATCAACCTCAGACACCTTCAGGAACTCACCTCTTGTGTTGCCAAAGTCTTCAGAGTCTGCAGGAGCTCAGGAGCAGCTACCAGTTAGTTGCGCTTTTAAGTGCCTCGTGAAGCAGGAGGTAGCTCCCTTCACTCCAAGGGCGATTCTTTGGTGGTCTTAAGTGCCCCATGGGTCCTGCACGGAGCTTGTATGGAGTCACGGAACAAACTAAGCTTTGGACGGAAGGGGGACGAAGTCAAGCCCAGTCGAGGTCCAGCGAAGTCCAGGTGTCCAGACGGTCGAAGGTCAGTGGTTTCTTCTTTGTAGAATCTTGTCCACAAAAATCCAATGTCCTGTAGCCAGGTAACCCATTTTATACCCACGGGAGAGGGCTGGACAGATTCAGGGGACCCTCCTAGGGGAGGGGCAGGACAGAGGGGTGGCTACACCCATGACCTTTGTCCAGTTTCTCACCAGAGCAGGAGCCAACGGCTCCCTGAACTGGTTTGAGCTGGACTATGCACAAGGACACCAAATGTGCCCCCAGTGCAGACTTTCAGGCACTCTCAGAGTGCACCCACCCAGCCCCAATACACTAAACCCTGTCTGGGAGATGGTCACACCTCCCTGTGACAGGATGCCTATTAGTGCTGCCTTCCTCTGCTCGAGCTTGGCTCAGCAGCAGGAGGAGCAGAAACGTGTCTCTGGCTGGCAGCATCCATTTTGTGCTGTCTGGGTCGAGAAAGGCTGGTACTGGGAAGACCGGTGACCCCACGAAGCTCAGCTTCTGAAGGGTGGAATCATACCTCCCACACCAGTTACTAGTGTGGAGTTATGATTCCAAGGTGTTTGATACCAAACACGATATGTTTCTATGCAGCCGTTTCGAGATAGCATTTACCGCAAGGTTATAATGCACCTTTACCTATATGTCCGGCTGAGTCACAGGCAACCCGGGAGAATGGTCTCTGAAGGCTACTAAAGGGGCTCTGCTCATGCAGGGGGCACCCTCTCACTAAAAACCCAGCACCCTGCCTTCCAGGATTGATAAGGCCTGCTATAGGGGGTGACTTAAAAGTTTTAAGTGTAGTGACCTATAGATATAGTGAACCTATATCTAAAGTAAGTGGGGCAAGCACCATCTTACACAGGCTGCTGTAGCAGACCTGAGTGTTCCATTTTGCATGGCCTCTCATGGGTGGCATAATACATGCTTCAGCCCATGGGAGGCCTCCTGGGGTACCTATGCCCTGGGTACATGGGTACCATATACTAGGGACTTATAAGGGTACCCCAGTATCCAATCTGGAGTGTACCAAAGTACATGTATGTCAATTTAAGGGAGAAAGCAAATAGACTGGGGTCCTGATTATCAGGATCCCAGTCAGACTAGTCAAAAACAGTGAGACATCAAGCAAAAATATAAAGAAATATTTAAGATACATCGATGATGTGTGTTTGATATGGGAAGGTACTTTAACTAGATTGCAGGAGTTCCACTCTTGGTTAAATCAACAAGATGTTAATCTTCAATTCACTATTGAACACGACAAAAACTCTATCAGTTTTCTTGATCTAAAAATCTGGAATGATAGTGGGCAACTATCAGTGAGCCTCTATACGAAATCCACAGCGAGGAACACACTTTTGAAATACACAAGTCATCATCCACGCAATTTGCGTGATAATCTTCCCTTTCGGATAATTTCTGAGGTTGAAGCGGAATTGCACTAGAAAGGAAGATTATTTTAAAGAAACAAAAGTCTTACAATCTAAGCTGGTTATGAGAAATTACCCCTATCGGTTGGTGAAGCGCTCAATGAAACGCCCCTGGTATTATGATCGCACAGGCCTTATTACAAGTAAAAGATCGAAAAGATAAGGAATGTAATTCCATTACTTGTGTTACAACCTTTGGAACAGAATCCAATAAAATCAGAAAGATCGTGTTAAAAAACTGGCACCTTATACAAAAAGTGGAACCACAATTGCAACAACCCCGTTTTGCATTTAAAAGGGCCAGAAATTTAAGAGATCATTTGGTAAGAGCGTATAATGAACCTACCCCCACTACTCGGCAGAATATGTGGGGCTTAACACCTATAGTGGGTCATTACCCATGTGGTCATTGTTCAGCCTGTGCCACCACGACGGTGGTTAAATCATGTACCCTGAATGAGAAGGAATGGATTTTGAGACATCATTCAAACTGTTTATCTAAAAATGTCATTTGTTGCATACAATGTCCTTGCTCCTTGTTTTATATTGGAAAAACTAAACAAGGAAGTGAAAAAACGAATCATGTAGCACCAATCACGAATACGTTGCAAAATTACATCTGCACCACTTGTTGAGCATTATATAAATAAATCCACATACTCCTTCAGATATGAAATGGTTTGTCCTTGAGATTGTGAAGAGTTCAAAAAGGCAACGTAATGTTAATCGTCTGCTCACACTCAAGGAGAACAGATGGATTTGGTCAGCCAGGACAGTGGAAAAGGGTTTGAACTCTTTTGTAGAATGGCATGTTCTGGCAACTCTGTAGATTAGATGATTTACAGTTGATATGTCGGTCTGAGTTTTCTGAATTTCTTGTTTCTTGTTTTTTGTGTAGAGCCTTTTTTTGTGTAGAGCTGATTTCTATATGTGAACATGATTTGTTAACTTTACATATATTTGTAATATGCTATGCCCAGCTATTCTACGGACATACTACATTGCATTTGGGGTTTTATATATATATTTTTACTTGACTTCATAATAGCTCTTACGTCACTTTCAATTAGTCCTGTTTCAGTGTTGATGATCTTGGTGTGTTTGGGTGAGTTGTCGGCGTGGTACGATAGTTACCGAGTTGCTGATGGAAAATTATACTCTCAAAATGGCCGACACGTTACGTGATGCTACGTGAGCTGAAGGTTATGAGGTTAACTTTTACGAGCTTCCGCACTCGGACTGTTTGTTGAGCCACGAGCGGATAGACTCCTGCTAAACGCAAGTAAGTACTGACTGTTGCAATACGTGTTGAGTCTCTTGAGTCCCTCTAGATTTTTGTAGGCTCGGGAATAGGGTTGGTTCAATATCTAAGTATCTCTTTTGCTTCTGCTTTTCATTCGCAGGCCATAATTATGTAAAGATTTTTTGCATCTTTTGAGTAAGTACTGAACTACATTCTTTTTCAGTCGTGAGTGTTCTAGATAGATACATATGGGGGCATACACATGGTACAATCTTGTGCTTTTGTTTTTGTTTTTGTTGTTGGATTCTTAGGTAAGAGCTAAAAATAGAAGGTAAGATAAGGTCCTTTCGTATTAATCTATGGCCATAGATCGATATATATTTCAGCCCTCGAACCTTACAGGGTGTTCTGTTTGTAGATCCAGCAACAGGCTCAGTTTCCTGGTTATATACATATATACCTGTGAAACCTTTCATGGAGTAAGATACCTGTTTTATGTTCTGATATTTGGTGTTATAATATGAGTGTTCACCAGTAGACAAATGATTTGGTGATTTAGCAAGTCTGGCACTAGTGGTGTGCATGTTTCTTGGACTAACATATTTTGGTGTTTTGCACTGGTTGCTTGTTATGCAGGGTGTTGTGTACAGTGTGGATCTAACACTACTGTCTAATTGAGATATGAGCAGACTATACTATTGAACTCAGGGTTTTTTCTATGTTGTTTGATTTATTTGTCCTGATGGACTTTATTTTCATTAGATTCATTGTGCAACATATCGTCCTGAAGATGGTCTCGTGGATCTTGGTGGCGTATAGAGACCGGAAACGTCCAACGCAATAATACCCTTTTGTTATAAAGTGTGATTGTTAATGAACAATGAAATTAATACAAATGATTAATTGATCACAATGTATGGTTGATTCAAGGGACTATCCATACTGAGTTTCCAACAAAAGGCTGTTTAAACACTATTATTAACTTTATAACCGAGGTAGTAGTGCAACTGTTGCCGCGCATGAAAAATTAATGTATTTATATCTTTTCATAGTTTTAAGATTTTAGTATTGATATTCTGATTAAACTAAAATCATTAAATATATAAAAATAATAACATTTGTTTTGAAATTTCCCTGATTTAAGAATAATTTGTTCACATATGTGACGAGTATAAATATTGAATTGTTGATGCGAATGACTCCTCAAGGAACACTTTATAATTGTTGTTCTTGGAATAGGATGAGCATCAGTCTATCAAGTGACTTCTTTGAGCCCCCTGTAGTCTACACAAAAACCTCATCTCTCTTTTACCACCCTGGAGGTATATTCATAAGAACGATGTGATAACTACACTTAAGAGTAGCGTAACGCAACTTTCAATAACGCAGCTTATCACGGGAAAATAATCCCGTGTCAGCGTGGAATTCACAACAAGGCGGTAGCATGCGATAGCCCTGCCGAAACCAGCGGACAAAGTCCGCGATACAACCACCATGATGGAGATAAAAACACAAACCACAACACCCAAAAAACACGCAATGGGCCAAAGCGCAATGAGGAAACCAGCGACAAGCAGCGCCAGGCCCTGCAACACACACCTGGCAGGCATCAGAAACCTGCATAAAAGCAGAAAAAAAACACACACAAACCCTGTAACACACAAGCACCATGGAGGCAGCCGGAGTAGGCGCAGAGGACCAGCGTAACCCCACAAGCACCCCGGACGACCAGCCCCTGGGACCTCGAGGGGACAGGGAAGGGCAAGGACGAAGAAGACCAGGAAGACCAAGTTCAGTCCGCGGGCGAACAGGATCATAGTCATGGAGGTGATGGAACACCATCAACAATCTTCGTCACCTCCAACGTGTCATTGGGCACCAAAAAATGGAATATGGCGGGACATCGTTCGACAAGGTGAATGCCGTCGGAGAGCACAAGCGGACAATGGACGAGGTCAGGGCGATGGAATGACATCAAGCGGAAGACCAAGGATAAACTCTCCGCCAACCTGAAGGCAGCAACGCAGACCGGAGGTGGGGGCCCAGCGCCACAGCTTAGAGCTGGATGACATGGAGGAGCTGGTGTCGACAGTCATCAGTGTGGAGACTGTGGCCGGAGTCGGGGGACCGGACACTGCTCGACAGGACACAATACAACCGCAACAGGGTGAGTGACCACCAGGTACTGGGGGGACGGGGGAGATGGCCACAATGGCACACATGCACTAGCAAGCAGGGCACAGTGCACACCCACAATCACTCTGGGTCCTCGCCCAGACCCACAGACTGTCACAATGTGCAATGCCATGCTGTCTGAATGTCAGCCTGTACCATGCGGCTACATACATGTGGACACCATTGTAATACACCATCTCCCCTTCACATCGCAGGGGCATCATCAACACCTCCTGCAGAGCAGTCACAGCCACTCTTCACTGATGACGGGGAGGAGGACAACACCAGCATCGACACCCAAACCATCCAAGACCTCATTGACCACCTCCAAACTCACCTCCAGGATCAGGAGCAGCCCAGCGACATCCATGAGAACCCCACCACCCGACAAACCACCCAGCAGGAGGCACCCACAGCCCCGGCACCCTCCCAAGTCCCCAGGAACAACAAATGGCCTTCCAGCGCCGTGTGCTGGAGGGCCAGAGGGAGCTGCCGAGCAGGGAGCGGGTGGGGATCGAGCTCTATGGCTACCAAACTGGATGCCATCCTTGGGTGTCTATGTCCGCCCATGGACTCCAGAGAGCCCTGACTGACATCTCTGGAGTCATGACGTGGAGGGAAGAATACCTGTCCGCTCAGAGTGGCCCCAGCGATGCCAGCCGTGAGCTGGCACACATGCGGAGAGCTCATGGAGGACATGGTGCGGATGGAGGCGGAAGGATGGCAGCCTCCGCTGCACATCAGCGAAATGTAGCTGGGATCTACCGTGCCCTGCATGTCCTCGTCATGGCATTGCTGCCACAAGGCGTGGCGATGATGAATGCTGCTGCCCCACGCCATCCACATCTCCGGGCCCTGGTGTGTCAGTGCCTCTCAGTGCGGCCGGCGTATCACTCCGGCACCTGATGTGTCACTGCCACACGGTGCGGCTGACAACCCTCCTCCGGCCCCTGATGAGTCAGTGGCACCCAGTGCCGCAGCCGGCACTGCAACACCCACAGGTGGGGCAGGGCACACACCGGGGAGCGAGGGCGTGGATGGGACTGTGGTCAGGAGGGCCAGGCACTAGCATCCATTACCGCCACCTTGCCTGTTTCTGCTTGGTGCCGCACATGGCCTCAAGACCTACCACTGACCCCGATACACTCCGAGGCACTCACCTTGGACAACGACATGGACTGCCACATCCTGTTTGACGACCAATGACACAGCGGACAGACTGCGGACTGCACCTTCCTCTTCCGCAGTACAGGTCATCCCCCGGGATGGACACTGGCTGGCCCTCCACGGGCCCATATTGTGTGGTGTAATCGGCATTGCCCTGTACCGCTCCAGCTGCATGACTGCACTGGATGTGCAAATAAACATCCAGTTACGCACTGCTGTGTAATGTCTTCACGTCATTCCTGTGTGGATGTGTGGATGAATGTGGGGACAGTGCCTTCCCTTGCATCAATGATGTTCATCCTGTGGGATGCCAGTAAAGGTGCGACATTGCATCTTGTGTGGGGGTTCCGTGAACACTGCAGCAGGGACACACGCATCAGTCACTTCCTTGTCCGGACATGGACTGGACCACGCCCAGAGCCCACGAGTCATTGTTGCAAGCCCTGCGCTGGTCCGGTGTACGGCGGGCCAGTCCACTCCGCTTACGCCCGAGGGGGCCCTCATTGCTACCCGTCGCAGCCGTACTCTCTGGTGGTGTGCAGGTCACTGGTCTAGTCGTCAGCATGTGAAAACCTGCCCCCGAGGGAGTGGCTGAGGGCAGGTTTTCACACACACCACACCCATCCGACACAGGCGTCACAGGCCATGTGACTCCGCCAACATAAGGGTCCGGCGATGTCACATTCCCTCTTCCGGTGGTGACTGGATGACGGACGCCCACGGTTCGCACTCATATAGGGCCCATGAGTTGTTGCGCACAGGGTTAGTGGCATCCGAGGCCTTGAGTACAGCACGGGCCTGCACGCCACGTGGCGTGAACTGGGGTTGCACAGGGTTAGTGGCACCAGAGTCCTTGCGGGCTGGCACAGGCACTCCGCCATGGGACGGTGACTTTGGGTGCACTGTGTCAGTGGCACCTTGAGCTGCTGAGCGGTGTGCAGCCTGCGATGATGCCCGTCCCGGCGGTCCCGGGCGGCTCAGGTTTTGTGTGCCCTGCTGGACGCCGCAGTGTAGGCAGAGCTAGCGGGCAGCGAGCCCTGCCGCCACGTGGCGTCGCTTCCGGGATCCCAGAGTTGGTGGCACCCATTGGGCTGAGCGGGTGTGCAGCCTGCGATGGTGCCGGGTGCACTGGTATCGTCCTCTGCCATGGAGTAATCAAGACCCAGCACCAAACGTGAGACCTGGTGGCTGCGGGAGCGGGGGCTGCATGATGTGGAGGGTGCCATGTCCGCGGGCCCCGGGCTTGTGGCTTGCAGCGGCACGTGGTGGGACCCTCCTGTCTACGCCGGTGGCAGAAGGTGAGCATTGAGGCCTGGGTGTGCATGGCGGGCATGCTCCGATGGGCGGCGGGAGGGTTAGGGTGCCTCTGCCTGGGTGTGCATGGGCGGGCAGGCGATGTTGTCTTGTGCAAGTGTGTGTACTGTGCCAGTCATGTATCTGGGCTCTGTTTCAGCTGACGGCTCTGACTCAGATGTGTGACCTGGTGTCCTGCTATGCATACCGGCACGTGGTTGGGGACACACCGGTGGCAGCAGGTGAGCAGTGTGGCGTGGGTGCGCCCAGGGGCGGCATTCTCTCTCTCTCTCCTCTCTTCCCTCTCTCTCTCTCCTCTTCTCTTTCTCTCTCCCCCCTCTCTTCCTCTCTCTCTCCTCTCTCTCTCTCTCCCTCTCTTCCTCTCTCTCTCTCCCTCCCTCTCTTCCTCTCTCTCTCCTTCGCTCTCTCTCTGTCCTCTGATGTGCGCAGGACACACCTTCTCATCATGCTTTTGTCTTACAGGCTGTGACCTACGTATTGTCCCGAGGGAGCGGCCATGTGTCTTCATTTTATTTCGTTGTTCATTTAATAAAGTTTCATTTGTTGCTTCGAAAGTGGATGTGTGCTGCTCATTTCTGTGGCCGAGCACATGCATGTCACCGAGTTGTGATTGTGGCATCAAAGCAGGCTATTCTATACATGTTTAGGTGTGGCTGACGTGGCGTGTCTTTGGTCGGGGGTGCCAGAGGGAGGGGTGGTCCTGGGGGTGGTGGCGGTGGGTGTTGTGGCCCTCTTGGGTGTCCGGGCCGCATGTTGGAGTGGCTCCATGACATCTATTTGCCCCCTTCGGATGTGGCCGTGGGCTGTGCTCCCCTTTGTGGTGCTGGCTGCCGTCCCGACTTTACACCAGGTCAGAGCAGGTGTAGATTTCCTGGTGCTAGCGCGCCTTGATGCCTGTTTTGTGCTTTTATCGCGGATGTGAGCTGAGAGTCGATTTGTGAATGTTGAGGTGTGTGCTGTTGTCTCGGCTTTTGTCATGAGGGAACGCCTACTCTGCATCTCGGTGCGATGTTTGCGGAGGTCCTCTGTGGCGATGTTTTGCACTGGCTGCTGTTGCCGGTGAAGCTGGTGCTGTGGGCTGTTAAGCACCGGCCGTGAATGGGGGTAAAATTTATCACGACTTTGGCTGCTGCGATAAAGTGCCGTTGAATTCGCGATAGCTCCTTGTAGACTGTGCCCCTGGGTGTGATGTCTGGGTACCAGGACCACTGGACTAACCCAGGGGCTGTCTGGGGGTTCAATTACTCCCAATTCCTAGCATCTTTTGGGACCTCAGTCCTGGTGCCAGTCCCTGACACTTGGTCAGGTTGTCTGTAAATTTTGTTCTTTACAGGTAAGCTCTCCCCTGTGTCTCCACTTCATGGGTACACCAGAATTGTGGTCTGGCTAAGTCAGTGAGAACATGTGTCTGTACTGATTGAGGACTTTCCTGTAATCCAGTCTGTTGCTGCTCCAGTGGGGCTGCCTGCCAAGGCGTGCACTGCATCTACTGAACCATCACATCGGGGTTCTGTGAGAGGAGAAGTCAGGGAAGTCGGGTCACTCTCTTCCTCCTGTCCCTCATCCAGTTGTTGCCATGAGAAAGCCCATGTCTGCCCTGCTCAGCATATGGCCCGGGCCTGTTCACATGGAGCACCCTGTGGGGGCTCCACCTGTGAGTTCTAAGGTCCACCGGGTGAGGTAACCTCTCCCTTTTGCTCAAAGTATGGTATGGGGCCCACTCCACTTATCTTGGAGAGCTGCTGGTGCCACAGGCTACCAGCACCCTTACCTTCTGTCCTGGCACGGTTACACAGTCAAAACAGCCTTTTGGTCATGCCGAGCTTTTCTGTAATTCTTGGCTGGCCTCAAAGGTTTTGGATGCCTTCTTTGCATGTGTTCCCAGCCATCCTGGAGCGGAGGCCAAGTACATAGTCCATGCTATGTGTCCTGTTTTAGGTGGTTTTGAGAGGTAACTCCCATCCCTCCTTCACTAGACACCAATGGACCCCTAACTGGATGTCCAAGCAGAAGTTCCAAGGGGCTGTGACAACCCCCTTCTGAGGAACCTCTCTGTAGGCAGAGCAGGCGGCAGGGACAACAGGACATCCCTTCTTCGCCTAAGCTTCTCTGTGAGGGCCCATGATCACGCGCTTCAGGGGTTTTGTTGAATCTCTCCAGCTAACCCCCGTTTGCATTGTCAAAAGAAAAAGAAAAAGAGTGATAGGGTGCGGTGGTGTATAGTCACTCCACACTCCTTCCACATAGCAGTTATGTAACTTGACATGAAGTTTGCACACTCTGTCAGTTAAGACACTCCTAGGGAAGCCCACTCTGGCAGAGCTTGATTCCTAGGAGGCCACAAAGCCACCACAGGAGCTGTGGTGGTTCCTGAGGATGTGTGCCTCTGGATACCTAGTGGCATGGTCCACCACCACTCGTATAAATCTGTGCCCAGATGCAGTTGGAGGATCATGGGACCAACAATGTCAATCCCCAACCCTCTCAGGAGACCCCCACCACAGGTAGTGGTTTTCAAGGGGGCCTTTATTTATTGTTGAGGAGTTTATAGGCGCGAACATGGCCCGTTGGGGTATCAGAGCGCTTTACAGGGGATAAACTGTGTTCTACGTTACAGCATTAGGCATGAGGCCAAAAAAAATAAGGAATGGGGTTGAGAGATTGAACCACAATGAGGACAAAAGCCAGAGTTGCTGTACAGTAATCAGTGCAGGGCCAAAATCAGCGAGCTTGACATGTATAGCGATAAAAGGAAAACCAGCAATTGTATACGAGGGACGGAGAAGATAGCAAAGGCAGAGGGAACCGGCAGAACATTTGCAGAAGGAGTGATAGTTGGTACACAGAAGTTGCCAAGCAGTATGGGAGATTGTGCACAGAAACAAAAGTCATGATAAAGGCGGTATGTGCGATCAAGGAGGAGTTATTGGAGGAATTTGCCCATTAGGAAGGTTTTGGCTTCCTTTTTTGAAGATCGACAGAGAGAGAGGTGTTCTTCTGATGGAGGATGGTGGCGAGGATTCCGAGATTCTGTGGAGCAGCCCCAGAGAGCGGCTCGGTTATAAGTTTTTTGCCTTGCTGAAGCGGGGTGGCTGGAGCACAAGGTCTCTGGCGGACCGGAGGATTCGCTTTGTGGTACCACCTCACTTGCACCTACTGGCTTGACAGGTGTTACAGGAGCGGCTCAAAACTCCCTTTGTGTCCTTTGACATGTGAGGCCAGTGAAAGTGAGGACTAATCCTGTCCCAGGTCTTACTTTGGCCTAGGTTGTCCTGCTACAAGGGATGTCATGTGCCAGTGACTAATAGGAAACCCACCTAAACTTCAGAGGCATGCAGCCAACCTCCTGGTGGCACCAGGCTTAGGGGTCTCTGCCCTCCTGATTAAAGGAATCCATCATCCCAACTCGATCCTGTGGGACCACACTGGCACTCCCAGCAGCCTCAGCTTGCAGCTTGCTGTCTGGGGGTTCAAGAAGAGGGCAGCTGTGCTGCTCAGGCTGAGATCTGCCCTGGAAGGGCCCTGTCCCCAAGAACTCAGCCTGATCGGGTTCAAGTTCCTCTGAGACACAGTTCTTTCACAGGGACTGGGATCATCTGCCTCAGGAGACCGAGTCCTCACTCTGGAGTCTGGGGGAAGACTGCTGCACTTACCCCTGCTACTTCTCTATTTTGAAGGCACCTGGTCCATTTTTCCAGGATCCAGGGCCTGTTCAGTGGAAGACATTTTTTGCCTGTGACCTGGTCGCAGCAGACACATCTGCAGAGATGCCTTACCATTTGCTGCATGTATCCCATAGGTTTCCACATCAGCCCAGGCTGAAGTTTAAATCATTGCCCAATAGAAGCAGCATACCACAGGGAGGTGACTAACCACAACCTTCTTGGGACCAGTTGCCTCTGACTGAGATTCACAGCTGCCAGAGAGTGTGATGTCTGTCTGGCTGACCCCTTCATTTGGTCATGGTAAATCTCACCAGAGTATGATCACCAGTCAGGTCTCACAAGATCACTTGGTCACCAGCGGGACCACTGGCACTCCCAGCAGCCTCAGCAGCAGCTTGCTGTGCGGGGGTTCAAGAGAGGGGCAGCTGTGCTGCTCCAGGCTCAGATCTATGCCCTGGAAGGGCCTGTCCCCAAGAACTCAACCTGATCAGGTTCAAGTTCCTCTGAACCAGTTCTTTCACAGGAACTGGGGTCTGTCTTCTTCAGGAGACTGATCTCCTCTGGGTCTGGGGAAGACACTGCCCTTACCCTACTGCTGCTTCTCTTTGAGGCACCTGGTCCATTTTCCAGGATCCAGGGCCTGTTCAGTGGAAGTTTGATTTTTGCCTGTGACCTGGTCACAGCAAGCACATCTGCAGAGATGCCCAACATTTGCTGCATGTGTCACGGAGTTCACATCAGCCCGGGCTGAGATTTCCAAATCATTGCAACGGCATTCACAGGAGGTCTGACTAACCACAACCTTCTTAGGGCAGTTACCCCTCCCCAGCGCAAATTCACAACTGCCAAGGAATGGTCTGTCCTGACATTGCTTGTTGGTCACTGGTACATCTGCCAAACATGATCCCGATCCGTCTCAGAACCTTAGTCACCATTGTGACACTGGCTCCTGTGTCCCTGTAGGCCACTTGGCCACTCCTGTCCCATTTATTAGGGCTACGCACTGTATTGCCCAGGTGCTGGGACTATAACAAATATGGGGGCAGCTATCCATGACACCATCACAGACTAGAACAGCCTGAGCTGTAGTTCTGACTGAGCCAGAACCCATCTCAGTTCTGGGTCACCTACTACACCCTTGTTTGGCACACCACTTGTGGCTGCTGCTGGAGGGGACAGTGGCCTTAGGGGCAGTGGTGTTGGTAGGAGGATCATGGCTCTGCTAGTGGCATCCCTAGACCAGCCTTGCGCACTTCCTCACAGGTAACACCAAGGCTTCTTTCTGCCTTTTCCCTTGTTAGATTGTGAACCACCTTCAGATGGAGTTTCAGGGGCCTGAAGAAGACTGCAGTCTTTGCCTTCTCCCACCCTTATCTGTTGGTTTAGAATCAGACTTCTTTGGTCCCACCTTGGTTCTGAGTTTTTTGGCTTTACCCTGGTTCTGACCCGTCTATCTATAACTTCTTTTAATTCTTGGGAGAAGTCAAACAAATCCAGCCAGGTATTGATGCAACAACTGTTTTAGCAATTATTGAGATCTGCTCCCTGTAATTAAATTGTACAATCCTTTGAAATCATTCCTTTGCTGCCAGAAGTAACCAGACTTCCCAGAGCCTTAGTAGCACAATCTACAAAGTCAACCCAGTCCTGAGTCTGTGCTTTTTCTGGGTGTCTGAACTTAATCCTGTATTGCTCAGTGGTTAAGCCAAACCCATCAATGAGAGCACTCTTCAGAACTGAATAATTATCAGCATCCTCTTCTCTGCAACGGTGAGAAGACTTGTCTCTACCTTTATCAGCAGAGAGGGAGGCTGGAATGGCTGCCCGCTGTGCCAGGGACCACTCTGTAGCACACAGGCCCTCTCCAAAGCAGTTATCATTTGTGGATGTCATCCCACCATGGTAAAGGGAGGGATTCTCTTGCTCGGGTTCTGTGATCATAAGTATATACTTAATCCTGGGGACACTGTTGCTGCCACATGGGACTCTGGTCCAATCTCTTTAATAGGGCTCTAGGGATTCCCTATCCAATTTTAGCATTGCTCTTGCCTGAGCCTAAACAGCTTTCTCAAGCTCTAGAAATTGGCACTCTCTGTCACTGGAGAGCAGTCTCTCTTATGAGGATATGAAGTCCTACAGAAGTTCCTGAATGGTGAGATTCTTGCAGAGGGAATCTGAATCTCCTTGGTAAACTCTTAGCTCTTCTGGAGGCAAGAAGGGGACACTGAGGCCTTCTCTCCCCACCTCTAGAAGATCTATGTTGTGCAGGTTGGAATCATCTTGATCCCCTGTTGAGTTTTGATTCCAAGGTCAAAGAAGATTTCACTTCCTGGCCTTTCCTCATTCCCACACTGCACCACTCTTTCTACCTCATCAAGACCACTGGGGTCTTTCCCCCAAGATCATCTGAGTAACACCTCAATGGGAGCGTTGGGTGTTTGCATTTCTCCCTGTCCTCAACTTCCTAGACACACACATGGCTTTTTCAATTCTTGGAATGAGAGAGCCATTGTACCTAGTTAGCAGAAGCCACTGGCTTCCTCTAGAGAAGACTAGTGTCATGTGGTGAGGCACCTACCCTTCAAGTGGAGACTAAACTCTCTTGGGTTGGAGAAAGTGTGTGAATATGACTTTTAACTCAATTTCAGTAAAACTTGCTTATTCAAATCTTGTATATATTACCTAGCTCACACAATGGTTTTCAGTTAATCACTCAATGAGATTTATCTGGTAAAACAATAGCAAGCTTGAATCCAAACCACTGCACACCAGTAGCCAGAAGGTGGCCCAGTATATGCTGTCCACTGGTTAAAGTGGGCACCCTGTACCAATCCACCATGAAGCCATTTTGATGTATGAGGTCAAAGATAACCTTTATGAAGGCTATCCTAGTGGCCACTTCCATGGAGAACCCCAGCTGACCCTGAGAACCCAATCTTGAAGGAATGTAAAGCAGCTTGTTTTTAGAATATCACCTCCTGAATGACTAAATGGGGAAGACACCTGATGATTGCCATAAAGAAATGTATTTATCAATATAACACTCTCTACTACCCACTCTGCAAAGAGGATAGAACACCAAAGCATAATGGATTAATAAAGAAGCAGTTGTAAGTGGCACAATGCAGCGGGCTCCAGGGAGACCCAGACATACTAAAATAGTGAGGTATAACAATAACGGCTTGAAAGACACAGGTGCCTGGTGCACGTGAGATCGCTGGGACCCCAAGGAACCACCCAAGGTGATGACACAGGGAGACCCCACGGAGAGGCCAGGTGCAGTGAGGAAGCTCACGCGCAGCCTCTGTTTTAACTCTATGGGACAGGTTGGGGTTTGCAAAGTTAAAGTTCAAGGACCTTCTGGGAGACTGACCAACCATCGGAACTTAAGAGTTTAAATAGCCACCCCACCCATGGATATGGTAGTATCAGGAGATTACCTATCCCAGGGGGCAGGGTGCCCTGGGTCAAGTAGTCGGAAAGCTCTTGTCGTTCTCTATGGAAGGAAAGGAAAGTACTGCTGCCGTGAAGGTGAAAAGCGTCAGTGGAATCAAAGCTGGATTCTGGATGGAAAGAACTATGAAAGCAGAGGGGACAGAGTCAGTCATCAGGTGACCAAGGGGCTCGACAGACGAATGCCCACCGTGTGGGTGCTTCAGCTGCAGAAGAAGGATGTTTGACTCTGCAGCCACGAGGACCCAGGAAATGTCGAGGATTACCAGGGAGTGGGAGGTGGCTGTCCCACGAAGGATGTCGAGTGCTGAGGGTCGGTGTCCGGCGGGAGCCCACTAACAAGCCTTGGCAACAACCTTGCGCAGGAAGGACAAACGGGTTGCGGTGTGGACCAGCAGTCCAGGGACTCTCCAAAGCAATGGAGTCGGGGCACATCTGGAGCAACCAGGAAAGCACAAGAACAATCACGATGACCCTCAGGAGATTACAGGCCGAAGGAGCAGAGTCGCGAGGGGACCTCGAGAGCAAGGTTAGAGGCACCAGCCCACAGACACACGGTGTGAGTAGGCTGGAGTTCTTTAGTACAAATACTGCTCAGAGTCCAGAAGGACTTCATAGGTCAGTGCAAAAGCTCGGGGATCAACAACTAGCATATGCCTTACAAGTGGATGCAGTGGGGGTTCAGGTTACGCAGCCCCCACAAGGGATACTGAACCAGGCTGGTGAGAGGAGCAGATCAGCCTCAGGGAACTTCAGGAACCCACCTCTGTGTTGCTGAAATCTTGAAAGGTCATGGAGCTCAGGAGCAGCTACTGGTCAGTTGCACTTTTAGGTGCCTGCGAAGCAGGAGTAGCTCTTCACTCCAAGGGAGATTCTTTGGTTGTCTTAGAATTGCCCCACAGGTCACTGCATGGAGCCTGTGTAGATCACCCGGCACAAACTAAGCTTTGGTGGAAAGGAGGGCGAGTCAAGCAGTGAATGTCAGCGAAGTCCAGGTGTCCCAGACGGACGAAGGTCAGTGGTTTCTTCTTTGTAGAATCTTGTCCACGTAAAATCCCGGCTGTCATAGCAGCCGTGTATTTATGCCCATGGGAAGGGCTGGACAGATTCTGAGAGCCCTCTGGGGAGGAAGTAGGACAGAGGGGTGGCTACACAGTGTCCTTTGTCCAGTTCGCACCAGAGCAGAAGGCCAACGGCTCCCAGAACTGGTTTGAGCTGGACTATGCACGGAGACACCAAATATGCCCACAGTGCAGACTTTCCAGGGCATTCTCAGAGTGCCACCCAGCCCCCAATGCCCTCGACCTGTCTGCGGGAGGTGATGCCGCACACTCCCACTATGACAAGATACCTGATAGCTGCCTTCCTCTACTTGAGCAGCTCCAGCAGCAGGAGAACAGAAAACGTCTCTGGCTGGCAGCATCCGGTACTGTGCTGTCCGAGGTCGAGAAGGGCTGGTACCGAATGAGCCGGTGACCACAAGCTAAGCCTGCAGGGGTTGAATGTGCCTCCCACCAGTTACTGGTGTGGAGGTGTTAGTGTTGATGCAAACACGATATGTTCCTGCCTTAGATTTTCAAGATAGCATTTGCATTGAGGATTCTCATGCACCTCTGCCTATATGTCGTGAGTCACAGACAACCAGGAGAATGGTCTCGAAGGCTGCAAGGGGCTCTCTGCTCATGCAGGCACCCTCTCACCTAAAACCAGCACCTGCCTTGGATTGATAGGCCCTGCTATAGGGGTGACTTATAAGTTTTAAGTGCCAGTGACCTGTAGATATAGTTAACCTATATCTACAAAGTAAGTATTTTTAGCTGCTCTTTGAGCTGATATTAGCAGACCTTGTGTTCCCATGGCCTCTCATGGGTGGCATAATACATGCTTTATACATGGAGACCTCTAAGCTACTGCCTAGGTACATAGGTACCATATACTAGGGACTTATAAGAAGATGACATTATCCCAATCTAGGTGTGCCAAAGTACATGTATGTCAATTTAAGGAGAGAAAGCTTGAATGAGCTAGGGTCCTGATTCTTAGGATCCAGTTAGACTAGTCCAAAAACAGTGAGACATCGAGCAATGATGGGGTAACCATAGGCAGATCCTACTTTCCCCTGCAAGGAGTGGCAGGAAGTGCTTCCACTGCCCCCAATTGAGCCAAGTCAGGAGGAGCCAGCACTCCCAACATGGGTGGATGTCAGGAGCGGCTGGACTCATCTGCTTTATGACCACTGTGGCTAGTGGCTCCAGGCTGTCTCCAGCACCAGTAGTCAAAGGTAGAAGGTGAATTTATGTTCAGTGCACTGACACGTTGACAGGGCATTTAAGTTTGTCTTAAGGTATTTGATTTTTGTGAGCTCAACCTTCTTCTGAAGTACGTGACTAGCAACTCTTAAAGAGTCTTAAATGGTTGATTTGCTCTTTTCAAATCATCTGTACCTGCGTAATACAGTTTTGACCCCAAAGAACAATTTGTAATGACAATCTTAGTTTCATTATTATTTTGAGTCGAAAAGCTGAGAACAATAAGCCAGCAGTGTCCACCCAAAAAATTAAATATATTCTCAATGATCATTTCTTCTCTGCCTTAACCTTTCAGGGACTTTGTCCTAAAAAAAAAAACAAATGAGCAAATCTGTCAGATGTTTTTCCGTAACCTAACCAACATTTCAAGCCAATATTGGTATTTGAGCAATGTTATATTCGGACATATATAGTTATTAACCAAAAATCTTTTTATTTAAATTTAGGATTTGTTCATGCAGTTCACTCATAAATGCATGCTTATCTTGAATTAATATTAAAGTAAATAATATTCTCCTTCACTATGCTTATTCACAAAGTGTTAGGCAATAAACCTGACAATTCAGGAAGGTATGAATACAGAGCATGGTAACTGAAAATCGACTCTTCAAAATCATTTGACAATGTATCAATGTCAAAATATTGTGACTCCAAAATATCACATGCACTACAATATCAAAAGTATATATATTATAACATTTGTTCTTGTTATAAATCATACTGATGCTAAGAATAATATGCAAAATATTGTGGCATTTGTATAATTCTCATTATTATTGTAAGTTGTATTTTCTGTTATGATTTCAGTTATGGAGTAATTTTACTTGGAATTGTAAGTAGTAATTTGGTGATTTTTAGGTGGAAATGTTGCTTTGAGAGGTTTTATGGAGTGATTTTATTTATATTGTATTGTAGTGCATTTATAGTGCTTTTCTCTGAGAAGGCGTCATGAAATTTATTTTTAGTTAATATATTAAATAGTTTTAAAATAGATTTTCTAATAATTAAACATTTTTCATGTGTAAATTTTGTAGCATTTTAGATTTTTAATTTGAGATATTGCGTTTTTCAGTTTGTATTCAATCATTGTGTAATTTTGGGGTTTGATGGGTAAGGGTTTATTTTGAATTTATTTTAATGAAAATAAACCTGGGTTATATTTTTATAAAATAAAATAATTTAAGTAAACAATCAATTAATTTTATTAATACAATAATTAATTTATGTTATTTCCAATTAAATAATAAGAAGTCGTAATTTGTTGTTAGAGTGTACCAGGGGTTGGGAAGGGTTGTGTTTTGTTATTGGAAGAATAATTTTTATAAATATTGAAGGGATTAAGGTTGTATCAATATATTTCTGGGTACTATTTTTAATATTTCATTTAAAATTTAAATACAAAATTGAAGCAATTATGAACCTTATTTTAAGTTATGTATATTTATAAGGAAATAAAATGTTCTGGTGTTTTAATTTTTTTATTATTGTGTGTATGTTTATTTTCATTTCATATGTTTATTAAACCCCTAAATAATTTTACAAGTCAATATTAGTGAAACAATTAGTTTTGAATTTAAAACAATATATTTGTTAATAAAAATATTACAGAAAATTTGAAAGCCTATTTGCAAATATAGTTTTTTAAGTACAATTAGTTAATGACCTTTTTAAAAAATTATTGGATTGTGTCTAGTTCAAATAGCAAATCTAGTTACAATATAGCCATTTTTCCATTTTTGCTTATGCCTCATTGGCCATTAGATAGACCCAAGGCAAATTTTGATTCCTAAGCTGGCCCCCTCTTAATTGGCACCCGACTAGAGGGCTCTGTCTCAAAATGGATCTTTACACAGAACCTCCTTTCCACATCCGGTATGTTCTGATCTTCTCTGGGCAACTCACAAGAACAACCAGAGGAGTAAACTATCACAGTGTAGAGAGCATAATCATTGGACTATATTAGCCTGATGTTAGAGTCCACAGCCAGTCTGCACATGACCTTAAAAATCTCTTTTTGCTTACTCTTCTTCTTTTGTGAGGGCCTATCAAGCTTCACTTAGTATATTTAATAGAAGTTAACCAATCTATAAACGTCGGAGATGTATTTTTAGTAACATTTACAAATTTCTGTAAATTGCAAGTAAAGTCAAATAAAAAATAACTTATTTCCTCCCAAGGAACTTGATTAACTCCACTTAATTAAGTGGCTTCCCCAAAAGCCAGATTTCGCTCACCTGAATACCAGGCTAAACATGGCTTCCATGCCTCTCATATATATGCAGTTTTGACAATTTTTTTAGGACTCAAGCTAAATAAATAGCTATAACATCCCACAATACATACACATTCCTCAATGTTTTTTGATTGGAGTTAAGAATGAAAATGTGACCCCTCCCCCATTATATTCACGTTCCTAATATTTTTGAGTTTTGCATTTTAAGGATATCAAATCTTACTCTCCTAGAACTTTTTCTCTAATGTTTGTTGAATTGATTAGAACAACATTGGAAGATCTTACCAGTATATCCGCTTTCCTTAAGGTTTGTAGATTGGGAATTATAATAGGTATATTTCCCTGAGGATGCATATTCATCAAAGTTTGTGAGATTGGAGATGGATGGCAAATCTTACCACTTGTGCCCAATGCTCATTACTTTCTGCCAGTGTTTGTGGGATTGGAGGTAGAATGCTAAATCTTGCCCTCTATATATGCAATCTTTGTAATGTTGATTAGGTGGGCATAATAAATCTGATCAACCAATAAATGCATTTCACCAATGCTTGTGGGATTGGATTTGGAATGATAAATCAACTGCTTCTCTCTCCTCTTTATGTTGCCATTTCCCCAGTGGTTTTGGTATTGTGGCTAGAATAGCAAACCTGAACCCTAGTATATGTAATTTCTCTATTGTTTGTGAGATTGAATATGGAATATGTGCAAACCCCCAACACACCATGCCCTGTCCCCAATGTTTATGGGACTGGTGTTTAAATCATAAATTTATCCCCCCACAACTTTTTTAACTTCATCTAATAGATTGAATAGCAAATCTATGCATTCACTTTTATATGCTTACTCTCTAAATGTTTGTGGAAATGGGGCTGTTTGTTTTGTAATCCAGCTTTTACTGCATTAATTTTTAGTACATTGTTGTATGCATGCTATTCAAAATGAGCAGTAATGGATACTAAGTAAAATATTATCTATTTATTCGTATAAGTTTAATAATAATTTACATTAAACATAGGCATATTTAAATTAAATTTGAACTTTGTCAAACATCAAAATTAATAGAATGATAGTAAGATCTGATAATTAAAATGTCATAAGATTCAAAATATAGATCTTGTCAGTTTTTATTTATATGGCAATCATTAAAAAATATTTGTATGATATAAGTCATAACTGATACAATATATTTAAGAGAGTAATAAAAGATGAAAGCATATCTATGTGTATTTAGTTTTAATAAAACAATAGTTGTTTCTTGCATTATATAAAACATTAGAGGGCTAGATTACGGTTTCACTTTTGTTGCCTAATTTACAATTTGGGCGGTAGGAGTAACACTGGCCGGTCATTCAATTTAGTCTGTGACATTCTGATGGAAGCTTAGGCCTGTAATCCAAATGGACAGCATTTTCCACTGCCTGGATTACGATGCATGGTTTGAGCCTCATCCGAGGCTTTCAACATGGAAATCCCTGTCAAGCGTGTTTGGGTCTGTGAGGCCCTTCTGTTCTGACCTCTTGTTGGGGGCCGGGGTTGATCCTGCACCGTGTGGCGGAGCATCCTGGTGCCTGCCACGCCCAGTGCAAGGGATGAACACAACCTCCTATTTTCTATAGGCTTGTGCTACAGCCGCTTTATAGCCGTAACACATGCTCCCATGGAGAAATGTGAGCATGCGACCACACCATGTGCGGTTGCGTATGATCGGCCAGTCGGGACCCCGGGCCGAGGAGGTCAGTCAGTCCTGTTTCATAGCGGTGTCGGGCGGATCTAAGTCTGCCCCAGCATTGTAATAGCCTAAATATATACACTTTAAATTAAACCCATTGCTAGATATAATTATTTAATAATAACATAAAGTGTAGTGGAGGGGTCCAGGGATTTTATGGACCTACCCTTGGATTAAGTCCCAATCAATACTAACAATTTTCCCCAGCTAATCTGAGGGTCTGCTATACCAACAACCTATCTGGAAATTGTCCCTGACCACTTATGTCTTGAAGAAGTACAGAAAGAAGTGCACAGAGTAAAGAGACCCTTGCAAACAATGGATTCCCATCACTCACCAAAGTGATCAATATCATCATTTGGGTATCCATCCTGCATCCTGTGCCTCTTGATCATAGAGGTTCTAGTGGATTGTATCTTGTGTGCAGGAAACTAAGAAATAGAGAGTCAAATATAAGGACACATAGTGTGATCACAAATGGTACATGGGAGTGATGGGTGCAGTGCAGTAGTGTGAGCAGTGAAAGTTCAGAAAGGATTTACCAGAAGAGAAAAACTTTTTATTGGGAGTATACTATTGTAATCCTTATTAAAAACGATTGCAAAGCAGTTTCAAACATAACTCACTTATAAGTAAATTAAGACATGTTTCCCAGCCTTCTGGACTGGTAGTCCATGACTTTCTTCAGGGACCTGTCTGTAAATGTCATTGCTATGCATTAAAAATGAGTGTCAAAACGGTGAAAACACAAGTGAAAAAGCAATTGAAAATAAAAGTTTGAATTAATCACAACCTCGAGTAATGCCAAATCTGAGATCCCTCCGTATCGGCCAGGCTACAGAAGGCACCTGTAAAAGAAACATATGTTGTAGTGATACTCTCAATGACAAAAATAGACAGAGTTTCCAGATTGGTAGGGAATACTGAGGTACACTAACTGTCAACCTCAAACATCTGTATGCTTACATATTGAGGCACAATCAAAAAGTTTTCGCTCACCCATCTCGTACGAGGACTGGACCTCTGCCTCGCCTGGTAACGCTCAGGTCATGAGACGCTCTGGCAAACAAGGGAAGAAGGAACAGGTAAGAGTGAAGCCTGCCGACCACCTGTGTCAATCTATTTACCTATTCTCACACCTTACACAACCCTTTGTATACACAAAACCACATTTCCACTGCTTGTGCTTCCAGAAAAATGGAGTAATAGCATCTCAAATACAGTGTCAGGTGCAAATTTTTAAGCTGTAAAAACATGGCATGGAATATATCTGATAATAGCGGTCTACAGCTCAAAAGACAGACATCTGCACCGTCTGTAGACGGATGAACATCATGTGTACTAATTGCAGGCTGTGCTCTTACCCGGTCTACACAGCCCTCTGCTATTATCACAAAGTCAGTGCCAATGATCTCAAGGACTCTGGGCAAAATCGTCAACTTTCCGTATACATTCTGTTCAGTTTAAGCAGACTACGAGTATCCTCGCTCGATGTTCATGCAAAACAGGAAAGTAGAATGTGCTCCCATACTTAGCTAACTTTGCTTGGAGACTACCCCACTTACTTCAGTAAAATCAAATTAGAAGGCCCTTTTCAATCCTCACTTGGCATTGAATAAAGCTGACTGAATAGACACGGCCACCCAAAGTATATGAAGCACGAAAGAATATAATAAATATCAAAAATATATATAAAAATGCCTTGGTCTTGTGAAAAACCCGCCAAGAACTCACCTGTCCGTCGTTGCTCTGGCTCGGCCCGGCTGAAAGTGGAGGGTAACAGGACAGGAAGGTCAGCGTTTTACTGTCGTGAAGCTGTCACAGCTGCAGCTTGTTAGGGCCGGGGCGCTCAACATCTGCAAGTACTGAAGAACTACAAAGTATTTGTCCAGCGCATGCTTGGAGAAACACAGTGTGTGATAATAAACTACATTCCGACACTAGAATCGCAGTCAACTAGGGACAAATAAAAACGCCAAGTCTACTCTTGTAGTACTAATCTTTAATCCCCTTTATCCTCCAGCACTTATCCAAGTGAAAAGCAGAAACGTTCCGGGCGAAGCAGTGGCTTACCAAGTGGCGTGGCCCAACGAACTTGTAGTTCCATAATAGTGTCATGCTTTTATCAAATAGGACAAATAAAAGGCAGACCTGATGCTTGTAGTAGTTAGGCGAATAATCCACTGTATCCCCGTGCGGGACAATGATCTCATACACTTGATTTTCTTTTCGCCCACTGAATAGTAATGCCAAGGAGGATTGAAAAAGCTCCTTCACAATTTTGATTTTTACATTGAGTAAGAGTGGGCGCAGTCTCAAGTAAAGTTAGCGAAGTATGGGGCAGCATTCTCCTACTTTCCTGTTTTGCATGAACATCGAGCGAGGATACTCGCAGTCTGTTGTAACTTTAGACAGAATGTATTACGGAAAGTTAGCGATTTTGCTCAAGTCACCGACATCATTGGCACTGACTTGTGATAATAGCAGAGGAGCTGTGTAGACCGTAAGGAACAGCTCTGCCCTAGAACATATGATGTTCTTCCATCTACATAGGCAGTGCAGATGTCTGTCTTTTGAGCTATGGAACCGCTATCAGATATATTCCATGCCATACTCTGTCTATTTTGTCATTGAAATTACTACAACATATGTTTCTTTACAGGTGCCTTCTGTAGCCCCAAATCGATACGGAGGATTCGTATTTGGCACACGAGGTTGTATTAATTCCAACCTTTATTTCAATTGTTTTTCATTTTGTGTTTTCACTGTTTTGACACTCTATTTTTAATGCAGTAGCAACGACATTTATAGACAGAGTCCTGAAAGCCGTGGACTGCAGTCCAGAAGGCTGTGTACCGACCTTACTTATAAGCAGTTATGTTTGGCTTGCTTTTTGCACTGCCTTTTTCATGGGATTACAATAGAATCTAATAAAAGTTTTTCTCTCTTGTAAATCCTTTCTTAAACTTTTTCCTGTCACACTATTGCACTGCACTCATCTCCCACATACTATTTGTGATCACATCTGTGTTCTTGAGAGCTTGATTTCTCTCGTTTCTTTGTTTCCTCACACATAGCCCTTCAGATACAATCCCCTGAGACTCCTCTATGATCAAAGAAGGCACAGTGGATGATAGGATGGATACCCAAATGATGATATTGATCACTTTGGTGAGTGATGGGAATCCGATTGTTTGCAAAGTCTCTTTTGCTCTGTATTTTCTTTCTGTGGTACTCTTCATGACATAAGTGAGTCAGGGACACTTTTCCCCCAGATAGGTTGTTGTTATAGCAGACCCCAGATTAGTTGTATGGTTTTTTGTTAGATATAATTATTTCACAATAAAACAACTATAATTAAACAAAATAGTATGTTTGTTAATGCATTCAAATATTAAATGGTTTAGTAAATTTTGTAACATATTGTATTTTTGGTTGTAGGAAACAATATTGTAGTATCTTTCTCATTTCTGTTTCCCTCTATAAGCCCGATTCAATGTCGTTTTTGGAGAGTATCCAGAACAGATTTAGCTTTACTGGATCCGATTCGTAGTCCTTGTTCTGACCGAATCGTCTACAGATCCGAGCGACCGTACGATGCGAAGATCGAGCGTCACAACGCCCGGCGATCGTTTCAAACCCGATCATGT